>CM048056.1:13485000-13852500 GCA_026259375.1 Verasper variegatus
GTGCCCTTGGCAGTGTGAATACAATCAGACATGAGGGGGGAAAAGCAGATACACACATCTGGTGCATCAAGTTGAGCACAAGTGTAAAAAGGTATATTGATGTAACCAACAGGAAACAACAAAGATGATATAAAAGCAAGAAGTTCAAAGAGTCCCTGAGGCGCCGCAGCAGAACCTTCCCTTCCTTCCTAACGCCAAACATATATTTCATTCATATTTCATCTGCCTGACTTTATTGTGATTAGTCATGTAAATAAAATGAGATTTGGTTATTCTTTTCTCTGGGTAATTTACATTTATATTGAATTAGTGGCAGGCAGGGGTGTAGAGGGTGGGCGGGGGGGGGGGGTGGACGGGGGGGCTTATTATGCTGCGAGATTACAGGCAGATCTCATGGCCATTGTGTTGTGTAATTAAGGCAGAGAGGAGGAGAAGAAAAGAGGCCAGATGCTCACTGTGCCGAACCTGGTCCCATTTAGAGGAGGGTCTGCAGCAGCGTTTTTTCAAAATCCCCGGGAACGAAGCGTAATGGCCTCAGACGCAGCGGGGGTCATTAGAGACACGGCAGCTTTGTTTGACGTGTACCTGTGGCTGCGTGTGCCATCGAAACATAAACACACAGTCGCTTTAATCACTGACGTAAACTGAAACTCCATCCGCGGTATATTTTCTTTACTTTACATGACATAGCTCACTCTCCTCTTTCGGTTCAGTCAGGACGAGCTCAGGGTTTTTCGAGGAAAGACAAAGACGTCCCCAGATTCCAATCCTCTTTGAACGGGCATCTTATTACTGTAGGTCGTCCATTTTGACCTGAGTCCAATTTCTTTGTCTCTACAGTCTCTTCAGGTCAAAATTGTCCCGAGTACTTTTTTTGCGGCGCTGAAAACACTCAATTTAAATGTGATTTGTGTGTATTTTAGGCCCAGACTTGGATTTCTTTCATTTCAAATTACCTTTTTAAATCGAACGCCGCTTTAAAAACACAGAGGTGACCCTGCAGAGAGAGAGAGAGAGAGAGAGAGAGAGGCGGACTCCCAGTGGATCAGAAGAAACAGGACAATTGGTGGTTTTACTCTCGTGGCTGCAGCTGCTCGTGCATGTGTCTGGTGATCTCAGGTGAAGTCAAACGGCTGGATTGAGCCAAAATGGGACTTCAAGGTTTCACACTTTGTTTCTTTTACTCCAGAGGACCAATCATTTGCGTCTATTACAGGCCCCGGTTACCTGGGCGATAAGAATCCCATCAAGTCGCAATAATCCATCATCAGTTAATTAATTCCAACAAAAACAATATCAAAGAGCAGCGGCGATAATGAGATCTTCTAATGCTCATAACGGCGGCCTTTTATTTTCTGGATCAAGGACTTAATTTGAAAAGCAGAGTGAACACTGTCAAGCTCCTGGACGCTTTCATTTGCAGCTATTGTCTCGAGAGTGCCTGTCATTTGTCTCCGGGCTAAACAATGCTGCGTGCGTCTGTGCAGGCTGTTTGCTCCCCACTGTCTAGACTGCAACACAAGAGCGTGTGCACAGGCACAAACACACAGGGTTGACACTGTAAACACACACAGGCAGAACACGTGTGACGGACGGAGTCGGCCTTGGCAGGACATGTTTTCAGTGGACGTTTCAAATGAATCAGCGTTCAGGACGAGGCTTTGTGAGAACTATTGATCAGATTACTTTCTGCAGTCAACCTCAAGTCGCCTGTTGTCGTGCTGATGTGACTTTAAAGCCGAGCACAGAGAGATACACTCTCAGCCGAAGAGAAACCGGCGGCTTATCTCTGACATTGTTCATAAAGTGAGAGGCCTGTGGCTCGAGGGCCGAGCTGAGGCTTCAGGACGAGGTGGAGATGGGATGGAACAGTGGATGAGACCGGATGTCACTCCCTGCAGACAGGAAGTCATATTTCACAACGTGGGGGGGTGCTCTGGGACAGGAAATCACAGTATTATGTGTCATGTTGGAGTTGATGGATGCTGTTTTTGTTGAGAGGAAATTCCTCCATGGAAACACAGAGCCGGTCTTATCAAACTGTAAATAACAAAAAAGTGTGCCGAAATATAAACATTGATTAAATTCTCACATGTTGCTTCATTTATTCTTCAGCTGCTGGTTTTGTGATTCCTGGGGAACAAGGTATTTTGTATACGAACAGTGTCATCTAGTGGCCACACGAGGGTACAACATCAAATCAAAATAAAAAAATAAAAAACTGATCTGAGAATGAATTCAGATCTGATGGTTTAACTTTTCTTCAACTTCTTATTTTACTTTTACTTTTCCAACATGGATCAATAAAAATCTCAATTATGACACCGTTTTTTTGATTTTCCTGGATTTTCTGCTTCTCTTTAACAAAATGCTATTGCTGACTTTCTTAAAATAAAAGCTATAATTTGAATGAATCTTTATTTCTGATGTCACTCACGGATAAACAGCGAAATACCGATTATATCAAAGTGATGCAGTGATATTAATCTGCACATCTATGGACACATTAAGAAAAACTGCAAATAGCTAAATCGGCGGTTCCAGTTTGTTAAAATATAAAAGTCATAAAGCCAGAAACGGTTATGACGAGGAAAGCAGACGCTCCAGAACTCGCCTGATATTTTTCACGTTTTTACGTTTTCTTCACTATCAAAGTGATTCAGTGACATTAGTCTGTACATACATGGGCACATTGTAATAAGGAACTGCAAATAACTTATTCGGCAAAGGTTTAGAGCCAGTTTGCTTAAATATGAAGTCACAGATCCAGAAACCCTGTTCTGGCACAAATAAATATATGTTGGTCCTGGAGAGGGCGCTATTGCACCATAAATATAACCCCCCGTCTCTCATTCAGCTGCTTGTTTTCCGTCATTGTCTTATGTTGATGATTGACTCGTGATTTAAACAACTACCAGGAAGATAACATACAAATAAACACACGGACATTTTGTATATTTTATCACTATATATATATATATATATATATATATATATATATATATGTGTGCTTGCCGTTTTCTGTAATAATCCATATCTACATCTATCCCTAATCCGCTGTGCGCTTTTTACGCACGAACACGGAAAGCTGAGAGCTCACAGGATGCCTAAGTCTAAACAGTGCCTGGCGCAAGGCTGCGTTGTCACCTAGCAACAGGACTGCGCAGGCGTAACCACCGCTCAAACCAGAGCTGGTGAAAAGAACCTGAAAGGACGAAACAAACACATAAAACATGGCTTCCCCTACTGATTGAGCCAATCGACATGTTCATAATTTACGCAGATATCACATGCCGAGACTTCACACACTTCAGAGTCCACAGGCTGCTTCAGGCTGCTCTTTCTCTTCCTCCCCAGTTTCTATCTCTCCTGTCTCACAAAAGATATGCACTGGGTCTTGTGTAAATAAACCAGCCCCGAGCACATTCCTCCACAAAGACACACACACACACTTCTTCTGTCAGTGCACAGTGACCTCTGAGCCAACTGCAATTATTCGCACTACAACAGTTGAGCTTTGAGTCAGAGCCGATTGTCTTCTGTTCGAGGGAGTGCTGACAAACCCACTTTTGAGTCATTTAAAGCCCCAAGCGAGACATATTTTTTACGTAACTTTCGATTTGTGCAGCTAATATGAAAGATAATTTAGTCACCGGTTTGTCTCGGCGTCTCTGCAGAGCTCAGGTTCTTTTCAGCACATGTAAGAGTTGCAGTATCAGCATTTATAAAAGCCCATGAAAATGTCCCGACGGGAGCGGCAGAGAGATAAAATGAAGAAAGAGGAGGAAGAGTGGATGAATCCTGGAGGAGGGTGTTGTTCCACCCTCACCTGGTCTGTAAAGGTAAAGCATACCTACCACACAGAGGAGAACAAACACACCTCAGGGTTTGAATAGAGAAACAAACGTTGCTGTGGAAAAAAGATTTCTTCATATTTTAGGACTTTACCACTGTGCTGTGTTATCAGTGACATTAGTAGGTTAAAAATGATGCACACAGTGAGTTGTATGATGGGTGAGTGTACACAACAAGCAGCCATTGTGGTTTTCCTTTATTGTGGAAGCAGATTGAAAATGTGATCAGGCACATGTGCACACACACACAAACTTCATATTTCCAGTTAGAGTGAGACGATGCAAAGTCACTCAGGCTGAAGGAAAACACCACACAGACACCAGGTGACTGCACAAGCATTTCCACAACATCAAACTCAACTTTATTGACCAAAATCGGAATAAATCTTTTATTTATTTTTTTCTCTTTTTCTTTCAACAAAGGGCAAAAAGTTGTTCCCTGTGTCTCCGGTGACAGTATTAAAGTGAAAGTGCACGTTCCGCTGACAAAGTTACAGTGAAACTACGAAGCAGCCTCCTGGAATCAGCAATCATGCAAAAAAATACATCTCTCAAATATGCAAACAGATGTAAAAGTAAGGAAAATGCACATTAGAATTAATTTATTAATAATATGTGTCATTCATGTTACTCACGCATGGTCATGGTAAAAAGTTAACAGGTTAGCAAGGTGAGGTTCAAGTTAAAGAAATTAGGGCCGAGTGGTAAAGCTTGTATCGTTCACTTGTGAAACTGGTCAAGTGAGAAGAGCAGAACTGATGTGGAAGTCCATGTGTACGGCGTTTCCTGCTATGACAAGAAAGACAATATCCACCTCAAAAAGAAAAAAAAAGATTATATCTATATCAAGCACATACTCAGCTTTGTGCATGTGGCAGAAGTAAAAGTACAATTCAATTATTGTAGGAAACAAAAAACACAAATCGCAGGAAAGATGGTCCCCGTCCCCCCCGTGATGATGGAATAAATACAAATATACAAACACTGAACATCTCTCGTGCCTCCGCCTGCAGCTAAAGCCAGAATGAGAAAACTGTTCTTGCAGGAATGAGACGCAGGAAGACAGAGAGAGGAGAGACCGACCCATCGGTAGCAAACAGCGTCACTCGGCCAGTTTGGTTTTTTCCCCAGGTGTGAAAACGGAGCGTTGATCAAATCTCGTGGCGTGATATTTAATTGTTATCCAGTCTTAGGAGCTGCTCCTTACCATTAACTGTAAGAGATTTTAACTGACCATCTTCCTCCACCTCCACTCGCTCTTGGCCGTTCTCCACAATCCTGTACCAAAAAAATGTAAAAAAACATTTAGAGAGCAAAGATTCAGGCTGATACCGAGGCTACCGAGTTAGAAATGTACGTTACCGTTTTGTTGTAATTCTTCTGCCGTTGATGAACTTTGTGGAGGTCGACACTGATTTGAAATTACCCATCCCTCCTCCTCCTCCTCCTCCGCCACCAAAAGATGAAGAAGAGAAAGAGGTGATGCCTCCTCCACCCATTTCTCCAAACGAGGTAAAACCTGTATAAGAGCACAAAAAAAAAAAACCAGTATTAAAACATGAAAGCATCATAAATTCTCAATGACACAGGCATCTACTAAAGGTCAAAGATATTTGTCGGGATGGACTCACCTGAATCAAACCCTGTGAAGCCATGCCCGAAAGCTGGGAAGCTCCCAAAACCAAAGATCGGGCCGCCCATCCTGTTCCGACTTGCGCCTCTCTGGCGACCGCAATTGCCTCCGTAGAAATCAAAAGGGTCTTCGGCTGTAAAAAAAAAAAAACAATCGTTGATTATGAGTTGGAGATTTGTGAATGAGAATCATTTTGAAACCTCGAACACAGCACTGATGTATCATCACTTTAAAGTTGTAACGTATGCTGAACTTATTAGCTCTGTGTGTAAATTGCGTATTAACACACAGAGCAGAGGCAGAGCAACGTATTCCATGTTCTTCATTTGGACTCGTGTTTCTGACGACCTGATGAATTTAAGTCCAATATTCTCTCTCTGTAGCTTCTATTTATCTATTTTTAGTCTCCACCGGCTCCTCAGGGAAACATCGGCCTCTTTTAGCTGCTGAATGTTCCTCTCTGTTTACCAGCAAGTCGCTAAGTCCATCCGTCTGCTGTGGGGTGCTGAGCAGGCAGTGGACCATGTGTAGGTTTTAAAGCTTTTTGCTGAAAATAGCTGCTGCGACCAAAGCAAGGCTTGTGAGAGTGAACAGATGTAGTGAAGAGGCAGCACAGGAAACCTAAACAATGAGCTGACAGACACTTAAACACTCAACACTTCAAGACCTGAGAGGAGTTGGGGGATGACTCACTCTCAACATGTGACCACTTTCTCATTTAACAGTATTTTAATCCACTGTTGAAATAATATTGATTATAGCAGCTTTAAGGCTGATTCTAGTTTCACAGAAGATGTAAAGCAACACCGTGTATCTTTTACTGAGCAACAGCGCCCCCTGCAGCCACACGTTGGGCTCTGTGTCCAAACGATTAAGGGGTTTTCATGTAGAGAAAAAACAAAGCCTATCAATGTGAAGACTGTGTGGACCCACTCACTGAACTGAAACACAACTAAACGGTGGATATTACCCATAATTCCAGGCTTTTTTTGAACCAGAAGACCTGTTGTAACAAATCCACCGAAATCTTCATATTTAGAATTCTTCATATTCTAAAAGTTTCCTCACTGAATATTGGAGATAAACGCTGGTTTTTAATGACTTCTAAGTCTTTTTAAATGACCTACAGCAAGAACAGGCACTCAAAGCTGATACTTTAAGGTAAAAGACATTGCATCGAGTTCCAGTACCTGATACAAAACCCCCTGGAATGGACATCAGGGCACAAGGTTTGTAATTTCTTGAACAATCTTAACCTTAAACTGTCTAAGTGCCCGTCACTAATTCTTCTCCTAAAGCCCTGTGGACATGCTACTAATTGCGTGCTGCCAATCTGGGTCAGCCCAGCAGGCTACGACTGGATCACTGGCACCGTTCGCTGAAAGAAGACTCTCCCCTCAACCTTGAAGGTACAGAGCTTTCTCAGACAGAAAGCTTAAAATAAAAGTATCCCCTGACCACTGCTGTAACTGCATTACTGTCCATTTACCTAGAAGACGTTAGACAAGCCAGCGGAGCTCTTTGGAAGCTGCCTATAAGACGGCAGACATCAGAGTAAGAAAGAGGAATGAAAGCACTGAAAACATCTAAATTCTGCTTCCATTCCATGACTGTACAGTAAGAGGTGGCTTAGAAGAAGAGCTGAGGCTTTCTCAGAGGGAGAGCACAGCCCTCTATTGCCTGTGTACTCTGACGCAACTTTTAAAGACCTGTCAAGCTCAAAGACTGAGATTAATTCAGAGAAGAATGTGCCACACCTGCACAGCACCGCAGAGGGTGCATCAGCTCAGGGCGAATTAAAATGACAGTGGGTTTTCAGGATGTACATATTCGAAAGCTGAGGGAAAACACTAATGACTTCAACAAAATTGAATGGGTTCTTTCTCGCCTCGTGTCCCATCGTTCTAACAAGTTTAGTTGAAATTAGTTCAGTAGTTTTTGTGTCATCCTGTTGACAAACAAACCAAACAACAGGTTATTATAGAAGCTGCCCAGGGAGACATTGTGGAAATATTTTGTGCGACCCGATAGCTGAATGGTCTGGGCGTTTACCAAATGGGTATTCATGCCCCAAGCAATAGGACTCCCAGCTGGTCGGATCCCCCCGCCCCCTACATTTCCTGTCTCTCTCCTTCTTTCACTAATTTGTGAAACGGCACAAAGGCTGAAAAAAATACACCTTCAAATGTATAAAAGTGGATCTGCTGATATCTACTTCTTCAAATGTTCATTTTAGATAAAGTGTGTGGGCTGTACTTGGCAGACGACTGGGTGCTTCTCATCGTGTGAATCTGTATTTGTCTCAACCCCTACCCACCCACCCCCCCCACCCCCAGTCTGCTGGATGCGCTCGGTGGCTGAGTGACAGATCCACAAGACCAGCTGCTGCTCGCTGTGACGAGCTGCAGGACACTCGGGACTGGAGACTGGACAGAACTGAATCCTGACATTTCAACGAACGTCCCAAAAAAACTAAACGGTTCTTTAAAAGGGAAAAAATACTTAAACATACACTTGAGATAAACTTGGTGAAGATGGACGTTCTGCCAGAGTCATAACTGAGCATAATCAAGGTTTTTGCTCAGTCAAAATAGATCTTGAACTTTACTCTCCTGTGCGACAGCGCAGACAGCTTTATGGTTTGGCTTTTTTTAAACAGTCTCTGTTTACCGAGATGAGTAAACAGCAACAGCTGCCACTTTCACTTTATCTTATCCATGGAAATAAGAACAGTAGGTGCGTGTCATTGTCTACACTTGATAAAAACATAACGGCTGTGGTGATGATGACGACGACTGCGTTCTTTACAAGTTCTTATTTGTAAGCAGCTCTAATAACTCATATTTGTTTTTCCAGGATTTGTGTTGCACGGATATTGTTTGGGAGCTAAAATCACATCATGTTTTATGCACACAGAGCACACGGCACACACACTTGGCATTATTACATCTGCTTTTGTTTTAATACGGAAGCTATTTTTGAAAGCATTCCAGTTGAGTGATGTAGACGTTCATATCCATCCACTGGCTGTGTCTGAGCTCCATATTTAGAGCTACGCGGGGTGAAATAGACATGCCTTCCAATCAGCCCTCTGTTGAACCCAGACAACCAACGGCAGGCGCTAAAACTCCTGTTACTCTCGAATCCTTAATTCAACGATCCACATTTCTGACACAATCAGCTGTTGCACGACAAGACGATGACATTACAACTAATGAGACGCCACTGGTCAACAGCAGAACAAACATTTTCTCTTTTACGATTTCGCCCCGGTGCATTTGTTTGTTAGATTTTTCACAAGATTCCGAAAAATCAAGAGAACATTGTTAAGCGAAACTTGGACCAGGATAGAATCCAATAAATTTTGGCTCTCATCCAAACAAAGTTGCAGATGCAGGACTTTTTCTTTATCACTTTCTTTAACACTGTGAGATTTTTAGGACACTTTGGAAGATTTCCCAGGGAAATTCATGGATTTTGATGAAGAAAATCAGGCATGTTAAGGGAGTGAACTCTGGTGCAGCGTAACTGAATTTACAGGACCTGTTGTGCTCTACTGAGTGTCAGTCTAGACATGTATTTAATCTTCGTCTTGTTATTTATTTATTGTAACCAGATGGCACCTTTCAATGACTGAAAAAACATTCTGTATTCATGCTGCTGCTTTTGAACTGATTGTAAGGGTGATGTAAAATAAGAGCCTTTTTAAAAAGCGGGAGTAAATTAAGAGTTTAAATCCTGGTAATGAGATGATGATACATAATGAAGTTGACATTAGTTGACATCCAGCAGAGATACTCCAGCGTGTGACATTTAATGGCAGATAACCCCCTGCGGGGAGCAGTACTTAGTGTATTGGATTTGGACATGCACTTTGCAGCACTGTGAGAGATTAGCACCAGGATTTACAGAAGGTTTTCTAGGTACCGATGCTCCATCTTTCAAATTTCAACAGAGCAGGAGCTGCTAGCTTCGTGTTAGAAGGCAAAATAACTATACCAGAGTATATACATACATAAAACTGAGTAGAACAGGATGTACTACTCTCTCTGTCTCTCTTGAGCCTTCCATGTATATCTTTGACCAGATAAAATTATCAAGTTAATAATAGCCATTGCATACTCCACACTCTTAGGACACTATTCAGTCCCTCGCTCCTCCTGCTCTGTGAAAAACAAGAAATCTCACCAGTGCCTCAGCAGAAATGAAACGGACTTACCAAACAAATCTGCAAATGGATCTCTGCCACCAAAGAATTCCCTGAAAACGTCCTCAGGATTACGGAATGTGAAGCTGCCACCGCCATAGTGATTGTAATGGCCTCCTGGAAAACATAACAACAACAACAGAGCTCATGAACGAGGGATTAAAGGGCAGGATTACACACACTGCTATCTTTACAGGTTATCAAAATATCAATACAAAACCAGGCTGTGCAACATATGAATGAATAAATGATCATATGTTGCCATGTCAAACATCTGCCACCAACATAAATATTTACCTCCTCCGCCTCCTCCGCCTCCTCCTGCTGAAAGGCCTTCTTTGCCGTATCTGTCATAAATATTCCTCTTACTTTCTGTGGAGGGAAGAGAAGGACTGGTGAGATTGAAAGACACACAAAACAATTCCTCTTCTGTTTGTCTTATCTACCCTATTTATTTGTCTTCACCCAGCAAATAAAGTGTTGACGTCAAAATAAAAGCCCCACGCAACATTTCAATTTCCCTCAGACTTATTTCAACACATCAGAAATAGTTCAGCATTTCTACATTACACTCAAAAGAGGCATAATAATATAGTTTATTTAATTTACCAGCTCAGCTCTGTGCCGTGACCATTTCAAATTGGGCAAAGCTGCTGTTGAGCAGTAAACTATCAGCAGCAACTAAAGACACATTTACACACTAAACTGATAATCGTCTCAGGCATCAGGTGACAAACAGAGGGTGACATTGAGTAGTTTAAAAGCTGAAACTGCCTGCATCTTGTGACTGAGTGTGTGGTGCTTAACGACGGCGAACAAAATGTGACAAGCTTCTGCTCTCATTTACAACTATATTTACACTGTTATTATCACCCACTCAAGATACAAAATATTAGTTTTTTCTTGTTTTCAACTTTTACAAGATGGTTTTAGTGCAAACATAAATGTGTCTTTTTCCACTGAATACCGAAACCTGGCACGCTCTGGTAAATGGCTTTAAATGCCTGAGGGATGAGTCCTGAAGGTGACTCAGTAAAAGAGGGTTGCTAACCCGGCTGTAACCTAAAACCCATAGCTTAACAATTGGACGAAGACCAGTTTGTTCCATGAAGTCTAGTCTAGTGGTTAATTTAATGAGTTTTAAAAAAGGAACCGAGACATCGCGGACCGATCATGTTTTCAGAAGACACGTACAAACACAAATACAATGTTTGGATCGATTAAAAAAATTGCAGTGAAAACAACAACAAAAAAAACACTTTGGAGAGTTAACGTTGACTTCAGGCCCAGACTGTGTTCACATTTTCTACATTACATCCAACAGATACATCTTCTGTTAATTTAGCAGCTTGACTTTCTTCTGTGAGCTTTTCAAACTACACAATGCTGCTGTTCAGCCACAAAAAGACGTAACCATCAGCACCTGAACACACTCACAGACTGGACTTAGAATTGTCTGACAGGGGTGTGTGGTACTTAACAGAGCCTAGTAAAATGTTACACGCTTCGTTTTCTGCTTTCGGGCCTACATTTAAATAGACATTATGACCATCCCCTCCAGATACAGAAATGTACCTGTTTGTTTATAAATGTCTTATCAGCAGGACTGAGTTACTGAACCTCAAATATTGTTTTGTTACCAATCAAAAATTGTCCTTCATATAGAATACTAGTGCTGGGCAATAAATGAAAACAATAATAGCAATAAAAAGCTCAATATACATAAATTCAATGCAAATGCATTGTGCTAAAAGAAGGGCCTACTATGAACAGTAAGGCTTGAACGAGTTTAACAAACTGTTCCAGGATCAACTTCCATATCTGAGGTGTCAAACACAATACGTGTCTTTTTGAAAAAGATTATTTGAAATAGAGCTCGAACTGTCACATCAGTACAAGCAGTAAAAAAATAAAAGATCTTACCATCTGAGAGCACTTCATACGCCTCTGACAGCTCTTTGAATTTTCTCTCTGCTTCCTCCTTGTTGTCTGGGTTCTTGTCTGGATGCCACTTCAATGCCAATTTTCTGTAACTGGAGCAGAAATACAGTACAGCATAAATACAAGCAGATATAAAACATAGAGCCAAATTAATTTTGTCTCCTATATAGATATACCAATGACAAACAAGTCTTAGTTCAAATGATAGATAGATGAAAAGTGTAGGGATGTCAGAAATTCATATCCACATGCAAGAAATGTATTAAAGTGGTTAACATGACTACACAGACACACACAGTGTTCTTTCTTCCCACCCAAGCTGAAATAACAAAGACAGTCTGAACTCTATTGATGTACAATGTGGGCCTTGCTCAGCAGCTTACGCTGCATCAGCTGTTTCTGAGCCCAGCAGCAGGCCCAGCAGCAGAAACACAGATGCTGTGGACAAGACTCACGACTGAAAGTCAAAGAAAGGCTTCACAACCCAGAGATTGAGGGTTATGGATCTACAGTGAATAGTCTTTGTAGTCCATGTCTGTGTTGTAATCTGTGACTGTATCTAAAGCCTGGTCACTGGTCAACCGACAGACTGAGCTGAACAATGCTGCATGGTTGATAATGGTGTAACATATCAGTTTCTGTGGTCTTTATAGTCTGAAGCCTGTATTCACAAGTAAGAGCAACAGCACGATCTATGTTTGCCTGTAATCTGAATAATCTACATTCGGCTCAAACAACGCTGATCTCAGTATTAACACTTGCTCACCCGACTGTAACCTACAACCTATAGCATTTAATCAATAAACAAAACTAAGAGTTTACAGCCATGCTAGCAGCACTGTGAGCCTGTACTTAGGAACAGTGGTGCTTAGAGCTAAGTGCTAACGTCGGGATGCGAACATGGCCATAAATGATACAAGATTATTGAGGCAAATAGCGATAATGATATTTGAGAGTTGAAAATAAAAATATTGCCTAAATATTTACATTTAAATAGACACCTTAATTTATTTGTCGAAGCAAAAGGTGTCAGTGGGAAACCTGTGAGGAAATGAAATTAACTGGAACTGGCCTGTTTCGTGGTTTGACTGTGAGTGACGGGTGAGCATAGAGGGAAGGTATTTGACAGCAGCAAGGTTACAGGAACAAGAGTGGAAACTTTCTTCATTGCGCTCTCTCTGCTCTTGCTCTCTCTTGCTCTCTCTCGCTCTGTCAGTTTATACAGCCGGAGGTGGTTATAATTAACCTATTACACCACTCTGAGTGAGTGGGCATGTTCAACAACACCAGGGGGGGGGAAATTGGGGCAGAAAACACTCAGGGGCACTTACGCTTTTTTGATGTCCTCTTGCGTTGCATTTCTCTGGACTCCTAACATCTGGTAGTATTCCACCATGGCTCTGTCTGTGTGCGTTTGTGGGCGCTGTCTCGTGTGAAGATTCACAAAGTCGCCTCTGTGGAGAGAAAGTTGAGTTCTGTTAAGACATGTTAGCCTGAGGAGATAAAGCCTAACGAACTTCAACTGAGCGTAGCCATGTGTGACGCGCACGATATGTTCCCTCCACAGCAGAGGGCTAAATTTGTTAAGGGGAGGGAGTGGGCCGTGGCATTAAACAGGGTGGCAATACCCAACAATGTAATCAACTGCACTGAAATAGAGATAGATGCAGGGGGAGGACAGCTAAGCTAATACAAGGCCAGTAAAATTACATAATAAGTAGGTGATCATCCCTTAGCCTAAGGCTGAAAGAGAGAAAATGTGAATCCTGTTTTTCTTTTCAATTTCAGATATCACTATAAAAGATCACAACATTTTTTTAAATTATGTAATGCTCAAGTTATGAAACCCAGACTCTTGAAAACAAGACAGAACAAGTCTAATGAAAAGGAAATATCAGAAGTTATTCAAGTTGTCGTGATTTTCGAGCCAGTTAAAGTTAAAGCTAGCTGACTTGATTAATAGTAAAAACAGCTGCAAACATATTGAATCTAAATCTAGTGGCAGGTACAAATAAATATCAAACAAATAAAAGCGTTGTTGGATTTGGACGAGTTTTAAATATCTTCTTTGTAGCCACCGTGTCTTTAACACATTTAATGTTTTAAAACCTAATCAAACCTGATCAACTTTGCCAGAAACAGATCCCATTTTTCAGCTAACTATTTCTAAGTTTTTTGTTTATCTGTTTGATAAATTACAAAAGACTTTTATAACTAAATCTGCCTGTGTTTTAATTGTAAATAGCATTTTGAGGTGTGTGAGAAAGGAAACGTGAGAAGGCATAACAACAGTAACTGAGGAGGTTTGGGGCTTAGAGAACAATCAATAGAAACCATTAATCTAACCTACTTCAACGTTAAAATACATTTAACCCGTTTTACATTAATACCTCAACATACACTTAGACATCTGTGGCAAATCATGGTCAATAAGAAGCTAAAGTGAATCTTCTTTATAAAAAAATAAAAGCCAATAATAGAAAAGAATCCATAATCTATCTCAGCTTTGATTTAGCTGGTTTTACAGTTTAACTAAGTGTGTTTTAACTTATTTCACCATGTCCTGTAAGTTTGTTTGTACAACTCAACACAGTATTTTTCTATCGTCGACAGGCAAAATAATACACAAGTCTGCAACTGGCCGAGTTAAACAAAGATAAAATGCCAAGAAAACCTAGAGGACGAGGGTTACGAGGGACCTGAGCAATTATACGAAATTGATAAACAAACCAGTGAGGACTACTTACACTGGGAGTCCACTGTGTCCAGTTTGTTTGCTATTTTTAACCTGTGGCCTTTGGAGTTAGATTGTGTTTGTGTGTTGTGAGCATGTGGGGGGCTGGGGGTGTTGCAAGGGACTTCTGGTTGGGACAAGGCAGTGAACTCATGACAGTCTTCCCTTCAACACTTCATTATCCACGCCCTCATTTTGTGTTGCTGATTCTAAAAACTATTACAGAGTCTCTCTTTCTCTATGTGCAGTACTTCCTCTTATAAACCACAACCTAAATATAGAAATATGTTACCCACAAAGTTCTCATTGTCCTCTGGGACTTTCTGAAAACCAAGTCCAATATCTTGACTCATCATATTAAACGACCTTCTTTTAATCCCCCTCACATCAGCCTTTATTGGCCGCAGCAGTCGGGATTAGATGGACACTAGAGCCTGCTGGAGATGTGGTTACTCCTGGTTCTGTGCAGTGTCTGTATGCATATCCATGCATGTACTGTACGTGCAGATGTATGCCTTGTGGCAGCTCTGCTCGCCGTGAACCAGGCCACAGAGTGAGAAGCAGATGTGGGTCAGTCAATCCCATGATGCCTCACTGAACCAGAGGTGACGGCTATACTTGTTGTCAGCTCACAAAACTAAGCAATTGTGATAGTTTCCATTTCCCGAAAATTATCACGGCTAAAAGTTAATTGAAAGACAAAGCTAATTAGAGCACAGCCAGAGAGAATCGTTTTATCGTTCTTTTGATCAATGGATTTGTGCTGTGCAGCAATCCCTGGCCAGTCTTTAGCTTAATGCCTTCATACATTTTTTTAAGCAAATTGACACTTCAGTACATTTAGTGGTTTTCTCAGATCTATTTTTAAGAGGAGGTTACAGTAATTACTCATCTTTTACTGTCATGGTTTGTTGTGATTAATGAGCTACCTGGTTAGAATCTTCTGGTTGTTTTGGAAATCGGAGTTGTTGGACAAAACAAGTTATTTCACGGTTTCATTGACTGTACATAAAGATGGATGACATGACAGCTCCCCAAAAGTGAAGCCTAATCATCTTGATCGGCCCCTGGTGGCTGGCTGTAGGATAGGTAATTAACTCCATCTCCTCCACGTTAGATGGGACAGTGATCAAACTAAAAAGTCAAAGTAGCTGTCAAATAACTTTTTTCGCTAAGATGGTTTCTGTCATTTCAAGTAGTTCATATCACACTCATACAGCAGCTCAACACTATCTCCACTGCACAGACTCTGGCTCCAAATGATGAGAAGTAGAAAATTTAGGGCTTTTATCGTGAGTAAAGATTTTTTTTTGAATGTCTTGAAACTGAGCACCAGTTAGGAGCAGTATGTCGAGCTGTGGTGTTGAGGCAACAGCTGATTCACAGAGCAATTCTCTGAATGTACTAGTCGACCTTTAATCTGACCCTGGGCGTATGACACAAGCTCCCAACTAATGAATCTCGACCGTGTGTATAAGCGGGCGAGATGAAACCTCTCTTCGGGTCAGATGGTTTTATTCTCCGGTCAGTGATGAGGTGAAGACCTCACTGATGAGCTACTGCTCCAGTGTTTCACAGGAGTCAGCTGAGGAGCCATGCATTTTGAGTAAAGGATCTCACCCCAGCACCTCACCCTGAACAGGTGAACTGAGCATGAATGTCTGTGTGGATACCTCAGGGTTGATTTTTTTTGGGAGGCAACATCTTCCAGCTGGCTTTGAAACAAAGGATTCCCAGGAGACCGATATGACTCAAAAAAACCAATGGATAGATAAAGGAGGGATTACTCAAAGATTTCAAAAGGAGTTTGCCAAGGGGAGAGATTATGAGTGATTGGAAAGATAGTGAGTTCAGGGGTCTACACATGGCTTGTAAACAGAAGTCAACAAACAGCAAAGGTAATCCCAGAGCTCAGGATCTTTTTCAAGAGTTAAATCTACACAGGATTTTAGAGAAAAAACTTCCAGACAAAGTTGAGCAGTGGGAGACTACAACAACATCTGTTCTTTGGCTGTGCTGTACTGATGTGGCAAATGCGATTTCCCTTGAAGGGGTAATATTGTTTAACAGTGGATACAAGAGGCAAAAAGTGAAAGATGTAAACAGTTATCAATTTGTTACATTTTTGAAATAATTGATAATAATCCAGTTGAATTCCATTACAATGCATCAGTAGAAGTCAAGGCTTGAAGAACAGGTTAGAGCACGTTTTTGAAAACACATTAGACAAAAGGATTTATCATAAAATGAAAAGTACTAAAGAAAAATAAGGTCAGAAAATAAATAATTATAAATAATAAACGACATATATACACAGAGTGATATATTTATGAAAAGTCGATATTGGCTAAACTACATCAGCCTGTTGAATTATTGGCCTGTAGTTGAAGTTGAGTATTTAGTTAAAGTTGTAAAACAAGGCTTACCCCCTTTTGGCAGTAGTTGGTGCTATCACTGTCTCTACACACAGACTAACACATCTTTTCAGTGCAACAGTCACATCAATGACATCAAAGGAATTTAAGACCACTGACACTGTGACTTTAACTGCAAACAAGGAATCCTTTGCTTAATAAATCGTGTTCTTTCGTATAAAGCCTCGGTGGAGGTAAATAGTAAACAACTTCAAAATGGTTCAACAGCGTCCCCTAAAAACGCAGTAATTCTGTCTGGTTTAACAGACTTTCACGAAAATTTGGTACACACGTGTATCATGACCGGATGTAAAGAAAGTCAGGACTATTTTGGATTTAGGGGCCATTTGTCCATTTTACACTAGGGCTGTAACAATTTCCATCTGCACACAACTCCCAAGTTAATTGCCTGGGGAGCAGCTCTCCGTTTTATCTGTTGATTTAAATCTCTGATTAGACTTCAGTATTTCTCTTTTTGACAGCAAAGCACTCCAGCAAAAACAAATGTGCAACTGTCCAAGATTACAAATTAGCTTTGATTTAGACCCAATTTTCCCCTACAGATTTAATTGCGTGTAAACGCAGTCCCGTCTGGTTACAAACTGAACACTGAGTCCACAGTTGTGTGTCAGTGTCAAAGGACATGCAAACACCACCACAATTCTGACATTAACAAGACAAGAGCACCGGGCAAAACAGCTAGAGCAGCAAGAAACCAACAGCTAACACAAACCACAGCTGACAGAGCATAGACGCCGATGACAGCTAAATGCAACACAATATTAAGCCAGCACCTTAAGTCAAAGGATTCATAGCAACAAGTGTGTGTTCTTTAAACACAGCAGAGTGTGAACATGTGAGGCAGCTCATCCTCTTTCTAGTAAAGAAGATCCCATTTACCGTAAACAGAAGTGAGCTTTTTCTAGCTTGGACAAGGAAACCATTCACAAATAAAAGTGTGTGAGATATAATCCAGGAAGAATAACAAGTTTAAACTATACAATTGGTATTGTACGTGAAAATGAACTGCTTCAGAAGTCTGCACAAGATCAGGCTATATTAAAGAGATGTGATGATTTACAGAATATATAGAGCAGATTATAGCAAAGAAACAATCACGTATATAATGACTGCACACAATAGTTTAAAAAGCACAGAATTCATCATAAATAAATAGAAACTTAAAGTCTATATGCGAGTGTTTTTTAGTGGCCCAATCTCAATAATAAAACACAATGCCAAAGTCGTCATTGCTCAGATAAGATAAAATAAAATAGGAAGCTTTTACTTTCCTTATTTCAAAGGCTATCAAGCTGTAAAGCTCTAGTTTAGAACGTGGAATCTCCAAACGTTTTTCAACAAACTACTACCTCGGAAAATTAGCTAACACTTCCAATACAAATGCTTGTCTTATTACATTCATCCTATGAGCCTGCAGGGTTACCACAAGCCAAGTCAGAATAATTTATTTAGAAAAGTTGCCAAACTAGTTACTCGCAAAAGTCAAGAGACAAAATGAATGTGTGTTTGTACTTTCTTACTTTTGTATGGTACACAACACAGGTTGGACAGGAAAGACTGACCCGTTGGTATTTCCTGCAGTAAATACATTTTAGATAAATTACTTGAATGAAGAGAAGAATAATCAGCAGTTAAAATGATCGACTACGGCCTCACATGAGTAAGTGACATTTGCTTGTCTCTATCCATATTGCACATCATAACCATAGACTATATAAAGATGGACGACGTGACAGCTCCCTAAAAGTAAAGCAAGGGCATCTCCATCGCTCCCTGGTGGGTCACAAACCCTGCATCCTCCATGTTAGCGGATGGGACATGAACCAAACTAAGAAGTGAAATAAAGTTTGCCCAAAGGTGGTTTCTGTCATTTAAGGTAGCTCCTATCACACGGATGTATGTCCATGTGTTCATGTTATATCTGAAAAGCTAAACCGCGACAGTTTATTATCTATTCTCGTCTATCGTTTTTGAGGCAGACTCGTGATTGGTCGAGCGCAAACATCAGTGGGACCGTCAATATTATGACTCCATCCCAAAATCGCAACTGCGCAAACTAGCTCCAGCGGCACAAGATGGCAGCATTCATACCCGGGATATTTTGGCTTCATTTCTGTACAACAGGAAGTGGAGGCACGCCGTCCATCTTTATTTACAACCTATGATCAGAACGTTTAAAATGCTGCTGCTATTTGTTGCTACTCTGTCGGCAGTATTGCGATGACACCGGTAAATATTGTATTTCGTGTGCTTGACTTCCTGACAGCTGTATCCAATGGCAACGGAGTGAGGAAGCGTTGTCTTCCTCTGTAGCAACAGCGCAATCAGCGTTAACTGAGGGAAACACAGCAACACCGGCAGAAACTTCCAGAAACCCTGAGAAACATTTATGAGATTCACTAACGACACATCACGAGGATATCAATAAAATAGAACAACTACAGCTACATTTATTCACGCTATTAATTTCAGCCACCAGAGGCTTGGTTAATATTCCTTTTCTCTCTGTGGAGTATTTTTAAGCTAGCACGGATGCTAGCTGTAGCTGCCGGAGCCACAATGAAAAGCTCCGTTCGCGGTTTAGAGCGTTTTAAGCTAGCTTAACGCTCCCGGCTAATTCGCGCTAACTCGTCTGAAACGCGCGTCGCCGGTGAAACAGTAACAACGACGGGTTTTCTTTTCTTTTTCAGTTCTGACCCGGTAGCGAGCTGAGGAGAGGCAGCGGCACCGCAGCATCCACACATGTGCCGGAGGTTAGCGATGCGACGGAGGAAGCGAGTCGAGCTAAATGGATACAAGCGGTTAGATTAAGAGCAGCTTCAGACGGTGGCTCGGCTCGGCTCGGCTCGGCTCACCTGTGTGGGGGGGAAATGTCCGCTCCGGGCGTCTGTCCTCTGGCTCCTGTCTCCTGGGTCCTCCGGTCTCTGTCCTCTGGTCTCAGTGCGGAAACTGAGCGTGAACTGCGGGTACTGCTGCCGCTGCTGCCTTCAGGGACTGTAGGACGCCGGAGCACTGCCACATCAGCTGCTTGGTTTGATAAAAGTTACTTTGATCCCGACTTGGTGGAAGATGGAAGGGCCACAAAAAGACCAAAGCACACTTTATACAGCTGATCCTCGTGACCTGCTGCCGGTGTGAAGATGGACGACACGCCTCTGCCTCCTCTCACTGTTTAGAAATGAAGCCACCACATGTTGGAAGATGAGGGATTCATAAAAGGGGGAAAGTTTTATAACTTAAACTTTTTTGTTTTATATTTTTATCAGATTGTATACTGTGGTGAATTTATACATATATATATTATTACATCTGTATACAATTTAAAATATATAATATATGTATGTATATATCAAATTGTAAACTATTGTGGATTTATACCTATTTGTATTTATACATATATTTGCATGTATACGACTGTGAATTTATTTATACACAATTATATATGTTATACTCTTTCTTTTTGTACATACCTGCCTATATACTTATAATAGTCTAATATGTTTTTTGTGTTTAGTTCAACATCTCCTTATACAAATACACAGGTAGTATTCAGAGTAACTCAAGCACATATTCTCTATAAACAATATATACGCAGTGAAAGGTGTATATTTTGTACACATTCATTATTTTTATTAAATTATTTTATTATCTTGTCTCCCTCATTCAGCCGCTGTAACAAGTACATTTCTCTGATGTGGGATCAATAAAGTTTTATCTTATCTTATCCACTTACATACTCCATGTTAGTGGATAAGATAAGATAAGAGGTTTTATGACCTATAAACCATCAGGGGGCGAACCAGACACTTTGGCTTCATTTTTGAGGAGCAGTCATGACGTCCGTCTGTTTAACTGTTTTTCGAAAGGTGCTATATAAATACAATTATTATTAACTTCTAATCAATATGGTAACTGCTATGCACCAATCAATACACCAAAGCGAATTCCTTGTAAAAAACCTTCTTGGCATTAAACTTGCCTGTGATCCAGAGACTGGGTGGCATTTTTTACAAGAGGTCTTTGAAGGCCCCATGTCTCTGAGTGTGGACAGCAGACCTGTTGACACTTCATGGAGACAGAGAGAGACTCGGAGAGAAACTGAGAGAAAGAGAGAGACACTGAAGACACAAAGAGAAACTAAGAGACATAAACACTCAGATAGAAACTGAGACACACTGAGCGACACAGAGAGAGACTCGGAGAGAAACTGAGAGAAAGAGAGACACTGAGAGACACTGAAGACACATAGAGAAACTGAGACAGAGAGAGACTCGGAGAGAAACAGAGAGAAAGAGAGGGACACTGAGAGACACTGAAGACACATAGAGAAACTAAGAGACAGAGAAACACTCAGATAGAAACTGAGAGAGACACAGAGGACACATGTCTGTCTCTGCTGTGGATATATAAACAGTACACACACACTGACTGAGTCTGTCCTGCAACGTTTTACGACAGCCGTGCTGCGTTCAGGTGCCAGGGACCAGACTGAAGGCCTGCTGCGCCACCTGTCGTGCAGTGTGGGAACAGGTTAGTTATTTTAAAAGATGATGTCTGTGGATGTCTGCTTGAGTTTAAAATCGAATGTACTGTGAATGGGTTGGAAAAGTGTAAATGTAAATGATTACATGTAATTCAGCAGTTTTAGCTTTAGTTCCCTGTCACACAGGAACAAAGGAACAGTGGCATTGTCATAATAGGTATTTTACTGTATCCTGTCTTATTCTATCATGGTCCAACATCACACTGGTGCTTTTCCCACTGTTCTAACCATCCATCATCTATACTGGGCTGGAGACAATCCCCCCTGAAGTTGGGCGGGAGGTGGGGTACAACCTGGACAGGTCATCAGCCTTTAATTTCGAATCTCCAAATAACCTAATCCCAGTCTGCATATGTTTGTACTGTGGGAGGAAGCAGGAGCACCAAGTGAAAACCCACGTAGACACGGACAGAAACATACAAACTCCTGGGATTCAAACAAAGAGCCTTCCTGCTGTGAGGCAACAGTGCAAACCACCAAAAGTACAAGTCAAAATGACTGCTGCGAGAAAGGCCTTTTTCACGAGGTCGCCCATATTTAATACGAATGTGGAAAGTATTTGTAAGTATCACTTTTTAGGTTTTAAATTTGAATTAGACGAATATAGGAGTAAAATGAAGTCAGTTCCAGTCTATTACACAGATCTCTTCAAATAAGTGAAAACACTGGAATGAGGCAAATTAACTTCTGTTCTTTAAAGTTTGTATTAAAAAGTCAACATCTCTCTGCTAGTGAGTCAGTATTCTTAGTTATTATAGTTCTGACTACATTTTAAGTATTGGGTCTATAATAAAAGCCAAACTGGTCCAACAATGAACAAACAACACATTCTAACTTTCGTGTTTTTCCACTTTTCCCTGAACCTCCAACGAATGGTGTGAACTCATCATAACCCGCAGCAGGAGAACGAAGCAGATCAGGTCATTGGAGTTTTTGAACTGAATTGATCCTGAAAATGACAGACTCGCATTGATTTGAAATGGAAAATGAAGGACGTTCTCGCAGTTAAAACCGGCTGCAGCTCTTGCCAGCGAGGGAGCGACCCAATGAAAGTGACAGATCGCTATTAATTATAACGAACATTATGAGCGGTCAGTATCTAATTAAACTCGTCGGGCGGGAGGAATCGCAGCAATTGATACCGCGCACAGGTCATTATATATATTACACTGTCTCTAAACGCATTCACATAGACTTTCCTGCATTTCATTGATCCTTCAGCTGCAGAGTAGCAGGGATTCATAAGGGAGACCAAAGTAACTCCTGGCAGCTGAGGCCAAACAATGTAAACCGCTCACATGGATGATTTTAAAATCCCAGCATTGAGGTCGGCCTATCCCTGTTCGTGTTGAGACATGCAGGAAGTAGCAGCACGCACTCTCATAAACCTGCGTTGTTTGTAGATGCATATTCATGGAGCTCATTCAGTCACACACTCCACTCTTTTATTTCCCGCTGCAGCCAAAGTGACACTTGTAATAATGTGTAATGTGAGTGAAATAATTATGCATCCTTGAAATGTGTCCGGGGGGGGGGGGGGGGTCTGCTAACAAGATGAGCTGCAGTCCATTGAGTTGCGTTCATTACAAAATGTCACCGGAAGATGAAGGTGCTTGATTTTACATGAATTGTTCAGCAGTTGTAACAAGATCAGGCCTTTTAAATGTTCCCCATGCAGTATTGACAGGCAACCACTAGGTGGCAATCAGCAACAATAAATAGGAGAAGTGAGGAGGGTGGGGGGGGGAGTTTCTGAGGAAGAACCTGCAGGCATGTGAGCTGTAGTTGTGTCTCAGTATTTGTTGTTCAGGTATGATTAAGGCCTCAGATAAACCCCCACCCTCATCATGCGTTAATGCACCGTTTCCTTGTTGACAGCACTCCTGGAGTAATATTGTGCAAAGTAGGCTCCGATCCACAATCACCCTGGAGTGATTTTAGATGTTTCCTCGCTCTGCAGCAAGATAAACAAGGCTAAAAGCTTCAATTAGCCCCTAAAAGGCCTGCGAGGAAGCTAAAGTATATTGCGCAGCGAGGATGATTCATAACAACCTGCATTAACTTTGTCAGTTATAATCCATCACGAGGTAATAGTCTTAAATAAATCTCATAGTAATTGAGATGAATCCCTCATTTCAATGACAAGTCTGGTTTTTAAGACCCAATTACCACTCGGAGCTCCCCGGCCCGGCGGCTGCTCCGGGTTCGGGCTCTGAGTGGAGGAGAGGGGGCAGCAGCAGCGAGGACGGGGGACGGGGAGATGGACTCCATCCAAAGAGGGATGGATACCTCGCTGGGCCGCGCTGCATCAGAGGGCAGGTAGATTTATGACAAACGCACACAATCTTAATTTGTGCTCAGCCCGATAATGCAAGGCCAGAATACTTCTGCTCAGTGTTTCTTAACTGGATGTTTCTTTAATTATATGTCAGAGGCCATAAAACTCAGGAGGAGATTTTCCCACAAAGCACTGTTTTATGTCTCGCTCATTACTGTAAATTACAAGCAACAGGGAGAGAGACTTGTGGGAAGAAACTGCAAAAAAGAAAAAAGTGGGTTTATTCATTTCCATACACTCTTGTTTTTGTTTTTCTTCACCCGGTTAGTACACTGACCAGTTGTGAGTCTTGTCGACGTGACGCTGCAGAGTTTGCTCCCTAAGAGCAAACTCTCAGGCACCGACCAGGGAGGAGATTGTTCACCTTTAGGGAGCATGTGTGAGAACACGAAGCCTCCATTCACACACAAAAGGAAAAGAAAAACCAACCTGTACAAATACTGAATAAATGAATAATACAAGAGTCGTTGTAAACATGTACATATTCACAAATCCGTCGTCATATAACACCCCCCCCCCCCCCGGTTAGTCCAGCAGTACGAGTCATTTCAACTGATGGCGTGTGCATGGTTATCGGACACGATAGTTACTACTGGTCATAATAATCATATGAGAAATCACAGAAACTGACGCTTTGATGACCTCTATGTGAAAATAAATGATGGCTGTACACAAAAGGTCCTCTGCAGCCCTTGGCTCATCACAAGGCGGCTTCAGAGTCCTCCAGTCTGCCCTTCTGTTCTTATATTGCCTTTTTTAAATTTTTTTATTTAATATGATGCCACTTAATCTTTGGTGAAAAATAACTGTCCGTTCATGTTAGATTACACAAGAGAGCAGCTGCTACCGTTGGTTTCTTGATTTTATTTCGGCGCATTATATTTCCTGCAAAACTCGACCGTATCACTGAAGTGTTCTGACGAGCGATTAAACATTTAAATTTCTTAAAAGCAACGAGGATTTAAAAAAAAAACAAACAAAAAAAAAGGCTTCCTACTGCGCTTCATCCCTTTCCTTTCAGTCTGTGGGTGATCACCCCCCCCACCCTTTCACTTGGCACACACACACACACACACACACGTGCACACGCACACACACACACAAACACACACACACACACAAAGTAAATCAGGCAGGTCAGTGCATCATTTTCTTTCCCTGTTCTCGCTTCTTTCTCTCTGTCCCAAGCCTTTTTCTTCCCATTACTACAACACAGAGTCCATGGATGCAGGGTCGGAGAAGCCGCCGTCCCCCCCCCCTCAGCTCAGCTCGAACCCGGCAGACGACTCGATGGCGTACAGCAGCTTGTTCTTCATCAGGTGCTCGTCGCAGAACTCCGGCAGCTTGAGCAGGTTCATGCAGGTGCTGGCCGTGGGCAGGCGTTCCAGGTCTGTGCCGCCGTGGTGGATGCAGAAGGCCGGGTAGAGCTCCTGTGTGGGTACATTCTTTGTTAGCACATGACAAATTGGCAGCGGGTGCAGATTAAAACTCAAGAGACTTTGCTCATCATGAGGTGTTTAAAGACAGAGGGGAAATCGAGTCAGCGCTGATCACCATGTCCAAAGCAATCCCAATTAAGCAATAAATGTCAAATTCCACAAGGGGATAAATGTTAAAAGAGAGACATTAAGCGCTAAGCTAATACAGAGAAAGGATAAATTTGGGAAATCAGATTAGTGCTTGAAAGGCACCGAGCGGGAACCCGGCCCACGGCTTGACCCTTGGATGAGACGCTGGAGGAATGGTCATTTCATGTTGTCTATCTGGCATTTTTTAAATCAAGCCTCCGTATGATGAGGCCACCTCATCTGCAGACTGTGACACTGAGCGTTTCCATCACAAGCCGGGCCGCAGAATTAGCCTCCACCCTGATTTCATCCCGCTATTTAAAGTTAGAGAATATGGCTCAGCGGCCACACTCACCCGATTAAATGGCTCTTTGGGGGCTTAGCCGTAATGACCCCATTTTTCTGACAATTACCGTATTAAACTATCGTTGCTTATTGAGAAAGTGTCATTACCGCGGCTATCATTCTGAAAATAAAAAGAGAGTTTCAATCATCTTTTTTAAATGGCTTCTCCTGACAGAGCTATTTCTCCTCTAATGAATCCTGGACCGTTTCACGACAGCTAATTAAGGCTTAGCTGGCTCAGGCTGAGGGCCGGGTCAGGGGCCGCTCCCCCTACGAATTACTGCCCCTTTCCGGCCCTGGAGAAGAGATGGGTGGGAGGAGGGAGCATCCACACGCCGGCCAAAGTCAAATTGATTAAATGTGGAGGGAAGGCAACTATTAAACCCTCAAGAGGAGGGACTGCAAAGGATTTGAGGAAGAGTTTTGTTCCCTCGCTCTGCTGTCGCACGCATTTAGATTTTCTTAACTAATGACAGTCATAAAACCAATCATATGATAATTACAGCTTCTGGTTAAGATGTAAGACGCATAAAAACACTTTAATGGTCCCGACCAACACTTTCTGCTTTTTTCTACTTAAGTGTCCCACAAATCAAGTCAGTAAGAAAGTCGAATGGTTTCCAATAAGGGAGGAAATCATTTCAGAAAGAGGAGGGAAGCAGCAATGAGGAGGCTGAAACAATGTTCAGAAGCATTACATGTTTTCATGTAACAGGGAATCGCTGCTGTGTCCACACAGAGGGCAAAAGGTCAAAGGTTCAACCTGCTACCGACTTCTGAATGGTAATATTTGTCTAGTCAAGATCTCTGACCAAGGCCCCCCCACACACCCACACCCCCACACACACACACACACACACACACACAGGTCATGAACTATAAAACAACAGTGGACGTGGAGATAAGGCTTCACCGCACTGGCTCGCTCTTATCGCCGCCTAATTGGAAAATGATGATGATGTTATCAGACGAGGTATTTTCATTACAAGCTCATTAAGAGGGAACACTCCCTTCTGTAGGGCTTGGTAAACGTGGCGATAATACAGGGAGGACACAGTCGGCAAATTTGAGAAAGATGAGTGGAAAAGTCTGGTAAAGCCTCACCTTGAAGCCCAGCAGAGGAGGTCTGGAGCAGCTGGTGACGAACCTGAGCAGGTTGCGCTTTTCGTCGTCTGTGAAGCCGTCGACCACCTCCCAGAAGATCGTGATGACAGGGTGAGTGGGCGAGTACCCGCCTGAAGGAGATGATGATCGACAAAATGATATTGTATAACCCACATTCATAAGTATTGTATCTTGAAAGCACCTCACACAAACGGAGCATAACAAATTGACTTCGCTCGTACCTGAGTAGTTTGTGAACTTCTTCAGGTCATCTAGACAAATTGGCACGTGAGCCCCAGATACCAGCACCTGTTAAAAAGCATGAGAACATACATATGTTTTTGTGACCCGCCGCTCATTGTTAATAAGCAGTTTTATTTGTTCATGCGCGGATTACCTGGATCTCCTGCTGGTCAAACATACGCAGCCACTCCAGGTTGACCACATTGGCCAGGCCCTGTCTGAAGGCGAGGCAGTGAGGCCGGATCTGCTTGTTCAGTCTGTAGTCAGCGACCAAATGGATGTAAGCGATCCGGTTGGCTGTGGTCACAGGAATGTCTTTGCCTCCCAGCTTCAGTTCAACCACCTGGATCCAAAACAGATTTAGATTTAGTTAGAAATATTTCATGTTTATAGGAGATGTATCATTCCTTCGGTTTCTGAGTAATATTACTGTCAGGCAGCCATATGCATACTTCATTATGCAGATCACTGAGCCCGCCTCTCCTGCCAGATGACCAACAAACAATGTAAGTGCTTTAATTGTGCCAGGTGGATTTAATTCAATCACAGAAAGGTAATTAAATATTTTCCAACAGCACTCTGATTAAAGGTGAGGCTCAATGTGTGTGTGTGTGTGTGTGTTCGTGCACGTGTGAGTTTAAGTGCATGGCAGTGGTTCTAAATATAGCACGTCCAATGAACATCTGGTCCAATACAATTTGGCCCCAGGTTCTCTTTTCATTAGCTTTAGAGCAGTTAGCACTTGATAGGATGTGCTTATCTCTCTTCATAAAGCCGAGTGTGTGATGACATCATAACAGCCACGGTGGGACAAAATTTAATGTTCATCTTTTTCCGCCGCAGTTCCTGAGCCGGGGAACTGCGGCGGAATTACTCAGGGCTAAAGAAAAAACTCAAGCCAGGCACACAAACAAGGTGAGATTCCCAAGTTTTCCCTGAATTCATCCTAACACACACCAAACATGAACATCTGAGCAACAGTAGTCACACGCCGAAAAAAACCCGACTGACACTGACCAGGATGTTTGTTTAACAACAACACACACTAGTCAAAAAAGATAATAGACATAAATCAGAAGCTCTCTGACGCAGTCTCAACAAAAACTGATTGATAAGTAAACAAAGGCGTTCAATTGCAACCAGATTGTATTATAATCCACAGCATCCACTTCTATTTTGTCCATCCCCTAATCGCTGCGTAACCACGTGAGGCTGCACTGACGAGTGATAATTTTCGGCTCTTTTTTCTCCCCCACGGTGGATTCTGATTATGTGCTAATGTAAGAGAATTGCTGTCGTTATCTTGCTTACTTTGGCTATCTCACGAGGGCAAATGCAGGGCAGACTGCTCCCGGGTGTGTGCCTAATCTTTCACAAATTGTTTTCCCTATCGTGTTTGCGATGCCCTATTTGCGACCAGGAAGGCTACATTGTGACTCGGCCATTTCAGGTGTTGTTTGAGAAGAGCTAATAAGACGCGTTAAGGCCCTGAGCAAACAGGGGGTCTGGGCAGAGTGCAGGTCTGGGCCCAGGTGATTCAGTGTGATGACGGCCGCTCATCTCCGCAGCCTTGAGCTTTGGAGGGGACGTGCTTAAGAGCAGCTAGTTGCTTCTGTCAGGCGTGTTCTGAGATAATTTCTGGGGGAAAGGCAGGTGGAATGGTCAACAGAGCCGCTGTGTTCCCTGCACTGCAGCGGAGCTTAGGGCAACAGTGGCAACGTGCTTTATCTCTTCCAGAGCTGAAAAGTGGTTCATCATGGAGGAAATGAATTATTAACGCCAGACGAGAGGAATCAAACATGAGGAAGGAAAGATGGCTGAATGAGACTTACTGACCAGGATAGAGAGACGGAAAAAAAATGAACATGTGGATGAATGAACATACTCCATCCCACCCTGAACCCGACCCTTTTCACCTGAGCCTCTCCCAGATCGTTGTTGACCACGGTGAAGTTGAGGCCCAGCTCCTCCACGTCACCCTCGTAGCTCTTGAGGAAGAGGAGGTTGCGGTACATCTCTGGGTCCAGCGAGGCCAGGTGGTGGATGTCCACATCTGCACTGGTTCCCAGAAGTTTGGAAAGGAAGAAACTGGCAAAGGGCAACTCCACCAGCATGTTCTCGTACAGCGCCTGTGGGTGAGAAATGGGTGTCAACGGGAGGACAACAGCAAGACAAGGGACATTCTAAACAAATTCACCTACAGACATCAGTCAGCTGGTATAAATGAGGAAATGCTCTGAGCAGGAACTGTTTATTACTTGGGTGTCACTGAATAAAACATGATGATTAGATAAGATTACCCACTGGACCTGCATTAAGTAGCAGGTACATATACAACAAAAATCTGATTACAACGGACATTACGCAACATTAGATTTGCCTTACGCTCTTATATCAAAGAAAGTGATCAAGATATCAAGTGATAAGACAGTAAATCTGGTCACATCACGGTGACATAGAGCAAAACATGGAACACAATCTATCTCAAGCACACAGGCTTCTGTTTCGCCCACCTCAAACTTTATAAATGCCAATTCTCACCTTGACCTAAAGTGCCATTAAGAACCACAGCCGGGCAGGTGACTCATAAAACCCAAAGCTAATGTACTGGAATAGTCCGAAAAAGACCCCGTAGGAGGCATTAAAATATACAGGTCTTTATAAATGATCGCACTAAAAACCCTGACCGCATCAGCTAAATGGATTATAAATCTAGGGGATTTCCATAATGCATGCATCTTAAACACACACACACACATAAATCACGGCTATTTTCTAAACACAGGTTAATTGCACAACTTCAAACATTGTCTATTTTTTATGCAAAATAATCCACTTAGTATTTCTCTAGTGGCCGGAGCTCGTTTCAGACCATATGGGCTGCGTGGCCCCTTGAAACCTATCAATAACACTTGTGCCGGGAAGAGGCAGCAATAAGTATATGGAAAAAACCTGTAGCCTTATTTTTTCAATGCCACTTACTTTATTTATGAGTGTTTATTGCCAGAAATTGTGCCAAAATGACTTGGGCTGGAAAGAATTAATTATTATGGCCCAGGCCTTTTAATATAAGTGAGTGCAGTGGCAACGCAATTAATACAGATCGCGGCACCATCAGGTGGAATAAATGCCAGCAACATTGCAGGTGCATTCTGTTAGCTGCCAAATAAATTCCTTAATTTACAGCATTAAGAATCAATAAAATTATAATGCCTTTCAAACACATCTCTATCAATCAGAGGGGCCAACCTCACACACCTCTAAACCGTCAGTTGCTGAAGATTAGTGAGGAGAGACTGTGCAGGAGTGTGGTGTTGAAGAAGGGAGGAGGATGAAACTTTCTTCACCCCTGATAGTTTACAGAGTGGTAAGGCCACTGCTGATGAGGTTGGAGGTTTTGCACCAATGAGAGATGAATGAAGCACAACAGGGACCTCCCATGGGTCATATTACATAATGAGAAATGGGAATTTGACAGATCGACATCAGTAAACACTCCCATCGCAATTAAATTAACTTTTTTGATCTCTAGGCTGAAAGGTTTGAGGGACAAAAGCAAAAGGAACCTGTTTTCATGTTTCCCCATTTGTGGCTTAAATCTTTCAGCTTGCCAGCGGGGTGGACAAGTGAGGAAGAAGGATGATGACTGGCCTCTATTCTGATGTTCAATCCCATTTCAGTGAGTACCCCAGACAAGCCACTCCTGCCTGTAATACATCACCTCCACAACAATGGCACGCCTTGGACATTAATTAACAGTATTAATCTCCTGTGTCCTTTGAGCCGCAACGTGCACTGTGCACATTGCGGCAGCAGTGATGCAATCCCAATCTATATAAACGAGTACCTTTTACCCAGGCAGTAACGGCACTAAACAAATATCAATACGCCCCTCAAATGGCCACTCAAACGTCCATTTTTATGGAGAAAGAGGAACTTAAGATAGGGTTAATTGAAAGTCAAATTCAAATTAATTTCCCCCCACCTAATTGCCTGAACCATTAGCTATGGAGAGCACAATATTGAGGGGGTGGCGGAGCGCTGTCAGCTGCCGATTGATCATTTCTCACTTGCATAGAGCACAGAGAAGAAGTGGACTGAACCATTCTCGGGCTTAGCAAGAGAGAAGAGACCTGGATGTTCTGGACTGTAAAACAGATCAAAATGCTATTACCACATGCTTTGAACGCTTATTTATGTCCTGTCTGTGTGGGCCTACAGATTTAGTGCCGGCCAAATGCAATCACTACACAAACAAGAGGTAGGAATCATCGGCTAATGGAAGCCCTAATTGAGAGGCGACCGCTTGTCATGAGGTAATTCTTCTCCAGGTTGAGATGATAGCCAGCCCCCGCCCCCCCCCCCTACGAGGAAGGCATCTTGATAAACAATCACTACCACATGCATTAAGGATGATTTAGAAACATTAGGCTCTAATAAATAGTGCCATCAGAAGAAGGACGGGACGGGGGAAAACAACGCTGTCAACAGATTATGCATAAAACCAATTAAGAAAACTAAGGCTTGCAGGAGTGCGAGGTTCAAGTTCTCACCCCAACCCTAAAATCTTTTTATGAAACAAATGACGGCAATTTCTCTTAAACGCTGTCAGTTTCCAGAGCAAACACAGAAACAACCTCTGAATTTACATCAACAGCGAGGGAAGCGTTGACACCGACTATGACTTTTATTAATTGACGTATTGGTCATTAAGTTAAGGCCATCTGTGATTTCATATTGCAATTCTCTTTATGTGAAGAGCTTTATTATCTTCCATTATCCCTCCATGTTTTAAGGGCCATGTTATGTTACTTTGCATTTTATGTGAGGGCGTGGAAATATCTCACATCACTATTATTTTTACTAGATTTTACTTTAATATCTCACCTTTCCGAGAATCCTGCCCAAGAAGTAGTAGTGTCGCGTGAAGGAGACTCCCACCAGCATCTCAGCAGTGGGACTGGGATACAACAGGCTGTCGTTGGTCGTCTTGAAGAAACCTTGGTTTGGATTGAAGCCCGACTTGAGGAGTTCGTTGAGGAACTCCCTGAAGATGCCGCCACCGTCGATGCCCGCCTCATCCAGGCCGTGAGCATTCAGGAGATGGACTCTGACCCTTTTCTTCAGGTCCGGTTCTAACAGACCGCAGAGCAGAGGAGGTTTAAAGAAAAAGGATTTAGGAGACGTTGGACAATAATATTCATGGTTACAGTAAATTGTGGCCATATTTTCAGTTAATAAATGTAACCAATAGCCTCCACAAGAGGATTTTTATGTGATGATTACTTTCTGCTAACAATCACACAGTGAAGGTCTCAGCATTTTACAGATGTGAAAATGACTGATGGGCAGTGATTACACAAAACGACAAAGATTAATTAGGTAAAGCTGTTGAGGATTTTAGACACAGGCCGAAGTTTTGGGGCTTTTTCTTTCTGCTACACTTACAAAGCGCTAGAGATTTGGACGCCATACAATGACTTCAAACTTTCATCTTTCAAAGCAGTAATTGTTAAAGCAGCAGACGAATACTGAAGAAAAACCAGACGGATGCAAAAAAAAAATGATGGGCTCCGTTAGCTTTGAAATTATAGATTATCAAGATTACCAATAAGCAAACTTGTCAAGAATGACCTTATTAGTCCTATAAACAAAGACAAAGCTTAAAAATCCTATGTTCCTTAAATCTACCAGTAGTGCATTGTTGTCTGCCCTTACAAACATATTTAGCAAGAAAGCAATTTTTTGACCTTAGAATATTCAAATCAAATTCTATAAAGAGGTCATCTTTCAGAATAATTAATGTACAGTGATAAATCAAGGTGGCTATAACTTATAGACACATAAATGATATAGATCATGTCTTCAGCCCAGGTCTCATACTACTCTTTTTAATCAGAGTGGCCCCACTGAAGTGCCCTTTCAAATTCAAACACAAAAGAGGTGACTTAAAATAATTGATTCTGCTTTTTATGTGATCCATTATAATAATCAGAACCACAATTACGCTTTACCGAAATTCAGCACAAGGAGAGAGCGAACCTTCATCTTTAATGCAAACTGGACCCTCGATCCTCAATATTAAGCTTTTATAGACCATAACAAGAGTTTCAGTGACAGCGTCAAACATTTACAGCACCGCACTTCCTCTCCTCTTGTACTTGTCACATTTAAAATGAATGAGGGACCTAATACAACAACTACGGCACATTTCCAGACAATGCAATGATTAAGTACGTCGGCCTCACGAGTTTAACACAACATAACAATGCAGACGTAAAATAGTGCTTTTATTCAAACCGCGGCGATGCCAGCCCTACCGTTTTCTGGAGAGAGTTTATCGTAGGCGTCTTCATAGATGTAGTTGCGTCTGATGGTGACATTGATACCATCAGGGAACGGCCCGTCACCCTGAACGTCCCGTTTGTCGGCATAAATTAACCTCTGGAAGATCTAAAAAAGACGTAAACCCGGCGGCAGGGTCAGTGAAAAGGTTTAACTGTTCAACAATAGGTTTTAACTGCATTCTATCACTTATACTTTATCACCCTGTATTTTAGTTTTTTCAGGGTGAAAAGTCACAGAAAGGAGGAAGGAAATTGTATTAAATGCCATAAAAAAGCAGATTGTTTATTCCTGTGAGAATTGATCCTATTACACTGACACAGCCGTGTGTAGTTTCAACTCAACATACAAAATGAATTAACATGAACTGGGCTTTGGTTTCTCTTAAGGATGGAACAAATGTACACATCACTACATTAAATATAATAGAATATAATTTAACAATATAATAAGTGTATAACATAATAACATTTTTTTTGTGCTTGACAGTTGGGACACTGGTGCAGCACCTTGACTCGCTCCTCGAAGGGAACCACGAACGGGAGCTCGGTGAGGATGGCCAGGTGTCTCTCTTCGGACACAGACAGCTGTGCGGGCTCCAAGCCGACTGTAGAAAGACAGATAAACACAATATAAGGACGGGTGAGAAATGAAAGTCCTCAGCAATGGGTGACGAGAGGTCACTGAGTCAATTTGATAAGTAAGAAAATTAACATGTTAACTTCTCTGGTTTCTGGACAATCAGTCATTCTCTGCTGATATTTTCAACCTGAAACAGTCATTTAAATCCAAAATGTAAATTCTGGTTAGTTTTACTATAAACTGCATTTTGTTGGGATCTATCAATTAATAACTCCCATCTCTTACTTTTTCACTTACACCTCTTTGGGAATGATCCCACAAATCCTGATGGCAGTTGAGTTTATATGACATTTTTGAAAACATGTTTTAGGTATTTGTTCTCAACCCTTTTATCCAGAAACTGAAAGATCCAATCAAAGTGTCTTTTTATAGCTGGCATCCAAACCCTTGTAGCTACTCCAATTCCACTGCACTATAACTCTGTACTTAGAACATTTTTAAAAGACTATCCATGCATTTAGGTCGATGACATTTCCAAGTCAATCTTCAGTTCCCGTCACTGTCCTCTATCAATGCAGCACGGCTGAATAGCAGATCATCTTGTTTTGGTAAATGTCAGCTTGAATTAGATGATTGTTCAACTTTCTGCACAAACTGGGAAAATAAAGGTCAGTTGCTTCTCAAATATAAAAAAGTTAATCATTAAATAACTGGACGATAAACTAATGATAAAAAGGAGAACAATTATTTTGTCTTCTACAGGACTGAATCTGTTCAATTCACAGTCTTGATTAGTTTCAAGTTTAGTTTGGGATTCCCAACAGCCAGCACTCCTCTGTGTATAACACTCATCTGACAGTATCATTACCATTCACAGTGCTTAGTTCAGTAGTTAAGACCCAGTGCACAGCTTACAGCACTGCCATTAAAGACATTTGCCATCCCTCACCCTTTTAATTAACCCAACTGTGAGCTGCACGTCCACATGTTGGGCTAAATCCATTAAGCTGATGTTTGTTTTGTATTAAACTCGGGGTTTAGGTCGTTTAGCCCATGAAGAAAATGCCACAATAGCTAAACCGCTCTTCACCCTCCTCACTTTGCGTCCACAGCAGCTCAATTATTCTGCTCAATTAGTCAATCTGATCTGCATTTTGCCATCAGGTTTCCATCTTTGAGGAGAAATATGGCCGCGGAGTGGTCAATACGTTGCTCGTTCATCAGCCTCGGGCCTGTCCATTTAAGGAAATGAGAAAAGGCCAGACAAACACATGGACCAGATGTGGCTGAGTTCATCAGGTACTTTCACACTAATTGAATTTATCCCATGCAGCCTCTGAGTGGCATTAGGTAGATCATACACACATTGTTATCAGCTTGTTTTCACACCATACTTCACAGAAACCTGGGTGAGCCAGATGAAGCCCTGTCTGCAACACTGTGCTTTCCTCTGAGTGCCTAATTGAGTGAATTAAGAGAAAATGTGGCGATATATCTTTGTTGAAAACAGAGAAGGTTAATGACTATTTCCGAGGTTTTACTCTGTCCCTGTGAAATGAAAGAAGACTTTACACTAAGAAGAATTTGTTCCCAGCTAGAAAAGGTAAACTATCACTCGCACCTTCATCCCTCTGTCTAGTATAAAGAGAAACTAGTGAGATGATTCCTTGTTTTTCTTCATGCATTTCAATGCACAGCTCTATAGAATAAGAGCAGCAAACAGAGAAGGTGACTTTGGACAGCAATTAGGATGATTTTTCTGGGCAATGTATCAAGCTGACACAAGCATTATACAACTCTAAATTTCCACCCATTGCCAGTGGAGTAGCTCAGTGCTGTGCATTAAGTACAGCAAAGTGAATAACAGGCTGAGAGTCTAGTTGTTCGGGCTGAGGAGAAACAACATTAACAGGCTATTCAAAGACAACTACAGGGCAGGATCACTGTAAGGGTTAATGTTCTCATGGCATAAGGAGACACACTAAAATGTACACGTATCGCTCCATTTTAAAATTAAAGCACTACGAACAAAAAGGTTTTTCTTAATGTGTCGTGACAAATAAAAAAACCATTAACACAGATTACAGTACCATCGAGTGTTGACTGAAGTGGCCCGATGCGACCCATCCGTCTCGTTCTCCACACGTGTCTTGCAGAGGGGACGTACAGCTGTGTGACCTGGAGGTGCAAAACACCGGTCAGTTCAACTTGTCAAACCAACCTGGGAATATAGGTAGGGGCTTCTGTTTATATATCTACTGTATATTATGTAGCTAATTAGATTTCTTTCAAATAACTATTGCAGTCACACTTTTATAAGCTTACGTTTCTCAGTCAGCTGCAGCTTCACAGTTTTTATTTGTTTTGCATGTTAACGTTGTTTGGCACCATTCTGATACCATCATGATATTTTTTGTTTGGTTTCTCTATGAAATATGTTTGATATTCAAGACCATTATTATTACTTTAACAAATCTGAGAGCTAATAATTACACACACGTGAGCATCGCTGCTGTTCACGGCCACATGCAACAATGATCTGCCTGGTTAAATCCAGGTGTGACGACAGTAAAGTACCTTATCAGCACGGATGTTGACCTCCGACGAAAGCCAATGACCTGCGGGACAGAAAGGTCGTCTAATGTCGCGAGCTTTCACCATCTTCACCAAGTTAGTGATGACCTGTGTAGTAGATCAAACACACAGACAAGCACAGCCATACACACATTAGCACCTCGAACTCCTGTCAATTGTTGCCGCGCTAAATCAAACTCGTTGTTGGACAACAAAACGTACGACTCAAGTACATTTCAGAGGAGAGAACACAAGATTGACAAACAGGTGCCTTGTCTTAGAGGAAAAAAAAAGCAATTTGAGACTTCAGCCATTAGTGCGCCATTTATGGGGAGTATAAAAGAAAAACGACCTGCTCCGTCCCTCAATGTCCAGCCCTGTTAATTACTGGCGAGGTCTGCTGACATCAGCCACTGGACAGAGAATTCAAAAGACAGCAGCAGCGGTTCACGGTGCTGCATGTAGAAGCGTGGCTCTCGCTTCGCCTGCAGAAGGTTCATGGTTCCAACAATATTTCACCCTGATGTCACTTTGTAACGTTCACAGAGCAATTTCAGGCGAATCTGTTCAGAATCTGTTTTATTCATAAGCACTGTCTGCTGGGTACAGTTGATGATAAATATACATTTTTCAGAATTAGAATTTCAGTCAGAAGTCCAGGATTGAGACCGAAGACTTTATAGTAATACGTTTACTTTGCAAATGTAAAGATTTCAGTCTTACTTGGACTGAACAGGTCTACTGTTGCTATGACACCCACCATGTAACCTCCTGAGTGCCAATGCACGACAATTCATTACGTCTACTCTGCCATAACAGTTACAGCCACTCGATTTCCATATAATCCCCCAGCTAGATTATTTCAATCGAAGTTTTCTTTTCCGAAGCACGCCATTTTCATAGAGTGACAATCAATCTCGGCCAATCACTGGGAGGCAACTGGAGTCCGCAATAATGGCAAGTGCAAAATGCTGTAAAAGACGCGTGGCGATGGGTTTGGAGGAGGCCTACCCCCTGACTCTGGGAATGAATAAGCATTCCTTAATTAGCCCATCGGGTTAAGTGCAAGCCTTAATGGGCCTTTCCCAAACTCCGGCGTGACATCGTTCTCCAAACATGGCCAAGAAGAAAGTTCCATTAGCAATATTAATACAAGCTTAGTTGATCATTTTCATTCAATTAACTTCTTTCAATTAAATAGATAGCTCGACAATGGAGGTGATAAAAGATGGGGAGGGACGGCTGATGACACGAACCAAACATTAGCGTGTTAGGGGTCAGCAGCGTTAAACGGACTGTAAATCCCACCGTTCAATTTGGAAAATGCATTTCCCCTGCTTCTCACTTCTTTAATGGGTCGTTTTAGCTGACAAGAGGCCTTTGAGCAGATCTTTTATGAAAAATACTGACATGCTCTTTGCGTATTTGCCACCTTTTCACAGAAACACCAGTGTTCACTTTTAAATCCTTCTGTCAAAGACTAACAGCCAAGAACAGAGTCGCTTAATTACCGTTTCCTTGACAGAGGATGGAGGAGGAGAAAGGAGAAATGAAACACGGGATGTGGAATGAGAAAAAGAGCCGAGGAGAATGAAGTTAATGCTGTCTTCTCCCTCATTTCCTCTGGGTAAATAACCAATGGATGACCTCCATGGCAGCGCTCCACCTTGTCTTTGCCTGCTCATGCACACATGCTCGATTTCCATCCAACACAGGGAAGCATTAGGCCACTCTGCTTGACCGCACAGACAGGCTACACAACTATTAAGCCTCATGTTAATGTGCCGCAGATCACGGTTTACGCTCCGAGCAAAGAGGAGTTTGATTTAAAATTCTCCTCCACGATGAAATCCATTCAGAGGTGACACCATCACTGACAGACAAGATGAATGAGCCGCCAATAGCAATGATAAGACATGAGCAATGGCCTATGCTACAGGTGTAATAGATTTACAACAGTCCAATTCTAAAGCCAACATTTGGTTCTTGACACAGTTCTGGGATTTTTTAAATCACTGAGGTCAAGATGCTTAGCATGTTTGTTGGGTGACAGAGTCTGTGTGTACAACATGTGTGAGAGTGTAAACACGGACGTACACAGAGTGGCAGAGCAGTTTCTCGACACCCCTCACTTTATCTCCCGCGCTCTATTTAAAGTCAACAGTGAGAGTGAGAGACACAACAAAGAGAGCAAGAGGACGATAGGCGAAGAGTTCAAGCAACATATTTACGGTTTCTGCATTCACATCAGGATTTGAGTGAAGAAAATAAATGTAGTTAAATGCCAGATGTGATATCATTTGACTACTATATATGAATAAAACACATTAAGCTGTAACAATTTTATATACCCTACCTTGAAGAGCTGCACCCAGCGCTTTTGTTCGGCCTGGATACGCTGCTGAACCTCAGAGTTGGTCTTGACGCCCACGCTGCGGAAGGCTACCATATACTCCTCTCTGTGCTCCGTTTTGGTCTCAGGGTAGGCCAGCTTGATGATTCCCAGACAAGCATCTCTCAGACAGCGAGACAAAGTGACCAGCTCCGTCAGTGTGAAGGGCATCATAGGAGGACTGCGTCTGACCTGTTGAGAAGGAGAATGTATTCACTGTCTTTTACAGATATTGATTTTCACATTCCCATGGCGGCAAGACAAAATTCAACCGATGAAAGCAACGGTCAATAATGAGACATTATATTGCAAAGAAAAGCAAACGTGTCCAAACAATAAACAGGTCCAGGATGAGGTGTTTACTGAATAGAGTTTGTTTATCACTCATTATTGTCCATTGTGAAGAGATTGCAAATGATTTCAGGGTAAATGTGGCTCAAAGTCATTATTAAATACATATAATTTTGATGACATTGAAGAGTCTGCCATTATCTCCTTCTGGGGGTAGAAACGAGACGCAAGAGAAAAGTTGACTGGGAAAATACCTGTCTGCAGACTATTTTTATGAGTAATACTGCTAAATACTACTTACAAATTACTTATGCATTGCTTTGGCCTTTCAGTCTTTTAAGAGTCTGAAATTAGTGGACCACCCTAGTCGACATCGGACATATAAGATCACAGAAACCACAGACAATTAGTCCAAGAAAGCTTTGAAAGTACACATAACAAATGGCACTTATAAGAGACATGAGGCCATTTTTGTGTTTATTACCTTCCAATTCATGCCCGAAAAACTCGCTATCATGCACGGAGATAAGCGAGTGGCTGAAGAGGGAGCTGAAGAGATAGAAGAGGGGAATGATGCGGTTCGAGTCCTCGAATGACATGGGAGAACCTCGTGAGATCAGCTGTAGCAGTGGCACCGTGGAGCTGAGGGGAAACACAGAGAGGACGGGACTAAGTACCAGGCACAAAGCATAGATGCACCCATAAATATGCTGCATTCATAAGTATCTTATTTTTTTTTTTCCAATAATCAAAACAGCATTCGCTCACCCAGTGATCATTTTATTTGTCATGGAGGTGATCAGGTACCAGAGATGCCTCAGGAAACGTGCGTTGAAAGCTAAACTGTACAGAAGTCTGCAGAGAAGAAACAGGGAGATGAGACACATTAGAGATGAAAGCAGAATGTGTTAAGGAACTATTTCAATCAGATGACACAATCAGTGTGAAGAACAGTAAAATTACTTTCCGCCAATATGTCTGCTATGCTCTGATTGTTAACTTTGCCCCTGTTAACCAGAGGACACAAGTCAAAGAAGGGGGAAAAAAATAAATGACACCGTTATCCAACATTTTCCTCATAGAATTTTCTTGGCCTTTCTCTACCCTTTTATACCTTGTGAGGGCCGAAAAGAGATTAAATGAGCCATTAAGCTTTATTTAGGCGAGGCACCTTCCATTAGTAAACTAGTTGCTGGCGAGGGTGCCCAGCTCGGGTCATAAAACAGCCCTCTGGCTTCCTGCTGGAGGCCCATTTAACTTAATGGCCAGGGGAGCAAGACAATGGAGGACGGAGGAGGAGGGGAAGCCTGCTCCTCGCTGTGACCCCGCAGCGCCAGCATGCTTCCACACTCACAGTGAATTACATGATAACACTGAGGAGGGCCCACATACCTCGCTATAGTCGCTCTGCACTCAACGGGCTGTGGCACCAAGGTGTGAAGCTGCTCTTTGTTCAAGTGTGTGTGTTTGTGTATACTCCTAAATTGCATGGCTTTTCACACAGAGGGTAAGTACAGGTGACAATAATGTGGTAAGTAAGCTAAAAGGCAAAATAAAGTAGCCCCTGCATATAATAGGCCCTTGTCTGAAGGGTGACAGTACTGACACCTATAAGGATGCTTGCCTTTAATAGGGCAGTGTCATGTATTCATCGTGGAGGAGAGGAGTAGAGGTCAACAGAGGAAAAGGAGGGAAGAGAAGGGAAAAGGGAATTCTGCATTTCCTGAACTTTCTCATCTCAATGTCAACGCTCAAATTCCCATCCCCGCATTCAATCTACAAAAACCCATTCAAAAAAATTCCAAAATGGAAATGAGGAGCAGAGTGTCACACGGCCCTCGGTGCGGCTTGAAAAATGGTTTGAGCCGAGCGCGCGCCATCTGTCAGTGCAACAAGGCTCAGGAGAGAAGCGGGGAGTAGTGCAGTGGGCTCATAACAAGTGATGCGGGTGTTTGATTGAAATGGGAAACAAAGCACTAAATGCCAGCTGACATGCTGATTTACGGCCTGAGAGAACCCAAACCCCCATTTCAATCATGGAATGAACCACTAATAAACAAAGTCAAGACATCAAAAGGGGTGGCGTGTGTGTGTGTGCGTGTCTGTGTGTGCGTGTGTGTGTGAAAAGCAGCTTGATGAATCATGCCTGGATCATTTCATTTCGCAGTAATGAAAGAATCTCTGTTCAGCAGAAAAAAAAACAGGCGTGCTCGGGTCAGATTTGATACCATGATGACTGAACTGATTTTCTGCCTGAATAAAAATGTGTTTTTCTTGTATAAACAACATCAACATCATTATCTCATGGCCAACACACACGGAAAAATCACAGCAAGTCTTCAAAAGTAAATGAAGGACCAAAGCTCATCTGTGCTCACTTCTATCACAGCGAGCTCCGTTAGCGACAGGGTGCTACACCGGGTGAAACCAAACCATCAAAGTGAAATTACACCAAATATCCAAGTCTAAACAATTAAAGTCAAATTACAGCACGGCCCCTCGAACAAACCTGGGCTGAGAACAATTTGTAAAAACAATTAAAACCAAATTTTTGCCCCAAATTATTTTTTACAGCTTTTTCGATGTCCTCTGAAAAAAAGGCAGAGAGCAGTTACATGAGAGATTTTACATATTTATTAAAAAAGACAGCTTGCCGGGCCGACTGGACAACTGGCCAGCCCCACTTTTTTTTTTTGCTGTAAGTGCAGTAAATCAAGGCTGGGATGCAATTTGCTCCCCTTAGCCTCTTGTAAAGCTATCCCGTCCACTTCTGCAGTGATTAATCTTTCTCAGTGAGCTAATTATTTTGTACAGATATCCAATAATGATGGAAGACGAAGGGCAGGATTTATGGTAAAAGCGAAAGGAAGGAGGAAGCCGTAAAAAATTAAAGGAAACGATGGGGCGGGGGGGGGGGGGACCGCGGGGATAAACTGAAGTTCGTCTAAATTCTCAAGTCTATGGCACGAAATTACTCGCTGACCATCAGACTCCAGCTCTGTGTGTGTGTGTGTCCTGTTTTATCACTTGTCCCTATATGCATATATTCATGTCTAGGTAAGCTGAACAGATATGTAGTAAAACACAGTTGCTAACATGGTATGAATCTTCATACATACACATCCCCGCCCACACATACAAATCAACTGGAAGCAACGGGCTCCGCTAATAATTAACTAGAGCAGGTTGACCATGCATGCAGCTCAGTCTGGATCACCTCCCGTCAGTCAATGCACCATCCGCCCCACCGCCCCACGCCACCTCTGACATCCTGGCCCTAATGTAATCAACCTGAGAAGGGGTAATTGCCCCCATCCAAGAGTGACAGCTTTCCTGACATCCCTGCTTCCTCTGCCGGTTGTAAATGCCAGTGGGTGCGGACCACAGATAACTGCTTGCCGCATTTCACCATTATTTACATTACTGCTTACAGCGCAGAAACCCATAAAGACACAGTTTTCCACTCAATCAGGTCGGTGTGTAAACAAGCCCGCTGAAAGCAAAGCTGATCTCAACAAGATGTATAAAATGTTATGATATCAAATAAAAAGGCTTTAAATTTACTTTCACATCAGGTTTTTTTCACTGCCTGGTTCACCTTTGTTATGATCTGATGAATAAACATTGTTGTATGCATGAAAAAGCAAAGTGTGTCTGAGCTGTTTTAAAAATAATCAACAGGATTTTTGGATTCATACCTGACTTTTGGCACCATGAGGCGATGCTGCACCATTAGTGTGTGACAGATGGACGCCATCATTGTGAAAACCTCCTCGCTGGCCGAATCCCTCCACACCAGGTTCAGCAGAGCGTTGGTCTGATGCTTGGTGTCCAGCTTGTGGACGCACTCTTCAGTGATCAACTGCACAGATATCCGACTGTCATCCTGAGAGAGAAGGAAACAGGTGTGAGAAGAAAGACTGGAATGATGACAGGAAATTAGCACGTTTAAGTTTATCGTGTGGTTAATCAATTCTTGTTCCATATTTGTCCATCATTCGTTTTAGGCCTGTGCACATTCTAGTTGATACAAATAAGTAAATGCATCATACCTGCATTGGGGATGAATGGATGCCAGCGTTATCCTCGTCCTCCGAGTCGCTGCTCACCTCAGGCCTGGTGCTGCCCTCCGACACGGGCAGCAGAGGCAGCAGCGTCTGCAGGGCCCGGAGGTACAGGTGGAGACCCTCCTCTGATAGAGAACCTGCCAACCCACACCCATCTTTATTACTGTACATAACAATCATATCTTCACCTCTATAAATCAGTCTCACACTGAGTTTATGCCTTAAATGAGTCATATTTATTTCATACGAACACACTGCAATATATAATGATACAAGGAGTGTACAGAGGAGTGGGTGTCACCTACCTAAGCAGTTCTCCCCTGCAGAGAGGACAAAGTAAAATATCCACGGTGCCTGGCTCTGTCTTGCTGAGGAGGCTGCGATGGTGGCCTGGAGGGAGCTCAGGAAGGCCTCGAACGGGAATGAGAGACGGAGGTCCGATAGCGCCGGGATAAAGAAGTGAAAGATCTGCTCGGTAAACGGTGCCGAGATGAACTCCTTAGTAAAGGCTGAAAATACAAACTGCCTACAAGGCCACAGAGAAGCGAAAAAAATTAGACAGGCGGGCATTGGACCAGTTAAGACATTAGATGAATACTGATATGAGCAAAATGCAGTATGTTCATGAAGAAACTAGCGAGGGGGAGGGGGCTGTTCTAACATCACCCTGCTCTTTCTGCTTGGTGAGTACTCCGGTGTTGTCTCTCCAAACAGAGCGGCTTTGTGTGGCTCAGTCACACACATCTGGTGAGTCAAGTCAGATAATTAGCTGTTGGACTCGGTGTGTACACAAGTTTCTCTCACTCCCACCTTGCTTTTCTTCAAAGAAGAAAAGGAGTCCTCTTGTTGTGTGTTATTAAGAATGTCTCAAACTGAGGGCAAACAACCTGATATTCTGCACTCTGGTGAGCGAGCAAGTCTGGGGGCATTTTATGGCTTGTTGTAAATTGGTCTCTGAAGCAATTACTGCTTCACCACTGACTGGAGGGGACAAAAAACTGCTGTGGTTTGTCTGATCAGTTTAATGGATGATTCCAAAAGAATTCACTAGGGGCAAACACTTTCCCTTCCTGCAAACATTAGGTTATATTTCTCTTCGACCTAAAAAGCAGCTCCTTGGGAGGTCTCCAGAAAGCACTAACTTTATAAGTGTCTCAACAGATGAACATACAGTGTGAAGACTTATTCCTTTTTCTGACCATATAATGCCACTAAAGTGCTTCAGCAGTTTTTCCCTGAAGCCACTGCTCTTCGTGGTCCTGTCCTGCCACTCTGAGTTAAATTTCACTCATATCGAAGCACCAAACTTCATCCACTACTTGTTGTAACAGCCCAGATTTCACACCGATACCGTACCTTGCGCCTATTGTGCAGGAGGAGTAGGTAAAGTGCAGGGGTTTGAGGATGTGCTCCAACAGTGTGCTTGCGAGAGGGATAGAGGGAGAGTCGCTGTACTCCAGACTGGAAGGGAGCCTGTGATTCACAAGAATGTACAGCGACCGGTAGTATCCTGAACAAAAGACACAAACGGGTATAAGATTCAAAAAAGAACATTAGGCATCCGGATGACTTCAATAAACATCTACCACGTACAAACTACAGCATATTTTACATCAATATAAAAAGTAGTAAATGTTTGTGTTTGCAGTTATCAGTCCAGAATTGAAGGAAGATTATTAAGTCAATTGTCTGAATTTTCTGAGTGTAATTCAACTTTAAAAATAGAGGCAGCTGAAGTCTTAAATACACAGAGTGGGAAAAGGAGAAACAAGCATCGACAAAAGACTACTCTCCTAACCTTCGTAGTTTTAGCTGTAAAAGAGCAGCTAGCTCGTTTTCCTGGCTAATTGGTCTCTCTCTGCAGCCGACAAAGTGCTAACAATCAAACAAAATGTATTATGTTGACAAGTGTGAATAATCTTGAACAGTGTTGTTGAAATTGAGTCATACTTCTGGGAAATTGTAAATACAATGAGACGTACTTGACCAGGCGCCAGTTAGAGCGGGAACTGCCCACGTACAGATTAAAGTGTTCAAACACTTCAGATCAAATGATACCACCACAAATTTAACATCTCCATACACCCGCCCGTGTTTGCACAGGTTCAGTAGGCTTTAAAGTGTTTGTTTATTTCTGTCTGTGTGGTAGCAAACAGTGGAATAAGATAAGCATCTGCAATAGTGACATTTTGCATCCCCCCAACAAATTGACACCAAACTTAACTATTAAATATACACCTGTAATATCAAGGCATCTAAATACACTCATTTAATAATAAGCCAGTGAATTCCTCTGTTAACATACCTTTCTGTACCATATAGTGCAAAATCTGCTCGAGTAATGAAGCTACATAGTTAGGATCTGGAATAGCAGGAAGATAGGTTCTCTCTGAAGAAAATATTTCTAGCATCCGCATGGGAACCGCCACATTTAAACTGTCGTCCTTGCAGTTCTGCAGGAGTCTGGGAGACGAAAAGAGGCATGAGTAACACAGTGAGGTTCCAAACAGCTTGCTGTGTCTTTATGCAGCTTAAAATATCAATTCATAATGGGTTTTTAAGGACTATACCTGCAGCAGAAGCCTAAGATCGTCTTGATCTGAAACGTGCATGTCTGCTTCTGTGGCCCCGCCAACAGCTTCACAAACTGACTGTTGTGTTTCACCAGATTCTGGCATAACCATATCTTTAGAAACAGACAAACGGAGACACATTTGTATGGTATGCATGTTGGCCTCTAGCTATAAATGCGTCTGTGCGACAATCAGTTAAGAATTAAACACATTTTGCATCCTCACCAATCGATGTGCATCCACCCTCTGTCTGTAAAAAAATATGAGTTGTCTTGATAGGAGGCAAAGACCAGGACCGTCCAAGACATGCTGAACACCACCTGCATGCGTCTTACTGACACACTCATCAAACCTGGCCCTCTGGGTGGCATACTGGCAGAAAAAGAACACCGGTGAAATATTGCTAAAAACTACTGTTATGAAAAGTATGTGCAGTGAAATCAAAAACATGGAGACCATACAAACTTTATTAACACATAAGCAGACACACTTGTTATGTCTGCAAAACCATCACACAGTTTGCTCCATTCATAACCCACCTGCATGTTTTAGAGTTTTACTGACCCACCTTTATCAATCACAGTCATATAGTCAATAAAGAAACCACCGTAACAAACCTTAAAATATTACAACAATGAATTCCTCAGTGAATATATTCATGGCTTCGACACCTACTGTTACTCAATTTGAAAACGTGGTTTTTGACTCAAGAAAAACAGGAAAGTGATATGAAAACGTAAAAGGGCGTCTTGCAGACTTACCTGGCGTTTCAAGTCCTGGTATCCACGTATGTAGGACTGAATGATGATAGCATTCTTCAGACGTCTTCTTTCATCCTAACAGATTAAAGAACAGAATTTAGACCTGATGAAATTACCAGACTCGTTTACTCTTATGGTTTATTTGGATTTTCTCTTGCAAAGTAGTGCAACATAATTGTGGAAATTCCTCCCCAGAGACTTTCAATGACAAAGAGACTTAACCCGACCAGGGTTGTGATCAGATCGAAACTTCTCGGCTCTATTTCCAAAAGAATCACGTACGACATTTGTGTTTACTAAGACAAAATGATGTTGTGTTTACCCAGTCTGAGTTTACAGATGTGTGTGACAATGTCTGTGTGTGTGTGTTGGCGCGAACGAGCATTAGAGAAAGAGAGCGGCGAGAAAAGTCAGGAGGGACTGAATGAATCAATGAGCGGCGTGAAGATCTACTATGAAGAAAGATTTTAAGAAAGAAATATCAGTAAAGTGTCACAAACAAAGTCAGCTGAGTAGGTGGTCCGTTAATTGAGGCCCGGGGCAGGTTTGCCTTCACACAGCCTAAATAATGTGGCCATATACGTCGCAGACCGCCTCCAGATGGGGTCGGAGTGATCTGATCTCAGGACTTATTTGGGTGCGTGAACTGGGTGTTAGTTTACCTCTCTTTTTCTTCTTTCCTCTTGGGTGCGGTGAAGCAGAGACGCTTTCTCCTCCTAGAACAAAACAAAACAAAAGACCTAATCAGTAACATTATAAACATACTTTATCATCAACGTGAGGAACTGGGAAGGAGCTGACACCTTCCCCTCCATCTCCTCCCTGACAGGTCAGACGACACCAACCTTTTTACTGGCTCCCCCGAGTGACACATTGGGTCTTGTCTTGAAATCTCCCTCAAAGCTGAACATTGTTAGATCTTTCCCATGGACTGACCCAGAGGTCGCAGCTTATTTCTGGAGAGAGAAAGAGAAAGTATGAGCGGAGCGAACACACCGAACACCGGTGACAACAATGTCCTGACGACTCGTGACTTAGCGTTAACTTAGGGGCTAACGCGTTCTCCAGTTGCCACAGCACGTTGCTCCGTCTCCGTTGGTGACTCGTGTAGGGAAATATACAACACATGTACCTCAATGGGAGTTTATGGGGAAGACGGAAAGGTCAACGTGAGCTACTGCAACGGCTAACAGCTTCTGTTTGGACACAACAATAGTTAGCTAGCCGGTCAACTTAGCTAGCTAATGACTCAGCAGCTGTCAGGTAATAAACCTCGCCGCTTACGCCGCTGGACTCCGGACAACAGCGGAAACACCGCATCACACGTTTATTCGTGACACCGTCGCAGCGTCGGCTCACACATGTGTACGTAGCATGATTTTTGTTGACGTTAGCACTCGCAGCTAGCTAGCACAGCAGCGAAGCACTCACACAGGCTGACTTTACGGGGGGGGGGGTTCCTTCTTTCTCTTCCTACTCCGCTCTTATTACAGGAAACTCATCTGAGAGCCGTGAACCAACAACCTGCGAATCGTTTACCTGAGACAGGTCAATTGAGACAGACACACAACAACTCTGAGGAGCAGCTCAGGTGTTAATCCGCTCGTCTTCTTCTTCTCCTCCTCCTCTACAGACGTCAACACACAACCGGGAAGAGCCGGAGTCACTGCATCCGCTTCCGGCTAAAGCCCGGCCGCTGATTGGACAGGGCTCACGTCAATAATAACGGAATTAAACCCGCCTCTCAACTAGATCCATTGAGAAGCTTCTGTGAACGTGTGTGTGTGTGTGTGTGTGTGTGTGTGTGTGTGTGTGTGTGTGTGTGTGTGTGTGTGTGTGTGACACAAGACATGTGAAATATAAGTAATAGTAGTAGTAGTATAGTACATTTAAAGGTTAGATATATTCTCTACATCCCTTTTGTCATTTGCTTGTTTCTGTATTTATTCATTTGCACTATACACACATAACCCCCCCCCCCACACACACACACACACACACTACATCAGTGGTGGACAACTTGTGGTCCGTGGGCCAAATCTGGTCCCTTGACAAAAGATGAATATGATACGAATCTTCGAATCTGCAACAGTCCCTCTGTGGATTAAGGATCTTCAAGTCTTTTTTGTCTTCATGTGATTTCCAGACCAACTTGATGATGTGAAGCAGCAGGGCTCCGTGCAGACCACACCATCTGCTGCAGGACTCCTGCTGTGAAGCGTTCAAATGTACAGTTTCTCTGAGTATCACAGAATTTATGGCTTTGACCACGTCGGCTCAAAGGCAGAGACTGAGACTTCATGGTTGACCTTGTGAACAGCCACACAGAAAACTCTCAACATGTTCCCCTGATGTCTGGAGAATATTGATTCTGGACTTTCTTGAAGAAAAAATACTTTTTATCTGAAAAACAAAGTACAATTACAATTGGGTATAGGGACTCTGGTATTTATCCCAATGAGGTGATCACAGGTCAATCAGCAAAAAGGACCTGTCCCTGTTGGCCCAAGGCTGAAACCATGAAATTCTCTCCACACATTCTCTTGCAAGATAATCCACAATTGTGTTTTTACTGGTATAATATTACTGTTCCTCATAAAAGACTATAAATGCATAATTGCTTTGAGTTAGTTGTGGTATTGTGTTGAGGCTGGTATTTGTCATAATGGTTTGATACTATTCTGCATTTTTTACAGACTTTTGCATTTTGCCTTTACGTTATTTCATTTTAATCTGTCTTGATTTTTTCTGTACATTTTATCAGAAAAGTAGGCATATGATGTTAATATTTTATTTATAAAGATAATAAATGATGCATAACCTGTGTGACCTCATGCAATAAACCAATATTCAAAGATCTTCTTCCAGCTGCAAGACTGTGCTTCATTATCTGTCAGTTTTTATCTACAAGCAATTTCACATGTCTAATAAAATTGAGTCCAATACAATAGATTGAATAGTTTCTAGAGGAAATGTTTACAATACAAACCTACCACAAAGATGCAATGACTCTCCGACAGTCAGCCAGAAATGACAATGAAAAGCTTCTCCTCACGACCCTCCATCTCTCCAACACCAGCACCTGACACGGCATCAGAGGTGAAATGATGCTTGTTGTAATGAGCAAAGAGCAAAAACCTCCCTCATCCGATCACTTTAATAAGCTGCAGGAGAATACAGCCCATAAAATGTGAACATGATGGAAGTCAACAATAAGGCTTCCACTCCCAATAGAATAGTGTTCATGTTAAATATAAAATATTTAAACCTGGAGACTAGTATATGCACCATTTTTATGATTTCCCTGCCTTTATTATCATTTATTTTGTTGCTTTTTATAAGATTTCTAATAATACAGTAAAGCTATTTTCTCCAGAGCAGGTGAATTTAAGCTGCAATAATATTATCACTGTTTTAAATTCATAATTTGGAGCATGCATGTTTTATATTGGATGCAATTCCCTTTTCACTCTTGTCAATATTATTGTTGCTATCATCATCGTTATTGCAGCCTTTATTTCGTCAACAAACCGATGACATATTTCGTCTGGCTTTTTTATTGGCTAAACGAATAAAGGCTTTAAAAGCACGAGCACCAGGCCCATGCAGGCAAATGGCTTCATCGATAAGATGTGATTGGGCCTCTATATAAAACAGTGAGCATGTTTCCTCTCCATATTCACAATGTACTGCCTGAGACAAATTAACCATGATATTGGATTCCACGAGGAGTTTGATGTCACTTTCAGTCTTTATTGTAGCTGTGGATGAATGCTGATTGTCTCATATTGACATTGGCATTAAGGGGTTTTCATCTGACAGTAATGAGGCAGACAAATCAGACCACGAGCCATAAGCAGCTTCACACATTTCATGGAATTCGACCACTTGTGCCACTTTCACCTAAAGGTATTTGTTGCATTAAAAAGAGACAGTGCAGGTCCCTTGGAATTGCCTTTTCATAATGAACACGTTTGCCGAAAGTAATTAATATATAAGCTTTCCCGATTTGTCACTGTGATTTGTATTTTAGTTAATTGTGAAAGTAATTACGGAGCAAATTAACAGCTTTCAGGAGAGACCGGGGTTTTAGGGTCCGGTTCCATCTTGGGCGCCTTATTAATTTTCTCTCCCCTAGATGTGATGAAAAGGAGCGATAAATCTGCTGATCGGTGAAGGCCAATACTAAATGGCTCCATATTTCACCGCTGCTTTAATAGAAATATTCATGCGAGGCCCCTTAATGAAATTAAACCCGAGGTGGGGACCGCACGGCGACCAAGAGTCCGACTGTTATAATAATTATTATTATTATGATGCAAGATGGCTGATAAAATGCATTTAATCAATGAGAAAACTACAAAATAAGACTCCCTCGGTTCTGCTGCGTGTCCAGAGGTGAGGGTGGTTGTTTAGCCCTTCGCAATACCATAATAACTCTCAGCTTTTCTCTAATGTGGATGTATTTTATTTTCCCCCAATTATTCAAACCAAAATGATCAAAAATAAATTTGCTCAACAGAAAGTGGCACATGGGGACAAAGTGCCAAAAGGATTTGAGACCCCTCGTCGTGCGTCATTGTGCCAGTTCCCTCCACAAACAGGTTTGGGATGTTTGGTGTCTGTAGGTCTCCCTCTCTTTTTCTATTTTCTACATGTTTCCATGCCCCCCCCCCCCCCCATCAATCTCCTCGTTATCATTCTGAAATTGGTCATGATCAATAACTCTCTCCAGTGGTTGCATTTCAGTTATCCTTGTGATTAAAAGCTGAATAATCAGATTTCAATTTGCGTAAAAGAAAGTGGCACATGGGGACAAAGTGCCAACAACACCGGAGACCCCTCAGTCTCACATCTTGCGTCATTGTGCCATTTCCCCTCAAAAACCAGGTTTGGGTGTTTGGTGTCCACATCAGTGAATTGTCTCCCTCTCTCTCTCTCTCTACCCATTTTGTCCACGTTTCCATGCGCGCCCACATCCCGCACCCACATCAATCTCCCCGTTATCATCCTGTAATTGGTCATGATCATCAAGGGCCACAATTAAATGGCGATCCTTTACTTGAAAACTACCCGGTGACTTGTTGATTTCCCCTGAGCAAATAAACGTCCAGCGGCGCGCGGCTGGCTGATGAATTGACAAAAACTAATCAGCTTTATTGGTAGACAGGTTAAGGGCAACGGGGTGTCAATAATTCTCATTTTGACCTCCTCTTCCATTAACTTTAAGTGGCTTATTAGACCCAAGTCACCAGGAACCACGGGCCTATTACGTCCCTCGCCTCATCACACTTGAAGGGTTTCAATTACAAAAATTTGGGAGGTAGATTGTGCCAAAATGTTACTTATTTTGACTGCTGGGCTTTTTATCCAGGGTGAAAATGTGGTATTATTCTTTATTCAATATGAAAAACACCAACAATATTTCATTATTACAGGGACAAAACAATTCTAGGATTTATTAGAGATTTTTTTCTGCATCATCCACAAGTCTGTTTTGCTGATAACATCATATAAGAAGCACACGGGTGTAAGTTGATTGATTCTACAGCTCCATTAGAACCAGTCAGTGAGCGTCTGTCACCTCCAGGTTTGGGGAGCGACAGACAGAGGCTTTTACTTACATTTCCCAGTTGGCCTCTCAGGGTGCCCCGGCTCAAGATGTTCGTTTTTTTACGCATTGGTCTTTCAATTGCAGCAGCTTGTGTATTAATTTAATTTGCTACCAAAATATGTTGCACATTAGAAACAAATAGCAGTGGTGTCATTTAATATTTGTTATCATGTTTTCTCTGTTTTATGATTTCAAGTTTGAGAATATGTTTGCTGAACCATCTCCTACCCTGAGATGAACCACGAAGCAGAGAAAAGACGTGTGTCAGCAAGAAAAGGTCATTTCAAAAATCTGGAATGAAATAATTGTATGATTATAAAAATGATTAGAATTTCTTTGGATGTAAAGAAAATGAAAGATTAAAAAAAAGAATGCATTGACTGTTACATTATGTTTTAAGTTATTGGTATGTTTGTGTGAATAAAAAATATGATGCTACTATACCTTCTCCTGACCTTGGTTAAATTGGTGACGTATTTATTTTTGTATATAAATGCAGAGTGTCAATCAAGCCCCAGAAATGTGCAGCACGTGTATTCCTATGAAAACTAATTAATTCCTCCCCCATGATTAGGATATTAACTCTGGAAACTTTGACCCTCTGATGAAATGCCTATTGTTGTCTATAATAAAAAAATAGCATGTAGTTATATGAAATCTTTGTGATGTTTGTTGTTTTCCTATCACAGTAATATTTTATGAAAGCAGCCAGGCATGCAGCACGGTGCTTTACAGTGATTACAGCGGAGTGGCGGTGTTGGGTCCCACACGCAGCTTGGACCAGCCCCCTGCAGACGGTTGCACCAATCGCCTCCATCTGACGGAGATTAAGTGTGACACGGAGCTGCTCCCTCACACTCCGGACCACATCATAACTTTTGAGAGGTGGGAAAGCGGCTCTGACTCCTCCGTCGTTCACCAGCAGCTCAGGCGACAAGGACGCGCACCGAAGGGGCCCAAATGGAGAAGTCCAAAAACTTTCGCATCGACGCGCTTTTAGCAGTCGATACACCCAAGGTGCAGACCTCCCCGCTGGCGCTGGTCACTTCCCTGTCCTCCTCCTCCATCCCGTCGTCCGGGAGCGTGGCGGCCCCGGAGCTCACCACCAGCATCGAGTCTTTGCGCGCCGAGACGCCGTCCCCGCCGAGGATGTCCTCCTGCGGGCTGATCCCCAAACCGGGCTTCCTCAACAGCCCGCACAGCATGCTTGGATTACATCCGCAGAGCACCGCGGGCATCCCCGCACAGGCTCTCTACGGCCACCCCATGTACACCTACTCCGCTGCTGCGCTCACGGGCCAACACCCTGCCCTGTCCTACTCCTACCCACACGGCTCCCATCACCACCACGCCAGTGATCCCATCAAACTGACAGCCAGCACCTTCCAGCTGGACCACTGGCTCCGGGTCTCCACAGCCGGGATGATGCTGCCCAAAATGTCTGACTTCAATGGTGAGTAGCTGTTTCTCTACAGAGTGTTATGACAATGTACCTGCAGCTAGAAAATAGCCAGAAACAGACCCAGGATTATCAAAAGCAAAACAATATGGTCCATGTGGCAATTTATCTGATAAATATGAATGAGAAATAACCCTAAAATAACAACAGGCCGTGGTGATGCTGCTCGAACATAGCGTGTGATCCTGAGCTAATACAGGTTGTCATGCATTCTCCTTATATTTCGATATAAAGTCGTTTTTGGGGCACTCTGCTCCCTCAGATATGAAGATGTCTGAATGAACAGGCTGTCACAGTGTGATGGGTTTTCAGAGAGGAACTAAAATTGTCAGATAATGGACAGTGGGAAAGTGGCGGAGGGGTGTGAAACCCACAGTCCACATGCTGTTTGCTCACCAGATACTGCCTTTTTGTTTCCGCTCGTTTTAACAGATTTGTTCAAAACGCGATGGCAAATAGCTTCTCTATGGACATATTCATAGGTGGACGACCTTGTTGCCTAAACAGGGTGGGTAGGGATGTGGGGAATTACAACATAACAACAAAGAGCTGGCAATGTTCTTGTTAGAAACATTATTAGTCCCAGATTTCTGCGGAAAAACCGAATGGAAATATGACATTGATGTTGTTTTCTTCCTGCAGCTCAGGCGCAGTCCAACTTGCTCGGAAAGTGCAGAAGACCCAGAACTGCCTTCACAAGTCAGCAGCTGCTGGAGCTGGAGCATCAGTTCAAACTGAACAAGTATCTGTCGAGACCGAAGCGTTTCGAGGTGGCCACGTCCCTCATGCTGACAGAAACACAGGTAAACCACGTCTGCGCACATTGCGTTTATATTAAGATGACTTTGCTTGTATTAATACATTTTTTATGGCCTCAAAAAAATGGCCAGCAAGTTTTTTTAATGGGTTTTAATATAAAAACAATACATGAAACCTAAATTTATCTAAAATATAATTGAGAAATGAAAGTTAAATGTCTATTTAGTGTCTTGTTTCTGAAAAATCCCAGTCCCATCTCTCCACTTGTATCTAAATTACAATGGAAAATGTCAGTTCAGCCATTGCATCCTATTTCATATTTTACGTGATACAAATTATTTGTAAAAAAAAAAATGATTTCAAGATCAAATAACCTTTAAGTCCTGTTTTCGATGCAAGATAGTTGTAACACCCTAGAGGTCAATGTCAGGTGGAAAGGTGACCTTTACGCAAACTTTACGCATAATTACGCACAGATATATTTTCATCTTTTTGTGTTATTTCTTAAGTATTTTAAGGACATAATTATGTCTTGATCCGGAAGTGCACACTAGGGAGGTAGCGGGTATAGAAATGAGACAGGGGGATAAAATAAAGTTGCGGGGAAGCTTCTGTCGCAGTGGCCACCAGCCGGCCTCTCTTCTTCTACTGTGCGTATATGTCTAAATCAAATAAACTCAAATAGCTTCTCCTCATACTTCAGGTCAAAATCTGGTTCCAGAACAGACGAATGAAATGGAAAAGAAGTAAGAAGGCCAAAGAACAGGCCGCCCAGGAGGCCGAGAAGCAAAAGGGCAGCAAGAGCGGCCAGGAGAAATCTGACGGACTCGAAAAGTCGGATTATCGCAGCAAGACAGACTCAAAAAACGGCAGAATAAAAGACTTCCGGGACAGTGACGACGACGAGGGCGAGAGTTTCATGTACAACTCGTCCGACTGCTCATCGGACGACGAGAGGAATCGCGCCAGTGACATAAGTCCACAGCCCTGAAGCTGGAGAAAAAAGACGAAGGGATGAAGATCTCCATTTATAAAGACTGTGGGGGATTCTCGCTATAAAGTGCAGTTGCATGTTATCCAATCTCTAATCACCTACATGGAAGAAATGAGCATTTTGTCATAAAAAAAATAATAGAAATTAGGTAAAAACTAAATGCCCATAATGTCATAATAAACAAGCAATAACAAGTGGATATTTAGATTTTATAACGCACACACATCACTCATATAGATAAACTGTGACATATACAAAACGCTGTAAACTGGATCAGGACTTCGCGACCTGTACTTGTTGTGATTAGTTCAATAAGCCACACAGCCCATAGTCAGCTGCCATTCCTCTTACTTTGGCCTTATTTTGTTCTTTGTGGTGTTATACTTCCGAGTAGTGTGTCGTGTCACGCTAAAAAAAAGTGTTATGTTTATTTTTCTATACTGTATTTATAAAAATGGTCATACCAGTGCATGCTAAATTATATTTTAGTTTAGCGTCTCTCTCGGTGGAAACTGTGAAATAAAAATGCTTTTATATAAAACTCACGCAGTTGGTATTTTGACGCAAGTCTTTTCTTTCTCCGTTTGATTTATGACGCACACCTTGCAGAGTTCCAGGCCCTGGTGCGCACAGAGACTTGTGCTTTTCTCCTTGCTCTGACAGGTGGGGTCATGGGAATTACTGTTAATAGCGGTGTCGGATCCGTGCAAACGTGCAGTGAGAGCAAACAGCGAGCAGCCCGGCAGACGGAGGAAACATTTCACACCACACCAGCAATGGGGCTCGTATTATTAAAGCCTTTTAAACGGCGCGTTAAGCGACGACTTGGCTGCTCAGGCACTATTTTCAGGAGTGAAATCATCTCGAAATGAGTCACAACTCCAGAAATATTTGAAATGTTAACATCTACTTATCAAGAGTGATTCAAATGTCACTATACAATTACATTGGGGTATTTTTTTAATTTAATTTATTCATTATTAATTCATTTTGAAGGGTCTTTATTGGAAAATATAGGTCGGATTAGATTCAAGATGACCTCCCTTTAATTATAACATAGCATAAACATTTAGAAATTGGCCATTGAAAAATAAAAACAAGAAAATAAATAAGTATTCCTGCAAATGCACGGTTAGCTTCACTTCCATTCTACACAAACATGTATATATTTAAGGTGCGTTATCACCTGCTATATTTAATATTTAATTATTCTTTACTTATTATGAAATTTAGCAATCTCTCCGCCTGTGACTGAGCTATTTGGACAATTTAACACCTCAACTCTTTGTGTGCTTACTATGCAACAGATATTTCCGAGGAAACCTTTTTTCTCCGCGCACAAAATGGTCTCGCTTGTTATCTTTGTTCCCGCTGTCATCAGTGTTACACTATAGCAGAGGTTGACTGATTATGTGCCATTTGTAACAGGATTACTGTGGGATCTGCTGGTTATCTTCAGCTGTTTGCTTTAGCTTCGGCAGACTAAATCTAAGTTCAGCCGAGGGTCAAGCCAAAACCAAGAGTCCACCAGGTAAAGCTGGTGACAGCTCTCAGGCTCACGGCTGCAGACAATGGCCAGTGTATGGACGGCACAGTGAGACCATTGATCCCACTATCTCCACTTTTTAACCGGGGAGTTTTCCTCACAAGTACCTTCCATTTCTCACCGAAAACACCCCCAGTCCACATGGGCCTTTTAGTGGATGGAGGGATGCTCTATTCGTCATCAAAACACTGGGTCATACCTGTGTATAAAACCCCTTTTTACTTCCTATGACATGAGCTTACCAGAGGACATTTCCTCTGGTTGACCTTGGTGGCCCATTCCTGACCTCAGACCGCGCTCTGATGCAGGCCGCACCAATGGAGCTAATTAATAGGAGCAAGTATCAAATGTAACAGAGCGACTCTGCTATGCTAACCACGCGGGCAGATACTGGTGTCAGCGAGCAAACAGAAAAGGCTAGACTCAAGGCCCGGGGTCATTTCATCAGGGCGTGAAAACACTGAATGAACAACGCCGCCGTCCTTCTGTTCTGACGGCTCTTGTTTATGTCACACTGGCAGTGGCCAAGTGGAAATATCAACATAAATTGATACAAAGATAGAATTGTTCACTAATCAGTTGTGTTCACGGCTGGAAAAGACTATTATAATGCATTTTATTGTGTGTAAGAGTGTAAATAGACCCAGTGAAGCTCAGTAGAATGACTCCAGGTGTCTGAACCTTGTGATATTAACTCTTGCTGCACACTGCCTCCACGAGGACAGACTCAGAAAAGAACATTAAAGAAAAACAGAGGAAATGAAAGCAGTTTAAAAAAAAATCTTTCTCTCAACAATATATCAAAGCTTTTGGCTTTTGACTAATGTTTAATTCATTATATAAATATTTTCCAGTGCCAGGATTTCAAATGAATTTGTTAAGATATAATACCATGTGATATTTCACCTACATGAACGATGTATCTGGGAGTTGAAATATACAAAATATCCAATGCAATGCTATTAGATAATTGAACATATGCTGTCATATTCTAATCCACAATTCAAAGATGAACTCGTTTATGCTAAAAAAGCATATTTGTGATCAACCATACTTAAAACCTTCATGGAAAAAAAACGTCAAGAACGTTGATTTAATATCAAAATCATATTTTTTTTCTTGTTTAAAATAAAGTGTAGGATTCTGGTCTGTGAATTAAGATGCATTTCACTCCAACAAGCCGTCTTGTGTTGCACAGTTCTGCTTTAAAGTAAGTCTGTTGTGTGTTTTACAGTTTGAGCTTGGCCTCTTTAGCCTCCATGGCCTTGGTGGCGACCTGAGCGCGCTCCGACAGCATCGCTGCTTGCTCAGCTGGTTCCTGTGACTGGGCATTCTTCAGCAAGAAGTGGCTGATGAAAAGCTTCAAGCCCTCCCGCAGCATTCCGAGCTTGGGAATTCCTGAGATCCTGGCAGATGGAAAACAATGAGGGACATTGATTTTCAGACGTTCACATAGTCCCAAGCAGCAAAGAGGAGACGTTTTACAAGATGTGGGTTAATAGAGGTTAACATTGCTCAAAAGTTTAAATGGACTTTTTAGCCATGTTAGTACAGTGGCTCTGTGGATGGCCGTTTTGGCTGTACCTCCACCAAGGAGTGCTTGTCAGCAGGATTACTAAAAAAGTACTAAACTGACATGAGTCAAGAAAGAACCCATAACATTGTGGGGGGGATTTGGAGAAAAGGGTGGATGCAGGAAAATATGTTTCACTTTCACCAGGGAATAATTCATGGATGTTGACCGTTCTATCTATTGGTCTTATTTTGTATTAGTTTACAGGTTTTAAATTCTAAGAGGTAACTGAAAGCACAATGAATCTCACCTTCCAAATATGATGGCTAGGTCCTCCGGCTCACTTTCTTTTAGTAGTTTGGTCAAAACCTGACGCAAGAAGCGCACCGTGGGCTTATCCAGCTCCCCAAACTCGATTACCTACACAGAAAACCACAGAGGTGACTGATTAATATAATTAAATTCACTCTACATCATCAAATATATCAAAGTAATAAAGCTTCAGGCTGTACGTCTCTTACTTTAAGTATGGAGAGCGAGAGGCACTTTCTCTGGAGAAAGAGGAAGACCAGTTGGACCAGATTGTTTAAGGTTTTGGAGGGAAGGTTGGACATCTCCCTGAACTTGTCCCATAGGCTGAACTGGAAGGTCATCTAGGAGAATACAGGACATCAATCTGAGGGATAGTATGACAGCATTGAAGGACACCCAGCACAGAGATAATTCTATTCTAACTATCAAGGTAAGGAGCACAGGTAATCATCTCCTCCCGATGCAGTTTACATGAGAAAAGCAAACATTCCCAGCAGCCCGGGCACGAGCTCTTTGATGAGGACAATGATGAGGTGTCTGCATCAGTTTCTGATGCAGACACCGGGGGACGACATGGCAGCAAAGTAGGAAGTGTGGTCTGCCCCCCATTGTTTGTCGTCACAGTTTGGGTCAAATAATGCAAGAGGTGTGAGAGGTGTGAGACTCCCACACTGCAGAGGTGAACTGCAGGCCACAGGCAGGTCACACACAGATTTAAGATACTGGGTGGTCGCACACACACGCACGCACGCACACACACACACACACACACACACACACACACACACACACACACACACACACACACACACACACACACACACACACACACACACACACACACACACACACACACACACACACACACACACACACTATGGGTGATTCAACCTTTTCACAGTTTCTCATAATAAAATCTACATTAATTTATCTAACATTAAAACACAAATTCACAACTTGTGTACAGTGACGTTGCCTCCCAACCTCTTCATGTTCTGTATTAAAATACAGACTATACATTCACAGAGTGCATAATTTAATATAAAGTTATTTTTATTTCAGTATTTTTTATCATTTCTTACATAAATGCAAATGATAATTCTGGGAATTACAGAAAAAACACAGAACCTTTCATAACAGTATCTTTATTATAACTGTGATTGAAATGTTTTTAAAGAATTCAAATGTTATGATGTAATATTATGTATATATCTTAATCTTAACAATTCAATGTCTAATTAAAAAAACTGTCTTGGGAAATTGTTTATTCCATATCCCAATCTGTTTGAGTTGGAAGTTCATTAAGCTTTTGTGGAACAAGTGTATTTAATAATGTTAAGTGCAGGAGAACTGCATTAGGTTCTGTTTAGTTAAGCTTTGCATGTGAATGCAGTGCGGATTCTTTCATGTTGAGATTTAGCTGGGGTACCTGGAAGCGGCGATCGTGGGAGCAGAATTTCTCTCCCAGTACAGCGTAGAAGGCGTTGAAGGTTTTTTCCTGCAGGCAGCAGTCCATCAGAACATGTACAATCTCTCTCTCCTGCTTGTCCTTCAGTCCCATCCTTCAACACACAACAGAGAAAAGCAACTGAAACACACATCTTCTATCTGGGCCACGTCGAAATAAAAAATACAACTGTGACAAACCTGAGCAATTTCTCAAATGCATCCAGGTAATCTTCGCTGGTCATGAGAACACAAAAGATGTTTCTTCTGACTTCAGTGTTCATCCGCTGTTTCCGAGCCAGTTCTAAGACTTTGGCACTAAACTGAGTACAAATAAAACAGAGACAACAGTTAAGTGACAGATGTTGCTGAGGCCAAACACACATTTCAATAATGTGCAAGTTTTTTTGGCTGTTTCTGAAAATGTTACATCTCTACCTGTCCTTCAGCAGTACTCTGTTTTGTGCTTGTGTTGCCTGGGTCGCCGATCATGGGCGCTCCGCTCCACGAGGAGCCGACGATCCACCAGCGGCCGACTTTCTCTGCGGCCAGGAGGTTGTCCAGAGAGACCCTCAGCTTCATGTCACTGCCTGCTGCACTGCGTTGGATCTGAGTTACACACGTGCACAAGTAAATCAGTCACACAGTGCACACAGGAGGTAAAAACACCGGTTCTATCATAGAAACACTTGCCATTCTGAAATGAAGGCAGTCAGGCTAAAAGGTATTAGCAACAATCTGGAATCTATATAGGTGGTACTCTGGTGCCATCTGGTGGTAAGGCTGGAAGCTGCTGTATAACCATCAGTCCACATTTAAAATTGAATATTTCCACCAATGTAGGAAAATAAGATTATTTCCAACTAAATATGGTCATGTTGTAGAAATCACCCACCAGAGTCCTCTGCAACTTCCTCAGCTTCTCCAAAGGCTCAGGATCGTAGCCCGGGATCTTCCGCATATCGTTGTTCTTCAAAGCCAGCATGGTCTCCAACATGAAGCGCACCTGAGGACAAGTTTAAACATCATTTAATCCCAATTCCAAAACAGACACATAGCTGAGAAACCAATACACAATAATGTCGTGAAGGATAGATTTGACTTATTTAAGAATATCTGCTTCATGACAGATGAAGTAAAAGGAATTCCCTACCCGGGTTTGATCCTGAAACTTCGACCCCAAATCGCTGGCCTTGCGTTGGGCATCAGTGATGAGCTCCTTCAAAGCCAGGGCGTCGTCCTTCCTCAGGGCAAAGCCGACGTTTCTCAGCACGAACAGAACTAGTTCAATGTCTTTCTCTGTAAACGCTCCCACCAGACGTTTGAGGATGTCGAAGATGAGGACGGAATGCACCACCTGGAAGTTGTAGAGGTGAGCAATGATGGCCACCAGGTTGTCGCACTCTTTGCCTTCACTGGGGTTCTTGTACATCTCGTCGTACTTCCGCACAACTGTCTCGAGAAATTGGGCCCCCACCTAGAAAATGATGAAATGTGAAACTTTCAGATTCCTTAACATCTTGATGGTGGCATGGGATGAATATAACGTTTAATATGAGACAGTGAAATGAAAGCCTACTAAAAAGGGGAAATCTCTCCAGAAACTCTGAATGTGTATAAACCCTGAATTAGGGGATATCTTTACCTCTATACCGACGGCGTTATGGAGGACGCTGACCAGCATGACGTGCTCCATCAGCAGCCTGTCGGGCATCAGGGCCGGTGTGACGCAGGCTGCTAGTAGCACCTCAGTCAGGGTGTCATTCATGTCCTTCCTGCTGCTGTTCATGTACATCTCCTCTAGCTGACCGCAGATAGATGCCATGTTGGCCTCACTCAGCCTGAAAGAGTCAGTGAATTAACGGGTGAATCACTACTTTTAAGTTAACGTCACCGCTAATACATAGAGAAACAAACCACAGGATATTTGGTATTTATAAAGACACATCAAAGGGATGAAATGGATCATATTTTACAGGATGGAATTTTTAGATATGTCAAAATATCTGTGTTTGTAAGAGTCGAGGATCAGGATCTTAATTTTGTTTGGCATCTAATAGAGGATTTAGTTTGTGGGAAATGGTTTAAATGTAGTTCTGTGTTGAGACGTACCTGTTGAGCAGACCTTTCACATTCCTCTTTAGCTTTACGAGCTCAGCTTTGCGTTTGTCATCTCCAATGTTGCGTAAGTGAGGTGGCACGTACTTTCCAGTTGTAGAGGAAGTCTGGACAACAGAGGATGTACAAAATATGATCAGATCTGTTGTATAGTATTTAAAATATCAGTAGGTAAGAAACATATATTCAAGGTTTGTGGACTCACATTTTCTGGGATGGACTCTGGTGTCTCTGGGTCAGGAGCTACTGCTTTTTCCTCTGCGTCTCCTTCATTTTCATCACTCTCATCCATCTCTTCTTCGTCCTCCTCCATTTCTTCGTCGTCCTCCTCCTCCTCCTCATCATCATCTGCTTCCTCCTCAATATCCTCATCCTTCTCATCATCTAACGAAGACATGTCTTCATCGCTGCCTTCACTTGCCATCGCATCTCCAGGTTCCTCATCCTCATCCGACGAAGCAGAGTCACTCTCTCCCAGCTTTTCGAATTTCGCTTTGGCCATGTCCACGTCCTCGTCGTCATCGTACACCCCCACAGCCGAAGAGCTGGAGTCAAGCGCACCGAGGATGTAATCAAGTCCATCGGCGACAAAGGACTGAGGGAGACTTTTTTTGTTTTTCCTCTTGTTCAATCCCAGTTGTCGCTCCAGCTTCTTTATCTCCCTGTCCTCTTGCTCATTTGCTTCCATGAGCGCCAACTTTCTCGATTCTTGGAGCTTGTTCACTTTCTTGCCTGTCTTGGAAGAAGACGCTGGCGTGTCAGACTTCCCTGATTTCCCCTTTTCAGCTCCAGCAGGTCGACTTGCATTTGTTTTTGACACCTCTTTACTCGCTTTCTTTGTTTTCTTCTCCTTCTCCTGCACAGGTGGCTCTTTCTCGCCCGAGTTTTCCTCATCACCTGCGGGCAAACTGAGCGTCTTGTTCCCCTCGTAGTGACTTTTCATTTTGGCCTTCTTCATCTTTCTCTTCTCCTTGCGCAGCTCCTTCCTGCTCTTCCTCTTCACACATCTCAACTCGGGCTCACGCTCGGTTTCCTCCGTGCCACTCTTGCTCTGAACAAACTCATCCACCGCCGCCATGTATCTGTGCAGCACTATATTCCCCTTCTTCTTCTTCGTCGCCGCCTGGTTGCTCTTGCTTCTCTGCTTCCATTTCCCCTTCATCTCTGCAAGGCCAACCTGGAGACACTCGCTATCTACGTAACCTCAACCGGGCTACCTGCGTTTAAAAACACACGGCTAAGCTAACTTCAGCGCCGAATGGAAGCCGGAGACATTCAAATACCTGCACATGTGTCTCCATGAGGACACTGTTGTTGATGTGACCCGCAGACACGTGACGGTTTACTTCCGGGTCACGTTGCCGCGTTGACGCCGGCTAATGACGTTTTTTATTTTGGGGCGTCTTTTCGCTTTTTTTTGTCAGGACGGATCAGGTCTTAGCTCTCGGATGTAAACTGTCTCGGGCTGAAATGTCCAGAGGAGGAGACACCGGAGTTGTTGCCGCCGTCGGTGCCGCAGGTGCCACTCAGCACGTAGCGAGTCTGTAGCCGCCTTTTCGTATTTGCAATATGAAGAATGGAAGAAGACGATGTTTCTATCAGAGAGCAGAATTTCCACAGCCAAGTTCGAGAGTACATCGTAAGTAGCGCACGGAGCGGCTAGTCGAGGCTAGCAGGCTAACGACCTCCTCCTCCTCCTCCTCCTCCTCCTCCTGCCGCCGCCGCCGCACGCTGACGGGCAGCTAGCGTTAGCATCGCTCGTTAGTTCTGACCGGGCTGAGAACATGTCGGTGGTTTTGACGTAGGTTGCGAATTACCTGCGACACACTTCTCGTTTCAGGTGGAAAGCGACGAGCGAGCGTCAACGTTAGCCACCACGAACCAGTTGATGACAGGGGTTTCACTTGGCTGATGTTTTTGTTTCTGGACGTTTAGAAATACACAGGGACCATATTTGACAGGGGCGTAGAGAACATGGCGTAGTTTCCAGTGATACAAGTGTACTACACTGAGGAGACCCTTATTTTGTATTTATATATAGTATTATAACATCATGCATAGATGACATGTCTCAATCACCATTAATACAAGTGTACTACACCAAGGAGACCTTTATTTTGTATGTGTATATAGTATTATAACACCATGCATGGATAACATGTCGTAGTTTTCAGTAATGCAAGTGTACTAGAGAGGAGACCTTTATATATTCAGTGTACTAAAGAGATTACCTTTATTTTGTATGTCCCAATCATCAGTAATACAAGTGTACTACACCAAGGAGACCTTTATTTTGTATGTGTATATAGTATTATAACATCATGCATGGATAACATGTCATAGTTTTCAGTAATGCAAGTGTATTATATGTATAATATTCAGTGTACTAAAGAGACTACCATTATTTTGTATGTCCCAATCATCAGTAATACAGGTATACTAGAGAGGAGAGCTTTGTTTTGTATGTATATATTTTATTATAAGATCATACATTGACATTTTCTCTTCAAGCCTGGTAAAGATCTAATGTAAGAACTGGTGAAATATATTTTGAAGTCAAAGGTTTGTTTGTGCACATTTCTACCACTAACATGAAGACATGAAGAGGTTTGTTTGCGATGGGAGTTTGAAGTCCATTTCATGGTGGTTTTCATAGTTTTTAATAGATTTAATGGTTGGAATCTTTGGAATAATGTTGATAATATCAGGATACAAATCTTTCTTTGTTGTTTTATAATAAATATAACAAGTTGTGTTCTTGTCAGACAGGTTGTTGTCCATTGCAGCTATACGTCAGGGGTCAGACACAGCAGGTCCTTGTTGGCTGCCCACTTGAAAAACCGTGATAAAGTCAACAACTTAACAAACTCGAACCAACTAAAGCCCTGAACATTGCCATTGATCTCCCTTTGCCACAAACCATAATATTGTTAGCGTCTTGGTGTGTATTTCTGATTTCAGAAATAAATCAACTAGAAAGAGGGGGGCACTTTGTCTGGAGTAGGTCTTGTTGATTATTCCCGGCAGACACTTTTGAAATATAGAAACTATCAAATGTCTCACAAGTAGGCAAGTTCAACATCTCAGCTTGAGCTTGCACATCTTGTCCTCAGCGTCTCTCTTCATCTGCCTCCCAGTATCCCATATCAGCATGCTTCAGCCTTGCATAATGTTCTGATGTCTCTGTGTCATTTAAACTTAATGTGTATGAGTCGGCTTATGGATTGATTTCCACTGGCACTGGTGGATTCATGTTTGTTGTTGTGTTTACTTTTTGCAGTCAATGCTATTCTGGGCTAAGTTTAAAGTGAGTAAACATGACTCGGTGGGGAGACGGTACACTTTTAACAGACCTTTTAAATGTGGGAGAGTGTGTCTTCCACAGTGGGCCACACTGAAAAATGATTAAAGAATGCCATGTCTGCGATTACACAGAACCATACACAGAACACAGAAAATCATGTTATGTGAGTAACCAGGTTAACACAGCGTAAAAACATGTGGTACTTTCAGTAATAACATTGGCCAATGCCATCTCCAAAAAGCCTCTAATACACTTATCAGCCTCTCACATGTTGTGCTGAATAAATTGTAAAGTGTTATGTTGCAGCCAGAGCAGCCACCCTGTGCTGTTGAGTGCAATGGTTTTCTAAACTAAAATACAAACTTTCCAAACATTAATGTACTTGTTCTATCCGTCTTTTTCCATGCACATCATAACACGTAAATCGAGTTGACATTTGCATGATCAAGCATTCAGGTTTCTTTAAAGTTCAATTACTGCTGAAAGCGACTTGCCGGGGGAAACACAGTGGTCAGTACATGCTTGAAGAAACATTCAAGTCATTAGTGCTGACTGGACCTCACTTAGAAACAAGTGTTATTATCTGTCCTCACCTCCAGTTTGAGTTCATATGTCACAAAGGTGTGAATTGCGTAGTTGGTTGAAGCTGCTTACAAGAAGCATTTACTGGTGTGCTTGAAACTTGCTGTTATCTTCCCTCAGACTGTTGCGTCTATGTGTCTGTGCCAGTTTATCAGCTCTGTGCACCTGATGTGTGTTATTCTGGGTTTGTCCCCTTGTGGACGCACATGTTTTGCTTGAGCCAATGTCAAAACAGAGCTTGTACCTTGGGAATGAATCTGTTTCACTTGGAATGGAACTGCAAGTGATGGGGAGCACAGTTTTTTACATTTTTTTTATAATATCTTGTCTCTGTCTGCGATGTGCACGGGCTGTCTGGTGTCTGGCTGAGTCATTTTCATGATCCAACCTTGGCCATGATGAGTTTTGCGGTGTTGACAGGGTGTAAAGTGCTGCAGTGTGAGGTTCTAACATTAGTTACATCCAAGTCACCGTCATAGAAGAAGCAGAGAATGTGGAACGGGATTCTTTCTGTAAGACCATCCAGCTTGTTTGGAGCCAGGTGTTACTTAATAAACTCCCTGCATCAGTGACATCGGTACCACTTTGCTTGTAGCTTTGGTTTAATCAGTCATTGAATGTTAGAAAAACAATGACACATTGCAATGATTTGCTCTTAATAGTTAACTGTATCGTTGATTAGATTAGTGCTACAGCAAGAGGAAATGTTTCTTATTTTGGTTGTTATAACAAATCTATGCTCCCATATAGTTATTTATACAAATACCAAGAGACAACATTTTCTACACCATCACAGTAGGGCATAGAGGAAATGTTCTACTTTCCATAGCTGTCTATGCTGTAGAAAATGCATTATAGACACTACTTTTACACTTGCATCTGCTCATGACCATTCAGACTGTTAGTCATGGGAAAATACTGAGGCATCAATGTTCTCACATGATGCAGAAATAAAAATAAACCCTGTAGTAAGATTCTTATTACTGTTGTCGTTTCAGATTTGTTTCCTCCTGTTTGCAGTCCTTTACATCGTGTCCTACTGCATCATAACCAGATACAAGAGGAAGACTGGTAAGTAATACGATCTCCCGCTCTGTGGGAACAGGTATTTTCCAAGTGTCTCGGTCGTGAGACGGTCACACGTCTTAAAGCATCGGTTTAATGCAGCGTGTCTGTGGTGCAACTATTTCCACAGCTAACATTGTAGAAGTCTGGTTATCTGTGTTACTGCTTGTTTGTGCAGAGACAGCCCTTCATTGTACGTGGACTGAAAGAGAGTCAATACCAAGAATGCATTAGGTGTTTGTAGGAGAGACCTCACCCACAAGTCACCTCTGTAAAAGTGTAAACTGTAAACGCCCAAAATTGCTTTTAGGGCTGTGGCCACATGGACACAATGGGCTACAATCTGACAGTGAGGCTTAATAGTGATATAACCTGTCCTCTGTAATGAAAATCACTAATGCAAGACTCAAGGGAAGTGAGCCACTGGGGCAGATCTTATTTTCTATTCTTCTGGAATGTCTTTCACGCAGGTTTTGATCTTTTGAACCAAGATATGAAGCTGGCTTTTTGAACTGTATCCTATTTCCTCAGGACAAATATAGTATGTGGAGGTCACCTGTTCTTCCCTCGTCTCATTTTGAAAGTAGACCACTTTGTACCGCAAATTCCTTCTGGAGTTTTGTACAGCAGGAATCTAGGCTGCTCTTGTTTTTACACCTACTGGTTGGTTCTCGGTTTTGTTTTTTAATGAAAGGATCAATATAACTGTCGTATTAGCAATAGATTGTTTTCCAAATAATCATAGATGCCTTGACCATTCTTTCAATAATTATATATAGTATGCGTGGGGAAATATCAGATACTTGTATTGTGCAGACACATCAGTATGTCCCTAATGATAATAATAGAAAACTCAAATATTGTGTTCTTCTAATTTCTATCTTAAATATGATGCCATGTATAAAAACACAGACTTTATACAGCTTATCAGCCTTGTTAGTGTCCTACTATGAGACTTAAGCTGTTTGGTTTCCTTCACAGATGACCACGAGGATGAAGATGCTGTGGTCAACAGAATCTCGTGAGTTAACTTTCTTTTTCATGTGATTTTGAAAATTTGATAACTTTTCAGATGAACTAGCAGATTTTAGTTTTATACATAGAGACAAGTAAATTAAGTTTGTTTAAGTAAAGGGAATATATTTAAGAAAATATAAGCCAGGAAAGTTAGTGAGCTGCTTGAAGAAGGAAAAATAATTCCTGAATGTATACATTACTTTATAGTAATTATAATAGATAATAGAGTAATCATTGAAGTCATGTTTGACAAAAAAAGGACTAATGATTGACAAATATTGTTTGGTTCCAGTTTATCAATTGTGATGATTGGTTGGACTTACATTTTCTTACATTCTACTCCACTCACTAACTCACTGTCTAACCCACTAATTCCCTCACTGTGTTACTGACACCAGATCAGTGGCTGCAAGTATCAGCGACCTCAGTGTAGAATTACAAATCACACTCACTGATGCTTGTTGTAGCTGCATGCATCCTGCAGAGGAAAGGGAAACTCTAGGTGCATCAAATTAATGGAAAGCATTTCAGAAAACTTGGTTCCTTGGGTGAAATGGTGACTTTGTGCCGTCCCACTGAGCAGATGGTCACTCCCCTGGGCCCAATGTAGAAACCTAGAGCCTACGAATCACCAAGCTGCAGAACCAATCCATGTCCTTTGTTTCAGGACCAGAGCAGGGGTGCAATTACAGTGGTCAACAAATACGTTAAATCTGCACTTTTCTTCTGCTTATTAATTCCTATCACACTGTAAATCAAGTGACTCTTGTTTAATATAACACATAATCCAAAAGTAATCCCTCAGTAACCAAGTAACCAAGCTTCTAACATATAATCAGATTTTAAAAAGAAAAAAAACCCTTATTACCTTGTTATGTTATTCTGCATGTGTTCGTTTTTATCCCGACTGGCCCTAATACTGTGTCTGTTTGTGTCTGTTTGTGTCTGTTTGTGTCTGTTTGTGTGTGTGTTTGATTCTATTTGCAGATTGTACTTGTGCACCTTCACCCTGGCAGTGTCGGGTGGTGCCGTCTTCCTCCTGCCTTTCTCAATCATTAGTAGCGAGATCCTCCTCTCCTTCCCCAAAAACTATTACATTGAGTGGCTCAATGGCTCCCTCATCCATGGTCAGTGGATCTCACGGTTCACGTGTCTTTTCAGTTTCATTAACTCATTTTCTCTCACTTTACTGTCACTCATGATGTATTTGTTTGCAAATAAAGCAAATATCTTGTAACGTAGTTGCATTAAGATTCATCTAAATCATAATTAACTTTATACACTTTTATCAAATTCAGTACATGTTGTGATTAACATGTCCAAATGATTTTAAATTAAATGTTAATGCCAATCCTAACCCCAATGTCTGTTTTGCTGTTGTATGTAAACATACTAATTACATTATAACTGATAATAATATATACAACTTGTAATAATAGTTATGCTTATAATGGATAAGTGCATTGTTGCAGTTTAAAGCTTGGGGCTTTCTTAGTATATGTAATATTACTGATTAATCAATCACCAGTGCAGATTGACATTATCACCACCAGTGTAATTTAGGCTGTCGGGTGTTCCAATTGCCACCAGAGGGCATCAGAGACTCATACATTGACAAAGAGACACTTGCCAGACCCACTTCACAACCACTGTATGATAATGTTCAAGGGAAAACGCTTATGTCACATTAAAAATAAAACTTAATATTGATATTTGATGTATGATTTATGACTGTATGCATACACACTTTGGTTTATGCAGGGCTGTGGAATCTGGTGTCACTGTTCTCCAACCTCTGCCTCTTCGTCCTGATGCCATTCGCTTATTTCTTCCTGGAGTCTGAGGGATTTGCGGGATCGAAAAAGGTAAATTGCCTAATTTGTTATATTTATATCTATCGTTCTTAGATTTGTTTATTTCCTTGTATGTGATGCACGGTTACCAACTACCAGAAATTGTGAGAGACTGCAAAATGAAAGAAAATGTAAGGTCTGAAAAATTTGTATTAGTTTTTCTCCTTCTGTATTTGAATGCTTTTCTATTCAAGCAAACGTTTCCCTGTAGCAGCAGCAGCAGGTGCCTAGTCCTTGCCCTCTGCCTGACTCATGCCACTGACCATAACTGCCACCGCAGAAACCTCATTAACCATGAAAGTCTGAATCTGGTCTTCGCCCAGCGCCACATCCTGACAAACCCTTCCAATAAGGCCATAGACTGCAAACGCTTCAACACTGCTGCATCGGCCCCACTGATTTAAAGCCTGATTCCTTGTCACCCCCTCCCCAGCCCCCTAAAATAAAACTTCAAAAGGACAGGCTAATAATCGAGTTGTAAGGCTCAGCGAACTTCCTCGTTTAATTGATTACCCCCCAAAAAAAGAGGCTGGGGGCTCGTGTTCCAAAAGTCCATAAAGTCGCAGCAACATGACAGCACAATAGAGCCTCGCAAAATGGAGGGGGAAAGATTTACTTTTAATACACCTCTATCCTGTGTCACAGTTTGAAACCTCTCTGGTTTATGTCCCTCCTGGCAAAAGCACATAAAAATTAGTCTGTACTGTAGTGTATAGGCAGTTCTTTTCTTCCCCAGCTCCACTAATTTGTTTCGGTTGGATTTCTTCAGCAGAGGGCCGGCCCTGATGTGTAGGCACCAAGACGAGGGCCTCTTTCACGTGTGTCGTTTTTTTTGTTCTTTTTTATTTTTTATTTTAGCGAGACTGGTTCTTGCTTCTGCTCGTCCATAAATTTGCTCTGCGGAATCGCTGTTCAATGTTGAGCTGCACGTCCAGGTATATATTGCGTGTGTGCAGAGGAAGGGGTGGAGGTGACACCCGTGTTGCGCCTTTAAAAAAAAAAAAAAGGCCTGAGAGTCAATCATGTGGCCAGCTGCGAGGAGAATGTAAAACACAGATTCTAGTTTTTATAATGTGATATTATCCCTTTCCCCAATAACAACAGCATCAGACCACAATGTCATAAGTTTTAATGTGGTATTTTAACCTCCTGGACTAATGTTATGGCACTACGAGGTCTTTTTGACTGCGGAAATGAAGTGAATGATGAATTTCACTACTAACGTTGTAAGTCAGGCTTTTTCATGTGGCTGTGTTTATGTTTGACGATGTACTAAAAGACGCCACCAGAATAAAGATGGAAATGTGGATGGTTTTTTTTTGAATGTTAACTGTTCAGCTCTTCAGAGGCTCTGTCACCTGAATGATTAATAGTTTGCCAAATTGTCCAAATTGTGGATGAATCGGAGTGACTTAGGGCTTTGATGTCAGATGTTATGATCTCGCTTTATTTGTTGCTGTAAAATGTCTCCCACTTTACGGCTGGGTTCTGAAATCTTTGCAGAAGAGCTGCATCACTGAGGCCACTAAAGGTCCTCGTGTAGGTCAGGGTTTGAGGTTCTGATCAGGTTTAACACTCCTCTCTGCTGGGGAGTATTTCTGCCTTTTAAATCTGGCACATTAGCAGCAATCTACATGCAGTACCTCTTGTTGTTGTTGGGGTGTTTTGACTACATAGGGACGGATACAAATTGTGAGGCTTTTTATGTCCCACTATAGCCTTTCTATCACTTATCTGTTCTGGTGTCTCCGGACCACCAGTAGATGGCATTATATTGATGAGAGCCATCTGTGTTATTGAGAAGATCAGTGTGTTCTGATCATGTTAATAACACATCTCTTTACAAAGACTATAACATCACTGAGAATGTAAAGCAAGCCACTTAAATGATCATCATAATTATACACGACATGTTTCATATTTTGAAGCTATAATTTAACAGTAAATCGTTTATTTACAATCTTCCTAGCACACGCACACACACACACACACACACACACACACACACACACACACACACACACACACACACACACACACACACACACACACACACACACCCACACCATTTGACCTATTGTAAAGTTAGCCTGATCATGTTTTAATGTCCGTTTAGTTTTACCCCAGACGTAGATCTTTGCGTGAAGAAATGTGTGAATTACGTAAAGTATGCGTTGCACTGAATAGTCTCTTGGTCTTACCCACAGTATTGAAATGTGTTTGATCCTGAAACGAGTTGGAACGAGTCTGACCCCCTGACTGACCCAGCGAAGGGCCAACAGGTTTCATCTGGTAGTTAAAGAAACTCCTCATCAATCTCATCCTAAGCCCTAACCCGCCGATGATGAGAAGTGTGTTTATTGTGGAGGGAGAGGCGGGGGGAGGAGAGGGGAGAGAGAGAGAGAGGGAGAGAAAACGTCTCGCCAAGCAAACCCGCGTGGTGTTACTAAGATACTCGTCTTTGTTGGAGCTCCACAATGGGGCCTGGATATTTATTTCAAATCTCCTGCACATGCAGACATTTTTCCCAGGCCTTCTTTCGGGCAGGGCCAGCCGGAGAATATAAAGTGGTGTTTACATACCTTCCTTTAAGGTCACAATGTCTCCCTAAAGCTGCCTGTTACAATGTTCGTTTCCATGGCAACATATTAGTTCGAGCTGGGAATTTAAAAAAGAACAAGCGAGTTGCTCAGGATTTCTCCCCTCCTCTCGTGACTCAGTTTTTCTAAACTAAGGAATGAGTTCTGAAGCTGGACTGATTCTGCACCAGGTTCTTAGTCGTCTTTGCTGATTTTTATGAACCCCCCCCCTCCCCCCCCTTCTCTCTGCTTGTCTACCATCATACATGTGAAAACAACTCAAACGCTTTAAGAAGGGTAGAGGATTATGTAGATGGCCGCTAACTTTTCTGTAGTCGGAACATTTTGGCGTCGTTTTGGCGTTTAACTGAAAATACAGAGCGGCCTTTTCAAAGTTTGAACAATACGACGTGATGCTGATCATTTTCCATGCTCTCGTGCCATTGGTGCTTATTAAGTCTTATTAAGAGTCTTTAGAAGTTCATTCTGCAGCTTTACAGGGGAGTGTCCCTCTCCTCTGCTTTCTGTCTTTGACACGGTCACTGCGCTGCTGCAGCCGACTGGTTGAAGGATACACTAATAAGGTCCTGGGCATCTGGCATGTCTTTAGCAGAGAGGGCAGTCTTTTTTTTGGCTGGGGAGCAAAAAAAAAAAAGAAGGACCCTGCCCCCCCTCCCTCGCTTATTAGATCCTCTGCCCTTGTTCCACACGTCCATGACGGTGAGCAGAAGGATGGGCCGCGGGATGATCTCTGCCACCGCCTGCTGACCTGCTAAGGATTGATGGCAGCAACAAGGAAGCTCCTGCACCACCTAACTCTTCCTTTGTCTGTTTTTGTTCTATTAGTCCCCCTTCATCCAACACAGCCTTGCACCTTCCCAAGTATCACCCCTGACTCTGTATCACAGATTGTACTTTTGTTTTTCTGCAGCACAGGACAGGCACAAAGCTTGTGAACTGTTTCCAAGCCCTCTGTGGCTTTGTGTAATCAGGGTGGATTTGCAGGTTGATGTATTTGGCCGCTTGTGTGTCTAGCTTTCAATCTACGTGTGTGTGTGTGTGTGTGTGTGTGTGTGTGTGTGTGTGTGTGTGTGTGTGTGTGTGTGTGTGTGTGTGTGTGTGTGTGTGTGTGTGTGTGTGTGTGTGTGTGTGTGTGTGTGTGTGTGTGTGTGTGTGTGTGTGTCGGAGCAGTGTGAATTCATGCATGTTTGTTTGTTTGCTTGTGCATATGAAGCGGCTACTTTCCTCTCTGGCCACCACATGCATTTCTTGGAAGTCTCTCCAGTCTTGTACAACATAGCTGCAGTTAACCAGGCCCTCACTCGATGTCAGTGTGAGGATCGGGGGATGCTGAATATTTCAGAGCTGCTATATTTAGAGGTAGTTACACATTTAGAATGGCAAGAATAGAAACTTTCAGCAGGCGCTCTCAATGCCAAAGCACAGGTCGTTTTTCTTTTTCTTTTTTTTCTCCCCTCTCGTTCTTCATCAGTCGACAGTTTTATCTTTGATCAATGGTGATGGCTTACTTGGATTTTTTTATTTTTAAACCATCATTTTTTTTTTCAAAGCTTTGTGATGAGGAACAAATGATGCAAGAATAGATGAGGATAGACAGGAATTTCAATGTGCAGTGTCATGCATGTGGATGGATCGGTGAAACCAATCGGGCCTCTCGGTGCAGTGTCCTCTTTCTCTCGTACAGTCGAATCACGTCTGACACTGTGGACTGTTCCTCCAGCAAGGCAGGAACCAGGGATGATAGTAAGGGAGGTGACAAGCATTGCCTTTGCCCTAAATGATCTGAATGGGTAATGATTTGAGTCTTATAAATGATTGAGAGACCTATCTAAAGGGAATACACCTTCAGCATGGCATGGGCATCCTGTTAAGGTGGACCGGTGCACATGAGCAGAGGCACGTCCTGCCTGTGACTTCTGCTCATCCCGATGCATCCTTAAGAGAGCGCGTGTGGGAGGTGGCTGAAGTCCCTGAAAGCATTCCTCTCTCACCTCTCTTACCTCAGGGGAATGGGATGCGCTCAGCCGTCGACTCCTCTCCTCCATCAGTCTCTCGCTGTTGTTCTCTCCTCCTTTTATTTCTCTCTATTGCTCTCCATCCCTCTTTTCTAATCCAGGGGTGTTGAGTGTTTTCTCCACTGCCCAGTTGAGCCGGGGTGGGAGATGGTTGATTGCTGCATCCATCTGAAGAATGTGAGCAGAAAAAAAGAGCATGAGGCAGAGGGAAAAATTCCTCCCCACGTCCGATTTGAGGGTTTTATATTTAGCATATTGATCCTCATTATTAATGAAATATTGGCACTTACACCTACGTGGTTCCCTTAAGATATGTCATCACTGTGATGTATCTAGAATTGTTGTATTTTAAAGATGAATATTTGATGAAAGGTTCCATGGGCCTCATTTACCTGCTCTAACGTTACCTGTCGAGTGGCTGCAGTGTCCACATTGGCCACACTGGGGCACTCCAGACCCTGCCCACTTCTCTGTTGTGCTAGAAAATTCTACCCTCACTCACTGAGGCTTTTCCAGAACATCACCGAGAGGGATGTACATGACGAATGATCGCTGACAGCGGAATGATGCTAAGGGGGATTTTCAACGCCCGTCTATAAATGTCCGAAGTACGGAGTGATTGGGACGGAGATATCGCGTAGACATTACATTTATCAAACATCGTCTTTTACCCATGAATTTGTCGGCGAGGTGTTTGAAAGCCGCCCAACCGTGACCAAAATTGTAATACAAACAATGTGCATTTAATCTGCAGGATTAAACTCATTTCCATTCTGTTAAGTGGCGTCATGATTAACAGGGGCAACTTTCAAACAGACCCCCCCCCCCTTCATGGACCTGTTGGCAAATACTGAACAGCAACCGCAAAGACATTATGTTAGCTGGTAACAAATTGCTCACATGTACCTAATTTAAACCGCACTCCAAAAGCAGCGCGCCCTTGTTAGCTGTGCCTGGTTGCCAACCTGACATGTGTATGAGAACACCTATCTATCTTACTGAGCTAGACAGCTCGGCTCTCCAGCAGGGCGGGAAATGGAAACTGTGTGAACAGGTAGAGGACGGACTTTATTAACCACTCAGCAGTTTGTGACCCGGAAAACCCAAATTACCCCAAAACCCTCTTGTCTGCCCGGCCTGGGACGCGACCATGGTGCTAAAGGAGCTCCTAATCAGCCCCAGATGGGAGGCCTGCTCTTGATCGCAGACAGTAGCTGACCCAGCCAGGCTTTATGCTCCTTATAGCACCCCCTCCTCTTTTTTTAATTTCACCTCTGCGACCACAGGCCCTATTAGACCCACTTTATAGACCTCAATATGTGTGTATTAAAGAGCTGTTTTACAGAGAAATCCATGGGAGCGTTTATGTCATGTTTGTGTGCCGTGAATGGAAATGATGCGGTTTAGTATGAGCGAGGAGCGAGGAGGGAGATGTCTTGTAAAATGAATCTTGTTTGGTGTTTTATTAACTGAATATCAAACCATATAAAACCACCTTCCAGCTCAGAGCAATGGAAATGTGTGTGATTAATGTGTTTTGTTTTCAATGTGTCTGTTGTGATACTGATTTCCACTGTACCATCCATATCTAAATATAGTTGTTTTTTTTATTGTCAGGGAATCAAGGCACGTATTCTTGAGACCTTTGTGATGCTCTTCCTGCTGGCTCTACTCATCCTGGGTATAGTGTGGGTGGCATCCGCACTCATTGACAATGATGCAGCCAGTATGGAGTCACTCTATGGTATGTTTTCAATGGTCTCTCATTCATGTGTGCCTGTAAATGTCTTTGTTGTAATTGTTTTAAGGGAATAGTTCAATTTGGATTATTGAATTAGTTGTGAAGATGTATGTCCCTCTCATGACTGCCTGAAGAATGGCTTGAGCCAAGCTTTCTTCAAAAACATGCCCACCTCTAACAAATTTACTAATAATATCTTGCTTGTTAAATCCATTAGAAAAATCTAACTAGAATATCACTCAGTGCTCAGAGTGAATACCACCTCCAAGGCCTAATAGTCCCCTTAAATTCAATACAAATCAAGGTCTCTGCATCATTCCAAGAGAAATAGACAAAAATGTCAAACAACTCCCTATCTCGTAATGTTGAAGAAAGTGAAAAAGAATTCCCCATAACCAAATCTGCTCCAAAAGTTAATGGCCCATAACCCACCCGTCCACCAGGTTTCAATAAAATTGGTTCAGTAGATTTTGCATTATCCTGCTAATAGAAAAACAGACAAACAGAAATGAAAACATAACCCCCTTGGCAGGGGTGAGAAACAAGGTAAAGGTGTTTTTTACTTGGAGTTGCATGCTGGAACAATTTGTAACATAGTTATCAAAATGTTGACCTGTCCTTTTCATAGTGTATATTTTATTTAATCAATGTATTTCTTTTCTTCAGATCTTTGGGAATTCTACCTTCCATACCTCTACTCCTGCATATCTCTAATGGGAGGATTGCTTTTACTCAGTAAGTCATTTAACTTAATCACGCACACACTGAAGTAAAGAGAATATCAGAGCTGTTCTGGTGTTTAACAGTGAGTTCAGTTTATTGTGAATAAACATGCTGTTTTCTGCCTGTGTCTAGTGTCCACTCCAGTGGGATTGTCCAGGATGTTCACAGTCATGGGCCAGTTACTAGTAAAGCCAACAGTAAGTAATCATTCTGATGAAATCTTTAAATATACAGTGTAAATAGTTTGCTCAGCAGAAAAAAAAAGTTCAATGAATAGTTTTACATTTTTTATGGACTATAAAAGACCAGTTGAACTTGAACACATCGACTCCGACTTGAACCTCCTTTGCTCCTCCTGACGGTCATTTACACCCGCGACAGAGGACTACAAATACATCACCAACTCATCCTCTCATCTGCCATCTCTCCAGTCCCACTTTGGGCCTAATTATTACCCATTTCATCTCTTCCTCCTCTGCTCCCTCCCCTTCAGATCCTGGAGGACCTGGATGAGCAGATTTACTGCATCCATTTGCAGGAGGAAGCCCTTCAGAGGAGATTAAACGGTATGTCTGTGGGAGACGTGTTGGCACATTATAGGGGAAGGGGTGGGGGGGTTGACTGTCCTATTGGGTGTGATGAAGCATGCCACACTGGAATCAATTAGCATTGAAAATTCAGCCAGGCATGCACACACACACACACACACAAAATGACATTCACAAAGACCCCCACACACACACTTGACACCAGCCTTTATCTACCACTGTTTTACTCTCATAACTTTCTGATTAAGGGCAAAGCAGCCATCGTGACAGGGACCATATTTTATGCGAAGGAAGTTTTTAAGCATCCATTTAAGACATTACCGTGCTACTGTCACTGTCGGGGAAATGATTGCCTCATTTAATGTCAGGCCCAGAATGGTAGCCTGGGTAATAGGATGGAAATTAAATCTTTTACAAGAAGTTTTGGCTCAGTCCTCTGGACATTAAAGAGCAGCAACTTTTTCTTTTTGTGACTTTTTGAAAAGAAACCAGGAGCCTTGTGCTGTTTGTTCTCTGGACCGGGAACAAAGGGAATGTTTAAAGAGTTTAAGGATGGTGACGATTTTATTTTCTCAGCCTGCATTTCCTCTTCATGCACGCCCCTCCGCTTTCCCAGATGCCTTGTTTGACGTTGAATTACTGAAAAAGCAGGAAGTATTTGGGCCACGTTCCAAAACTTACTTTAATATTAACTCAAGCACGCAACCAAGTGTACAGATGCGAGTAAATGAAGAGGATGAGCGTCCTTTCAAACCAGGGAGGTAAGGGAGATCCCTCGCTGATAACGCTTGTTTTCAAATGCTACGCCGGCCACCGCTATAGACTGCCACCTAAGCGTATGGTTCCTTAGGGCTCATTCCACACGGCAATGCTTTGAACTAAATGATAGAATAATTGTAATCTGTTCCTTATCATCCCCAAGTCTGTTTGATCTTTACAAGTCACTGAGGCAGCAAAAAAAAAAAAGAAAGAAAAGTGGTCAACATGTCCATGTGTGCACCGAGGCCAAGCTGCAATTCATTTTTGTCCCGTTTAAAGAGGTGGGAATTAAAGGCAAAGGAGGATGTCGACATGAATGTTTTTATGCGCACACTGTATGCACATGCACACACACACACACACACACACACTCAACGTCCATGCTCACACATAGGTGAAACTGAAGGCTAGAGTGGTGTTCCTTTTGATCTGCCGCGAACACTGACTAGGAGGCAGTTCAGGGACAGTTCACAGGACACACTCCAGAGGTGAGCAATGGCGTCTTCTTGCTTCACCTGTGTTCTCTCTCTGCATCCAGCCCCTCGAACAGATTATCCTCTCACACAGTTTGTGTTTGTAGATGCGGACGGTTGGGCCACATCAGTTGATGCAGTTGTTTATTTACACGTCTGAGCCTTTGTTGTACGGCCTCTACGTGCAGTTGCCCATTTGTAATGACACAGTTTTAAACTGTGTTGATCAGAAGCTTGTGGTTTTAACTGGCTGACTGGACATGTGTCTGTTTTCTTTGTGCAGAGCACGATGAACCTAATAAAGTGAAATGTTCAGAAACATGCTCCTCGAACATCTAGATAAGCTGCTTTTTTTTTTTTTTTTACATTTTGCTTACAATCTAGTTTTTTTTACATTGCCACTGATTTCCCTAGGGAATAGTTCATGGATCTGGATGAATAAAATCTATTATATTTAACTGATATCTATAAGTGGGTGCAATTTGGTGCAGATTGATTGGATTCAAGGGAACAGTTGGGCCTTGGCAGAGGTATGCACTCCACTCCACTGGTAATGATTGACATAAAATGAGCTGGCGACAGTTTTGATAACTCAATCATTTATTAAAAAAATTAAATAGCTTTAGTTAGTTCTCATTAGACTTAAGGGCACTAGTTTGTAATCTGATGCATTTCTTTATGACCTCACTGTTGCTTTGTCTTTACTCAATTCTTAAAGAAGTTTAATAATAATACACAAAGCCTCTTCTAAAGATGGTAAAAGGGACTTGATCTTAACGTAGTAAAGCATCTTTGAGATGAGTTATCCCGACTGAAAGAACTTTGCTATGTACGTGTTTCAAATAATTCAAGCTGTGGAGATAAAAGGGGCTCATACCTAATTCCTGCAAGCTGTACCTAGTTAAATGACTGTAGGTATGATTTCAACAGGCACTCTGGCTTAGAATGTGTCCTGAAAGTACAATCTAATAACTCAAGTCGACAAATACACTGCAGCACAGGCAGTGTGGCACACATTCCTGTCCACGCTGCCCTTTCAAGACCCCGATCTGCTGATATCAGAGCAACAGAGCGCCTGTCCAGATGCTATGCGGCACAATGACCTTGCCGGTGCCTCTGTTGTCTCAGCATGGTGTTTAGCATATTTGTAGGTGACGTAATTTTTCGGCTGTGGTGAAGGTTGGAGAGGATACGTTGAATTACTCCAGGCCTTCCTGGCTGCCAGAAGCCTCACTCAGCATCTCTGCCTCGCTGTAATTCAGTCTTTTACTCAATGCTGCCAGCTGAGGGAGAAGAATTTATTTAACTTCAGGTTGCAATGATGTCATTGAAGATACTGCAGTTGAATTTTACCCTTCTGCTTGGAACAAGTGATGATATTGTTCTTTGTCTTAAGTTAGATCTACTACTTTTAATCTTTGTTAAGGATCTAGATTTCATTTGATCAATGATTTATCTGTGCCGGATGACGAGTAAGGCCGTGTTTGGATACGTTATGCACATAGGTGATAGATTAGTTCGCTTGCGGCTGAGCAGATTTGGCTTCCCCGAGGCTGAGTGTTCAGTTCGTCTCTATAGAAAAAGAGCTGTTGAACTGTCCGTGACATTTCCTGTTGTGTTGTGACTGCATTTGCTCGGAGGGTTCAAACTTTCCCCTGCTTAGATCCCAGGACAGGTATCAGCGAGGGCACAGACAAGACTGTTAACTCTCTCTCCCCGTCTATCTCACCTCTTTTGCCTACTTCAACCCATCCAGACAGGGCGTGTTGTAATGACAGAGGGAAGAAAAAGGTTTGATCAAAGTGATTGGTCCTTCACTCTTGTAACAAAGATGAAAGATGGTATTTTTATTGCACGCTAGTAACAGTGTAACACTGAACTAATTGGTCTTGATCTGCCAGTCACCCCAGGGGATGCAAATGGATACTCTTCCACTTTGGCTCTGAGGGGCCTCTGCGCTGGTGCGTCAAGCTGGAAGGAAAACAGAGTAAAATAGATAAATTAGCCTTAAATGAGCCGGCCTTGTGGTTTTCCTGGAGAATCCCTTGCTGTCTTCTCTAGCCCACTCGACCAGTTGTGGCATGTGCTAGACAGCTCCTGACACAAGAGATTATTTTTACTTGTTGGAGATCACATTGTTGTGTTCTGAGCAGGATTACTTGTTTTGATGGGATTGCTTAATAAAGATAAGTCAAATACCAAATGCTGAGGTAAGTTGAGCACAGTGAGAAGTTAATTAGTCATCTTCTGTTTTTTTCTGATTTAATGTTTGAGAAATGTGTGGAAATAAAACTGTATTTAAACCCGAATTGAGTGAAATAATGAAGAAAAAACTCGAGGCAGCATCTGATGATGCAACAAATGTAATTAATTGAAATATTTCTGTCTCTGCAGGATCGTCCTCGCACACTTACACCTACACCAGAGGAAGCTTTACTCACCAGCTCAACAAAGAATTAGACAATGTCAGAAATCAAAGGAATAAATTGGGTAAGTATTTGCGTTACGAGATACGGCCGATTATATTTTTTGTCTTTAAATCTTGAATTGTCATGTGAATACGGAGGGGTCCAGTCTCAGAGTTTTTCGCCCCTCTTTAGATGTCAATGAAGTTAGCTTTTTACTTATTGCTGACAGGCGGCCGCTTTCTCTCCATCTGCCTTAATTTCTTAATTTGGACTTGGACCAGAACTGCCTGATAATTTTCCATCCATTTTAGGATATTATAAATGAGGCTTGAGCCTTTTGGGGAGAAGGGTGGGCGGAGGGGGGGGGGGGAGCACAAAGGCACTTAGGATATTGGACAAGATGCAAACTTTATATTGTAGCAAGCCTTTTAGTGTTGTCATTAATTTAGAAGGATGGTGCATATAAAGTGCACTTGGCAAACTTCTCGGGCAGGCAGGGTGGGTGCACTTTGAGAATAAGGAGGACTAACAAGGTTGGAAATAGAGAAAGAAAGTCAATATGGTAAGAACTAGAGGGCAGTCAGATGTAAGATGCATATTGTAAGTGGACTGTGGAAGTCCATAACAGCAGACACAGTGCATGTGGTGTACAGACTGTCATCTGTTTCTACACACATGACTGATGAGCTGTGGAAATAAGAGGAAGATGGAAGATATAAACCTTGAAATGTTTCATCTGTCACATTAGTGGCACACACACACTCACACACACACACTCTGACCAAAATATAAATCAAAAAATTAATTTTGCTGCATTTCTTTTTATCCAGGATTTATTATTGTTTCCACTAATTAAGGCAATGATGATTGTGGCTAATTAAAGAGGAAGAGCATCTTTTTTGAAGGTTATGAAATATATATATTACCTGGAGGGGGAAAGGGGGTTTCGATGAGAGTTGAGATTAGGGTTGATATGCACACACACGATATGTTTTACCAAACCAAGCTGTACAAACCCTGTAAACACAGCCGGAGGGGTTTGAGGTTTCAGTCGACGTCTTTGATGAACATATTAATTAACCAGTGGTGGAAAGTGGTTTGTAATGGAGGATTTTAGCTCATCACGGTATCTCGCTATCAAAGAATCGGTTCTACGTATATTACTGAAGAGAAACAACCTTGCACTTGGTCTCACTCTCATTTCTTTTCAGAGAGAAGAAAGAAAGCATCAGGTTGGGAGAAGAACTTGTTGTATCCCATAGTGATGCTGATCCTGCTCGCAGGAACGGTGAGTGCTGAGACTGACCTATCATTAAGCCTGAACTGTTTACTCATGGCGTATACAGCCTGGCTGGTGGCCATTGGTTATAACACTGCACCTCAAACTCTGTCCTCTGACAGTTTTCCCACAGTGTCTGGGTGGGGGAACCACTTTTGTTTAATAGCTGTTTAAGACAATGCTGAATAGCCACCTGCAACAACTGTGATTTTCAATAGATTATAGTGTGGGAATACTGTCTACGCCGTCTGATATTGTTAGATAAGTTAGAAAGGCCATGTGAGACGCATGGCACGTGCATCACACAACCCCCACATTGTTCAAGGTTTGAGAAGCTTAATGTTGGAATGGTTAAAAATCACAAGACGGTTATTATGCATGGCCATACTTAAGGATCAGCAAGGCCCTGCAATTCAATTATGTCATGATGCTGGATACTTTTAGGATTTGATCAATCTTTTTTATAATTATACCATGTGTAAACAAATCTTTATCTTCCTCTCTGTCTGCAGACAATCTCAGTTATTATGGTGGCGCTGAACATCCTCTACCTTCTAGTGGATGAGACTGCCATGCCCAAGGGATCCACAGTAAGCCCGCTGTCTAAATGAACTTTATTTTTATCACCACACACACGCACACGCTCCTATCAGCAGGCCATGTTCCTGGTGGAGACATAAGTCAAATTCCGGATATGCTCAGGTGCACGCTGGAAGAAAAGGGCCGACCAGATGTTAATCAGGCCTCAACCTTGTGCCTCTGGTTTTGTTTTGGAAGCTCATTGAAAGTCATTTCACAGCAGCGTGCAGATTCAGTGAGCTAGCGACGTGTCTCAAGTCCACAGTGGGTGAACAAGCTGCTTTTTCTCCGCTCTGCAAAGGCAGACAGGGCCAGGTGAAGGGCTCTCACTGTGAGGCACACTAACTGAGTGTGCACCGACTCCCAGAGATTCACATCTCTGCCTAACATGCAATGTGTTTTAAGCTTTCCCTATCTCTTCTCATCTGCAGTGACAGAGGTGCATGTGCGTGTGCGCGTTTGTGGTTGCATTCTTGTCTGAGAGGGGGCAACATAATGTATCCTATTTCTCCCTCATTTCATTTCACGTCTTGCGGGAAACTGACAGAGCTGCCCTCAACATTCCAATTATTTTATTGAGCAGAGATGTTTTCTTTGGCATGACGCGTCGCAGAAAATCCCCCAAATTACACTTGTCATGCAGCTTGAAGCTGTCCTCCCTGACAGTGTGGCCCCACTAAATGGTTTATGCGTTTGTTAAGCCAAATGGAAGCCACACCTCTGATCTTACAGCACTACAGGGAGAAGGGAGGGAGGAGTGTGTGTGTGGGGGGGGGGGGACTCGTCTTCCATAACAATCGATACTGATATGGTATCCATCTATCCACCTGTTAACCCTGCCTTCCAGCTGTCAAAGTCCATCCCTCTAACTCCGAAATGCCCTTTAAGTTCCCTGCACGCTGTCTGGAAGGAGATAAGCACAGGCGAGGGAAATATAAAGAAGTAGAGACCGCGGCTGGTTTGAGGTCTGGATGAGACTCAGACTGTGGGAAAGTCAAATGAGGCCCTGATGTGCTGATTGTTGTGGGGGGGGGGGGCAGCACAATGGAAGTGCCCTGTCAATGTTTGTCTTCCTCTCCAAATACGCATCCCTCTGTAGTCCTTAGCATACTGAGCAGTGCCCCGCTCAGCTTTGCAGAGGATGGCGGAGGATGATGAGGGGCAATGAGAGATGAAGAGTAGGGAGAAGAAGCAGGTGGATGTAGAGGAGGAGAATGCAAAGATGCTGTAGGAACAAGGTGGAGGAGGAGGTGTAGGGAAACTGAAGCTGCCTCTGTCAAAGGACACGGTGTTTTACAGCTTGATGAACAAGCACTAAGAGGAACCAATAAAATAGTAACTGCAGGCCCTCGTCTTTGGCAGCCACCACACTTGACACTTTATTTTGTAAAATGGACAATTAGCTGCAACTGGACTGTAATTTCCCCCTCACTAAAGATGCCCTTCTCTCCATACACTCAAATGCACATAAAAATACCTCCACATAAGCACCTTAACTACGACTTCTCAACTCGTGTCTGATGACTTTTTGTTCTCACTCACTGATAATGTCTCTAATTATGGGAAACTCTAAAATCAAAGAACAATTAGACGAGATGGTCTGACAGTGAGAGTGAACGTACCAGTGGGACGGCCAATAAATGTCTGTAGCTTTACAGCTAGAAATTAGAAAAAAAGGACACTGACATTTTTATAAGATAAAGTAGAATTAAATATATAAAGTATATTTATCACAGTGTTTAGCCGCTATATGATGAGTCTTGTGTGCTTTGTGAGGACGTCCCGTAGGATTCTCTCCCATGAGTGAAGTAAGAAATAGAGCAATACATTCCTAAAAGAATCTTATTATATATATCTTTAAATTACATCCCTATTGATAAGGTTAAGACTATCTGTGTGGACAAATGATCAATTTTAAATTTAAGGGGATGCAGGATGTCTATTATTGATTTTTAACAAAACTTTGTAGGTTAATAAGCTTTGTAAGATAAAGTACATAACCCTAAAAAATATATATGTTGTATGTTAAAAAATAAAGCAAGTTAAATGGTAGCATTACTTACAAGACACACCTGAGGTGAAATGTTCACAACGTAAGACATAGTTCTGTGTGTGGGAGCGAGCGAGGTGCTGACAACCTTGCAGATGTGCAGGTATTGCACAGTGTTAATCTTACAAGAAACAAATGCAGTGCGTCTGCTGACTGAGCCGTGGCAGGCAGCACAGACGAATCCCCCCCCCCCGTCCCCGTCTTTTTTTGACACACACACAAACACACACTCCATCACCCTTCCTGCTACTGGAATGAAAAGAAGCAAAGAGTTGAAAGGAGGCGTACTGTGAAAGCTCGCTGTCCTGAGTGCGCACATACATGCATACATGCTCGCCCGCCCTCCATTAATAAATGACATCAGATGCTGTCTGCTAATTCCCTGTGTAAGAGAGAAAGAGCACTGCGCCATGGCTCTGCAGTAAGCTCCCCGGGATGACAGTTGCATAAAAAGGCATGAAACAACCTGCCAGGCTTTCCTTTTTTCTTCAGGCTCTTTTACAAAACAAATCAAGACGAGGAAACTAAAGGTGTAGGAAGAAATCAAATGTAATCCAGTATAATAATAAACTAAAACTACGGACCATACGACAGTATCTGAATATACACTGTGTAGTTATATTTTTGTATTTCAACAACAGTAAACATATGTCAACCTGACAGTTATATGCTGTATTTTAAACAGCAGTATCGTAGGCTATATAATGTTATTGTCGACTATAGCGATTGGACAATTACCGTACAATTGTTTGCAAAAGAATTGAACGTGATCAGCATGAAACCCTGAGCTGTAAATAAGTGGAAGCAGACAGTAAACAGTGTGGTCACTTCTCATTTGTGGACATGATTTACAGTATTGTAGGTGCCCCATACAACACTGATCCTTTAGAGGACCAACAAAAGCGAATACTTAATTGACAACACAGATGCTCGGTATGTGTTCTCTTGCTCCACTGTTAAAAAGGGGTTTAGGGGTTGTGTGTGCGTGTGTGTTAGTGCGGGAGTGGCAGCGGCAGGTGGGAGGTGTGGGGGCGGCCCAGTATGTTTGCTGAAGTATTTGTTTTGTTGTTTTTATGTTTTTGGCGCGCTTTCAGCCTGTACACTCTTCTTACCGTAAGCAATGTGCCGTTTTTGTTTGAACACCTGTTCACATATTGTATGATCGACAGTGATTTGAAAAGAGCCTCTTTCATCTTGTTCCATTCATTACTTTGCCAATTTGATTCTGTCTTTCTCAAGTGGGGAAATTCTTCATGCACATTGCAGGATTTCTATAATTGCGTGTGTGTGTGTGTGTGTGTGTGCACGCTGTGCCTGTAGTGCTGTCGTTTTCCGTGTTCCTCTTTTTGTATTTGGGATGTGTTGATATGAGATTGGTGTGTGATGACACTGAGTAACCCAGTTTTTTGTCTGCATCCCCGTCTTCCAGGACCGAGGCATCGCGAACACCTCTCTGTCCACGTTCGGTGTGGCTCAGGCGGTGCTGGAAATCCTCCTCATCTTGTATCCTTTTAGTGACCCCCTCCACCCTGCTCTTTGTCCGTGGCCGAAGTAGCATGCTCCATGGCCAAGAGCAACATTGTCCAGCCAGCTTTGTTTATCCAGGACATACTTCAGCCAGACACCTTCCGGAAGACATGTTGGGCTTTTTCATCACCTTTTCTCACAGGTGAAAAGGTGCAGACTTGGATACTTAAAAACAAAAACGTCAGCTCAATGAAGCTGCTTTGCTCCCAGCAGAAAAGTGTTTCTGGTCCTTGATTGATTTGCTGAACAGCTACTTGATGGTGTCGTCTGTGGTTGGCTTCTATAGCCTGCGGGTCTTTGAGGGACTCACTCCCAGGAAGGACGACACAACCATGACAACGGTAAGGATGGGATGGAGGGAAAGGGGGTGGGGTAGAGGAAGGGAAAGGGGTGCTGAGATGGCTCCTGAGCTGCTGATGTGTTTGGGACCCCCCCTGTGTTTCATCTCTCCCGCCTTCCTCTCCACTCCGGACTCCTACTGTTCACTAATGTTTTCTTCAGGGCCCCTCAATGGCTTTAGTTGATCTGTCCAATATTTGTTTGTGGGTTCCGCAAACACTGGCAAAGTGCAAGCTCCTTTCTTGTACATCAGAGGGAGAGTGGAGTTTTGGTGTGTATGGGATTGGGGTGGCTGGGGTGGGGGGTGTTCTGTTAGGCCCACAGTGGCAACTATTCACTTGGTAATGAGTTTGGGAGTGGTGAGGCTTGTTAACTAGCCATGACGCTCCAGTGAAAGGACTTGAGAGGACAATGGAGAGAACCTGGTAATGAGCAACTTCAGAGGTAATTGTACAATATGTGGAACTAATTTAACATCAAGTGGTGTGTGTGTGCATGTGTGGGCATTTCACGGCTGAGACTGTCGGTGCAATTGGTGCTTTTTCCTCCCAATTCTCACAGTTTTCCTTCCTTTTAGGAAAAACCGTAGGTTCAGTTCTGAAGTCCGATTATATGCTCTGATTTTTGTAGATCATTGGTTGCTGTGTGTCAATCTTGGTCCTGAGTTCAGCCCTGCCAGTGATGTCCAGGACTCTAGGTGAGTGTGTTTGTCTGCCTGTGTGTCGAGAGTGCGAGCAAGCTAATTGAGATTAAATGCGATAGATCGATATTTTAAGAAATATGGATTTTCACTTCCTTGCAGAGATTATAGAAAAGATTGATAATGCTAGTATCTGTCCACTAAATATATATATATATATAATATATAAACCACAGCCAGCCGAACCCCCGACACTGCTTTTTCCAAAAGATAATTGTTTTCTTTATTTTTTTTGTATTTCTGCATCTGTCGCATGTGAGAAATGTCCTTCTCCTGGATTTCTACTGACTTTATACCAGGGGGTCGGGCGGATTAATCCTGTAGAAACTGCAGATCCTCTCACCCGGACATTTGCGTTCACACACACATGCACATCCGGAGAAAATACAGAGCAATGAAAAAACATGTCTGAAAGCAGCTTAAATGACCTCGCCACAAACAGCCAGAGAGTAAATGCTCCTCCCCCACACCGGCGTATTCAGCACCACCGCCATCACCAGACCATTGAGGTTAGCAAGTTGAATTCTCCTATAGTTTCCCATAGTGACGTTAGAAACAAGCGCAGGGAGAAGGGGTAAAAATGACAGGAATAGTGCCGTCACAATGGCACTAATAAACATGCAGAGTGCAGAGCACAGCTGTTCAAATAGCACTACTCCGTGTGTGTGAGACCAACAGAGAGGGAGAATGGGACGGAGCGAGCATACAGTGACTCATTGGAAGCTTTACAAAATATCAACAGGTTCTGCTTTGTGACACTGAATAGATGAAAAGGAATAAATGCATGAGACAGAGTTGAAGAAAAAAAAAACAGAAGACACGGAGAGCTGAGTGTGACGAAGTGAGATGTTAAGAGACATGAAAAGGTTTTGTGTTGATGTGAGGTGGTTTTTGTGTGCGTCAGTGTGGGAAATGTACAGGAGAATGAGGAACTGTACACTACAACACCACAGTCAGCTGAATTCTGTGTGTTTTTTAACAATGTAGTGACAACAGTTGTTTCATGTTGTGCAGTCGCTGAACTTCATAACTTCTGGAACAAGCTAATGCTGTTAAAAATAGAGTCCGACCGATGTGGGGTTTTTTGGGGGGTTTTAAAAATATAATTCTGATGCCGATAAATCTGGCAATGATTCTTAAGATGTAATTTTGAAACCCTTATGACAGAGAAATGCAATCAAGGCATGATAATTTTCTTCTGTTGTGAAAACAATATTAATCTTGATTCACTAAACAAACAAAAGAATCTCTGTGCCATATAATCCGGATTAATTAGACATGTGCATGTTGGATGCATTTGCCGGCTGCATGCTAATGTCTCAATCTCTTGCCACTGTGTCCCTGACATTTCAAATGCCAAGAATGTTTTTTTTATCCCCAATTAGATTTTCTCAAATTACCAAACCCAGATCAAAACCTTTGGCATTAGAAATAAATGTATCTGGACCGCGGTGGCCAGCTGTATTGACTGGGGTCTCCATCATCTCGCTGGCCGTCTCTTCGCCAGGCAATTCTGTTAAAGGTCCTTGATGCTTGCAAACTGCTTACTGGGGCTGTAAATACATCGCTCAAGACACGGAATCGATTGCCCAATCTAATTGGCGACGGAGGTTGTGAAGATGTAACACTAGAAGAATGTCCACAGACGAGGGCTTCTTCAGTCGGACACGTCCTAATATCATTTCAGCATTTAAATGACTGACGAGAAAATCTTTGCTGGGTTTAACATGTTGATGCATTGATGAGGTTGGTCAGTGTTGGATGTGCAATTAACATCTCAAAAAGACGTAAATAGAGCCTGACTGATATGGATTTTTGGAGACAAGATATCGTTACTGATACTAGAGAGCAAAACATTTTTCACTCAGGAAACCAATATGGCGCTGCTGGTTTTCCAGGCATCGTGTGATCAGCTTGGACTGATGCTCTGAAATTGTTGTATCGGTTTGGAGCTAAGAGGAGGCTGCAGGAGAAACTGCTACTTCATCTCTGTCCCACCGTCCTGGCAGAGAGAGATGAAGTCCACCTGCAGCTCATACCCACTTTGCTGCTATACTTAGTCACCCATTCTTTCACCGTCCACGGGGAGCAGACCTTACAACACAGTAGCTCCTAATAAGACGTAGTCAAGTGATGAAGAGGAGCATTGCCCTTTCTTTTTCAGCTTGTTTATATATTGAGGCAAAAAAAAGTATATATGCACATTAACTATTATGTCAATATCAGGTTATATTTGCTTTTAAGAGACATGTTTTTATTCCCTGGTTGAAAATCTGCAAGATATTGTGCAACACTCAGCTTCACACAAACTTGTGAGATGGTATGTGTTCATTGTTTGAATGTGATGTGTCATTGGCTCAGTTGCTGACTCAGGTGCATGTGTGCACAGGTGACTTTGACTCTAAAAGAATCAAAGTCCACTCGGGAGTGGCTTTCTTTTTTTAGACATGAAGCACATAGGGCTGGTCTTTGACAATCATAAAGAATAATGGTGTAGTAAATTACTTTGATCCTGTTTCACATAGAAATTAAATATGTTTATGCACCAACAAAATTTGGATTTAACTTGTTGATCAAGTTGGACCATGTCCCTTCTAACCCAAATATTTTCTGGATCTCTCTCTTCGTAGGTATCACCAGGTTTGACCTCTTGGGAGACTTTGGGAGATTTAACTGGCTGGGAAACTTTTACATCGTCGTTTCGTACAACCTGTTGTTTGCAGTCGTGACAACACTTTGTCTGGTGAGGAAATTCACCTCAGCAGTACGGGAAGAGCTTCTGAAGGCTTTAGGTAAATTGATCTGTTTCATCATTTTATATGCATGTATCCAGAGGGTTTTAATATACTAAAATGTATTTTTTTCCCCAGTGAACCACGTTTGTATACATCTACTAAGGCCCTAAGAAATTGGTGGAAATGTAAAAACTGGCCTATCTCACAAAGCTAAAGAAATTGTACGTCAGAATTTGTGCTTCTCTCTTGGCCTATTTCACATTCTTCCACCAAGTTTCGTGGAAATCCGTTGAGCAGCTTTTGGATAATTCCTCTGACAAACAAACCAGTGGAAAGGTTTGAAAACATAAACTCTGAGGTATTAAGATTTGACTATTCAATTTTGAATTCACATATCTTCAGTCTCAACTGACAGTACAAACCTACACTGTGCCTCTGGAGGGAGATACGTGTGTCTTTCTCTCAGACATCACGACCTGCAGTGACAAAATGGAGGAATTTGCAGCGAGAGCCACTGAGCTGCTGGACTGATGTGTGACAGACGACGGGGCTAGTCTCAAAGGCTTGTGGTGACAGGCCCTGGGTTTTTGATACACGGGGGGGAATAGGGTTAGAAAATGTCAGACAGAAGGACCGAGGGGGAGAGAAAAGCACATCAATACCTCTGTCTAAGTGAAAGTCTGAGGCTTTTTAATGAGATTTCTCTCCCTTATCTCCTCCTGCCCAGGTTTGGATAAATTGCAACTGTCAAACAGCCCCACGGACCCTGAATCTGGGAAGCTCTCGGCCAACGGGCATCAGAAAACTCTGTGAAAGGGACGACAGATCAACACACACACACACACACACAAATATATATATAGACACACACACACACACACACCTTAGCATAGCCAAAGGGAGATTTCAACAGTACTGCCTGACTGCTGAAAGGTGAGAGGGATTGGAGGGAACTTAATAAACCCCGGCAGCGTCTGACGGATGCTGCAAATGGAGGCTGAGAGCAATTTAGCTTCGTGACATTCCATCCTCTGCGTCTCGGATGGAAGCTGGGACAGAGCCAGGGATGCGACTGAGGAGCGACACAGACTGGCATCACTGCAGTGACCTTGATGTTGACCTCAACTGCGACTGTGACTTTAAACCACCCCTCTCTTTGCTTCAGGAGCCCCCCCCCCCCAACCACCCCATCATTGCTACTTGGTATTCTTCTACAACCTCCTCAAGCTGCACTAGACAAAAGCAAGAGGCTGCAGCAGGTGAAACAAGGCACCTTCTGTCTTACATCTCACTTCTTTTACCTTCACCCTGCTCCTGCTCTGTATTCAGCGTATTAAAATGGACCCCCACAATGTTCTAATGTCAGTACGTCCCTGGTTGCACTTGCAGTTTCTGGTCTCCGATCGTTGGTCTCTCGTTGCTATGTGGACTGATACAGGCGTGATTACGGTGTCAATTTGTCATTTTTGATTTAAACTCAAAATGTGAAAAATAACTAAATGTGTTGAAGCACGAGAAGAAGTGATTTATTCCCACTCATCACAGCTGGGGGGGGGACGGGGGACGGACGTGCACAGCATCGATACAGTTCACGGGATATGCATCGGCGCTGTCGTTACTGACAGGCCTTAGATTTTAGCACTCGTGCTTTCGTTGATCTTTTTTAAAAATTTGGCTTTACTCAAGTGCGCTTTAACTTTATCGATGATGTCATTATAGTTTGTATGGAGTAGGGTAAGGACTTTTTTAGGTGCTCTAGATTTGACTTGAGCTGCTCCACAAATGGCAAACTACATTGTAGAGTTTTATCCACGCCAGTTTCCAGTGAGAATGATTGAGGCTGTTGGTTGTATTTCCTCAAATATATGCACATGATAAGAATATGTCACATTTTGCTCATCCCAAAAAAGAACAGAAGAAAGGATCAGATTTGTCCTTTGGTTAAATGTTGTAATGCTGTGTTTCAAACCTCTTCCACGTTATTTGGATGTAATCACCGGACTCTCTGTGAGCCCGCTGAGGGTCGGACTCACTAAGCAATCTGTATTTTTTCAGACACATTTAATTTGTTTCTAAAAAGAAAAACACCTAAATCTAATGCAAACCTGTAACAGTCTTCACATACAAAGTGCACGAGTTTGCAGGTGGTAGAAAGACTTGGTGACTCAGGCCCCATCTACATGTTGTCGTATTGCTGCATAATCTTCTGAACTGTGATGTTCTCTGTCTCCAGAACCACCTTAAATGCCTTAGACGACGAGCATCTCACAGGCTTAATGCTAAGGTTGTTTTCCTGTTCTGTGTAGTCTGTTTGTGTACATGTACGTGTGTGTACATTTACATGTTGTCTCTAGACAGTTCCACTGTGATCCGCTGTACACAACCGAGTTTCTAGTCCAAAGCAGCCGTTGAAATGTACAATTTTTTTTTTGTTGCTGTTTTTGCCATGAATGTTGTGAGAAGCTCTCGTCTCGTGAGAGGCTCAATTTCGTTCCCTCAACAACACGAGCACTTGCTTGAAAAGGGTTGAGCGATCAAATGGTGTCGTTTTTTATGGTGTCATAGATGTCATGTGTTTTCACGGTGACTAATATGACAGGATGATGATGACACGATGATAAGGAAAGCAAAACAAAATGTAATTCACATATGCATTTAAAACTTGGGTTTCTCAGGACAGGAAATGTTTTACATCAAAGCTGTCGATGGTTGTTGCTACATTACAAAGATACGTTTTCAACACTGAAGCCAGCTTCCCAAATTAGTAAATCGGAACAGGAGAATGTCTTGGAGAGTGGGATTTAAAAATATAACAGCGTTTACCATCCAGGAGTCCAGGTTACACAAAGTCTTTCCTGGCAGAAACATTCAGTAGATTTTGTAGTAGGTTGTAGTTTGTCTCATGAATACAGTGGAGTGTTGGGCTCACTTAAGGGGTGATTGAGGTTGTAATATTACGAAACGTATGTCTTAACTTTAGGCTAAGTGTCATTTCACAAGTAATTTATCACTCTTCTATCAACTATCTGCACATCGGCAATATGTCATTGTAAGTTTGTTCAATAAACTGAGTCTATTGTAAAGAAAGATTCACATTTGCTTTTATAGACGAGGAGATGACCGACTGGAAGGTTATCATCGGGTACATCTGCATGACTTTCATAAAATGGAATTGTTTCGAATCCATAAGGAGTTGAAACATGGATTCTCGTTAAATTAGGACTTAATTCTTGTAAAATTACAACCTTATTCTCTTTTCTTTTCTTTTCTTCATTATGGCCCTAATACTCCATTAAACATGCTCATATTGTGTTGTCAGCTTTTCATTTTAGGACAACACTGATCATGGGGGGGGGGAGATCAAGATGGCACAAAAGTATATGGTAAAGCGAAAATAATGATACAGTAAATTGGTAAAATAATTTAAATCAGCGCAAAAGGTTTTTCTGACTTGATCTGGATGAATTAATCACTAAAATGGCTCTATGGGGATTTTTTTTTTTTTTTACATTTCCACAATTGCTTTGATCCCATCTATTCAGGGGAGAGTGGTAACGTTGGACTCTGGCAGGGAAGCATCGCAATCACACTCCTCGCAGTCGCTTCTGACCCGAGAGCCGACAGGTCTGTTTCCGATTACAGCGTTTCTGGTTGGCCTCACCGTCAATCTGTGTTTTCTGTGGGGGTTTCTAAAGTCGAGAGTTGGTGTGTACTGTAAGTGACGCAGCTTTTATTTCTGTCTCTATGTCAGTCAGTCTCTGCATGTAAGTTTTTGGTACATGTCTTGTGAATGTATTTTTTTACAAATTTCTCAGTTTGCTAAATTTATGTTTTGTTATTTTTGATGTTTATGTGTTTGAAAATAAAAGTAGAAAATGCTTCAGCATCTGTTCTTTTCTCATTGACGCATCCAGGACATTAGTGGTTGACAAATTACTATAAATGAATATTTTAGATTTTTCTTATTTACCACTTCATTGCAGAGTTTGGTAAGAACAACAAAACATCTTGTGTGTTTGTGCAGGAGCCAAGACCTGATAAGCTTAGATTAGCTTAGCATAAAGACGAGAAGCTCTGACCAAAGGTTAAATAAATCAGCAGCCCTTTAACCCACTAACAAATGAAATCTCACTTCTGTAGTCCAAACACAAACAGTGCAAAAATGACAGCTTGTGTTTTTATAGGTGCGTGCAGTAGGTTTTGGCAAACAACGCCTGGGCGTAATGAACTCCATGACTTTCTGCTGGATGCTGGTTTCTCTCACTGTGATAAGATAAGAAAAATTCAATCTGAGTACAACTGCCTCCCAGCTCCAGCTTCAGACATGCAAAGAAGTCAGGACATTCTCCTGTTGTTTTCCAGAGGGGCTGAATGTGGCAACGCAAATGTCCGAGTCAGTTGCTCCAGAGACATTTTCTGGAACTTTTCCATCCAGCCCCCTAATAAAAGGAAATCCACAGTGATGGACCAGGCACGTTAACGATGTAACAGACCCCATTCAAATATTTCGGGGGCAATGCTCTACCCCTTTTTTTGAATACAAATTACTTTACCCAACAAATATTACAGGACAGGACAATCCAAAATGCCACCTTGCATAAACGTGTACCTGCTTTAGATGAGTCTTTTGAGGTAGACAGATCTGCACAGGGGACATGAAGGTCTGCTGTTGGCTGCAAACGACTCGAAGGCCTCTAAACAAAGCTGGTGGAAGATGTGGGAACAGGACAGGAGCACGGTTCGTCTGGGTGGTTGATGGTTGGAAGTAGCAGCTTGTGTTGGGAGGTTCAGGCTGCACAGTGCGGTCAGGCAGATGGGACAGTCCCACACATCCCTCTGGATAGCCTGTTAAAATAAACAATACATAAGTTAATTTACCTGTAAGTCATGCTATGGATAAAGGACGATGCAGAATATCTAGCAGGTAAGAACTGTCTGTTCCTCCCATGGACTGAATTCAAAAATATATACAGTACGTAGACTCCGGGTCCGGAAAGTGAACCCAATGTTAAAGTGCCTGAAACCTGTATTCTCTCCAATTACCAGCAGGGGACTAATCCACTGGTTTTCCCAGTCGTCAGTTAACATTTGCATAAGGTATTTAAAATCTCAATCACTAGTTTCAAGTCTTCTTCAATACAGCATGATGTTCATGTTGTAAATGATGGTCTCATTTAGAGTTACATAGACGATAAAGCAGGTGAAGGCGGGCGTGCAATGTCCTCGAGCTCCCAGTCAGGCTCCGCCCCTGCTCCTCCAAATATGGTTAATTCTGGTTTCAAACACCCAAGATGGCGCTGGACAAAATGCCAAACTACAGGCTTCAAAACAAAAGACCAATGGGTGGATATCCACCTGGACCAAATCTGTTGGCATCTACTTACAACATGTTTACCACTGATCCTGATAAAAACTAAGCAAAACACACTCAGCTCCGCCAATGATAAACAGAACACAGCTACCTGGATTTAACATGTCTCGCTGTGAAATGTTTCATATCAAGCTCTTGCACCTGTGGATGCAGGGTTTGTGTTCACTGTTTGATGCCCGATGCCCAAGGCTGAGCCACTCGTGCATTGTGCTGAACCTTCTCACACACCTCTCCCTCTCAATGGAAAATGCTACTGGCTGCTATGAAAGCCAACAATGGAGCCTTGTGGAAAAGCAAATCTTAACGTCCTTTCAGTTCCTCCGCAGCCGTCCAGGCGATGAAAAGCATGTCGTGCATTATCAGACCAGCTCGTGGTTTTTGTAAACACAGGATTATTAGCCCGCTGCCATTCATTTGCTAAATTGAATGATCACCTCAGGAGAGAGGAGTACTTTATCTATAGCAGCTGGGATGCTGTGGTCCCCATGCAAGCGTCAACATGTCGAGGAAACACAAGGCTGGGTGAAGAAGAATCAGACTTGGATTATTTTTTATTGCAAGGCCACGTTCAAAGACACGAATGGCTCCTGGTCGTTCCGCAGAGTGTGTCTGACCTGGCTCTGTATTCGGCCCCAGTCGTTCTCCTGTGGTTCGGAGACGCTCTTTCTCTCCAACTGCTGGAACACTCGTCTGCTTGATGACAGGGAGCGGTCGATATCACTCAGAAAAGCCTCCGTGTCGGTGTGACAGTATCGGACAAAGCTGTCATTCAACTCCTGCAACTAATTAGAAAAACCATTTTATTGGCACAAAGGAGGCATGTTTCATTCAGGGACACAATAGAGTCGTGTTTTCGGCAAAGGCTAATTGTGTGTGTGTGTGTGTGTGTATGTGTGTATTGTAATGGCTGAGGCACGCTGACAGGGTGCAGTTGTTAAACAGCCAGATCAATACAGTCACGTCTCCCACTAACATGGAGAATTAATGGAAACCAGTGAAAAAATGGAAGGCTGTACTGGGAAACATGCAAACACACACATCTGTGACAGTTTTCCTGTTTCATACATGGTCACATTAGCATTCTCTCTCGTCTGCCGTGCACACAGTGTTTGGAAGGAAAACCTAATGGATTACTAATCAATACAGAGTTACTGAGTTTCTCTCCTGTGGAATTGATGGATCTTGATCTGTCTCTCTACAGTCCATCTGATATAACCAGTCAAGTCTTCCATTCTCAACTGACCATTTTAAAGACCCCTATTCTGTGTCTGTGTTCCCATAACTCATCTGTCTTCTCCCATTTACAACAGCTGTTGCTAGGCAACAATTAATGCCTTAATATGCATATTACAGTTTAATATCGAACTCAATTTCAATAGTCAGTGAAGGGGCTATTTATATACTTCAACTTTCAACGGTACTGTGCAGCAGACCCATAAAAATACACTTCTGCATGTAACATAAGTGACAATAACAACAAGGGGGGCTCAGAGAACAAGGCTAATGTCCCATATCGCCATGTTAATGAAGGTAAAAAAGGTCCTGGATCCTCTTGTTCAGATCTGCTCCACAATCCAATGGGTTCTGCCTTGAGTCTTCACTCTTCAGTAATTTCAGTAAAACAATTCAGTAATTTTTGAGCGATGATGCTGACGGACAGCCATGAAAACATGACCTGCTTGGTGGAGATAATTACATCACCTGAACCATCTCCATGACAACTGAACAAACTAGACTGAGATGAACCGACCAAGTGGGCCATGTGATCAGACCGTGTTTGTTCAAGCTTTTCATTCGTTCAATAACTGCATGAGGTTACAGAAAAAATATGCATTGCTGAAGCGTTTCAACAGATTTATAATTTTCTGGATTAATCAACTGATCTATAATGTGTCAATATTGTAAAAAAAAACTAAAAAACATCAGAGTTCCCTTAAGCCCCAGTTATCCTCAGATTTCTGTTTGGTGTGATCTACACTAAGATATTCAGTTTACTATCACTTTAACAACTGTAGCACTATCAGCAAAATCATGAATCAGCTGGCATTAAGTTCAATGTTGATTAAAACAGTTGCTGATAATTTTCTGTCACGCAACTATTTACTGGCACACACGCACACACTCACACACACACTCACACACACACACACACTCACACACACACACACACTCACACACACACACTATCCCCTAGCCTGCCACAGTGACATGAGAATTGCTTTACAGCTCGGCTTTTATCACTAATTAAACAACTGTTAACTATTCGGATGGAGGGTTTTATGAGCCTGGCTGACTTTTCGACAGTTCGGGCAAACAGTACAGCCTCTGGTGAACTTTGCATTGCTCCACAGTAGATGGGGACAGGGGAGGACACAGAAGGGGAAGAGGAGGTGGAGCGCAGAGGCGTTATCTCACGGTAATCCATCTCGATGTCGGTAGTGTCCCCCTTAATGTGTTGACTCAGGGTCGGACCTCCGAAGTGAGTAAAAATTGAAAGCTGGGCATCGGGATCAGCTGATAACATTTCTGAAACTGGAGTTTTTCTTTTTTTTCCCCCTCAGGCAACACCTGGTACAAAGATGCTTTATGGCCTCCTGCTATCATGAGGAAACCTGAAAGAAAAGGTTCCTCTGTCTCACACAGGTTCCAGCCCAGCGCTAACACGCCTGTTTGCATTACAGTCAGCTAAGCAAATAAGTCTTCCCCTTGAAAATCAAGTCAATCAGACCTGTCAGCGCCGTGTTGCACAGCTCGCAGCTCTTGAAGATCATCCTCGGTGTGACAAAAGATATGAGACAATCTCATGACCACCCACGACCGCCGAAACATACTCTGAATGTAAAGTGTCTGACAGCGGCGGTGACTCCGTCCTGGGCATGTGAACCCGGACATGGCCTAATGCGTCAGAACAGAGTTAATTGGTTCAGTAAATGCTTTGTCTTTGTTTACGTGACATGTTGGGGCAGAGTTTATAGGCGAGATGATGGAGAGTGACGGAAGGGGGGGGGGGGGTGCGCGTAGGACACTCTGACCCTTGCAACACATTATAAGTTCAGTCCTCATACATATGTCAGTTTTGTTTAATCAACTTCTTTGAGGCACGGGAGCACTCAACCTATTTTACAACACTCCACACAGAAATATAAATATACTTGTTTCTTTAAGGCACACTGGACATACAGAGCACGCAGGTATTTCAGATTAGGGCCAATGAAAGATGTGAGAGGTGTGACATCTTTGGTCATCTCAGGCCTCAGCTGGAGGAGGTTCGGTTCACTAGGTGGCAATGTTCCCTTTTCCTGGGAGCCGCCGTGAAGGCAACACGAGCCAAATGACCCCATCCGCCGGCTGCTCTCGAGACCATCGGTCAGCCACTCTGAAATATTCCCTCCATCGTGTCCAGTGGTTCTATGATTTATGGCTTTGAAATGGGACAAGAGAACAAAGCCCGAAGCCAGAAACTGCGTCAGGTATCCAAGCACCCCGGCCGATTTCTCGTCTTCACCCTTTCCTGTCCGGCCAAGTCATACACACGCTACACACACACACACACACACACGCTGATCGATGAAGGAATACCAGACCCAAACATGCCCGGGAGACATTGTGCTTTTGTTTTGACCGTGGAATGTCCAGACTGTTTGACGAACACACAAAACTCTCTTCACATTAGTGGACAAACAGTGTATGATTCACAAAGCATCAAAGAGGCTCGAGAGGGTGACAGCAGGTGAACGTGTGTGTGTTAGCGGTGGGGTCAGCGAGTCCCTGAGACCCATTTCTCAACCCTGAAGGAGGAGGCGAAGGAGGCGGTATAATCTACAACATCCCGATGTGATCACTTCAGAGTTACAGTCCACACTCACCTTCGCCTCAAAGAATTTGCGTCGCAGCCGTCTGTCTTTTGGGCAGATGGTTTTCCTCATGTGCTTGTACCACTTTCGAGCGACGTAGCCTCGCCAGCATGCTTGAATTCTGCACACGCACAAAATAGAGTTATAGAAATTACTTCTGAGATAGTGTTATGTACAATTCTTAGTTTGTGTGTCTTTATGGAGACACATTAAAACCAATAACCCTACATTTTGTATTTGGTTCCGTGCATTTACCTGGTAGCACTCTGGTGTCTGAAGAGCTGCGCTGCATCGTGTATCACGCGCGTTTCATACTGCCTCCTCCTGCACATGGGGCAGCGCTTCATCCCAGAAAACCTCTCAAAGGCCCGTAGACAAGCTCTGTGGAAAACATGAGAGCAAGACAGCAGCACCTGCAAAGGGGACAGTTATCCAAATGAATCACTTTATGTGAACACACAAAATAATATCACACATGGTGTAAATCAAGAAGCAGCATCTAAATTGATCCTATGAGTTCAGATTTCATGGGTTGACTGACTATATAGGTTACCATGTCTCCCGAGGATGTGTATTGGTTTTACCTTTAAGTGCTTAGAAAGGCTCTCATACAGTACACAGCCTATGTGTATGTGAGCTCTAAGCCACTTTAAATCAGTGTGTATTCATGCCAATATGTGAATGTGTGTATTTGATGTTAAGTGTTATTTGTCTAGGGGATAGAGGGAGTCAGCATGACCCCCAGTGGGGCGATTGGGACCTGGACTAAACTCTCCTTCTACCTGCGAGAGGGGCTCTTTTATCGTCTGAAAGGAGACCGCCACGGCTGTGGGGCTTTGCACACAAACCAGTTTACTCAGATCTCTTGAGGGCAGAGGGGAGGCATATTGATTTCCTATTGTTTTTTGGCCTGACCAACACACTCCATCACTGGTGAAAGGGCCCCCTGCAGTGTACAATTTCCAAGAGCTCCACAAGCCATTAGTCCAGAGAGAAATTTCACTTCTCACAACATTCTAATGGTACGAGCTACAGCCTAAGGTCCACAAAGAAATAGAATACAAACGTAATAGAAAGCAGTGTTTACATCTTGATTGATTACAGAGAATATTATGTTGATATTGAAATAACAAGAGCTGGACAGTCACAAAGATCCACCCGAACTGGTTCAGAGCAACTGCTATTGTAAGCACTTTTCAATCCCTTTAACACTTGAAAGACTGTGGCACGGCGGCATTGTCACAATATGAAGGCTTCCATGAAAATGCCAAATCAACAAAGATTCCCTCTTGTCACTTTCCCTTGTTAGCAGCCTCTAATTAACTTTTTTTTCTCCCCCTGAGTCAAACTAATATTTACACACGCATCTATGGCAACTGTGCTTTGTGAGGCCGCCTATTCTAGTCCCGCATTCTTGAGGAGATTGGCATCTTAAAAGGGGATCGGAAAGGTGTAAAAGACTGAAAGACCCTCACAGTTACACACTGATTGCTACATCATCACGTCACACTTGAGTTCCAAGGCAGTATGGGTAAATTTGTACAGTTGTCTACACAGATTAGAACATACAGGAACTGCAGGTGGAAGGAGGGGGGGGGTGTATTTGTGTGCTTACACAGGGTTTCCCTCGAGAACAGACACAGAACATTGAAAACAACCTTAAAAAATATATATATAGAGGTCTCTCACAGAGTATTAAAAGTAGGAACTGTGTTGGATGAATACCTGAGGCTGCAGGCGGAACTCCTCCCTGCATATCGCACAGGGCTGAGCGGATTCCCCCTGGTGAACGGACCTCGCCTTGACCTGCATCCATTCGTCCTCCATCAGCCTCTCTGCTGGGGAAGCCACCAAACCCATCTTCTGAGCTAAAACACATACATATACACTGTTGAGACTTTCCGACATTAAAAACATTCCAAAGCCTGGATGTTATTTGTTGTCTACCTAATGATAAAGCAGGAGGAGCCGGATCCAGAACATATTCTCTCTCGTCTCGCCAGTCACCCGGCCTCTGCAAACCTTCCACTTTTCCTCTTGCATGTGGGTTTGTGGCCGGTTTTCTTCTGCATCTCAGCAGAGGGTCAGAAAGTGAGAAGTCTGACTGCAGCAGGCTCCGCGTGATGTGGTCTTGAAAGGCTACGGAGGTGATCACCAGCTTGTTGCTTGCTTTAGACTTCAAACCCTGTAAAAGACATCATATATAAAGTTATGCGTGAAGCTTTAAAAAATTGTTTATAACCTGGGCAAAGCAGCAAATGTTTATCATGTCTGGACCAGAGGTTTTCATAAGTGTGAGGTGGGGGGGGGGGGGGGGTTCAGTTTCAGGAGAGGCTCAGTGAATGGAGGTGAAAAAAAAAGATTACATATTTAGAATCTGATCAATTCTTCATTCACCTTAACTGTACATAATTTATGTCTGTTTTACTTACTGATCACTTTAATCATTCAGTATTTATCTACGCTTTCACAGCCGTTATCCTGTTCACTATCTTACTTTATAATTATACTTATTCATTATTATCATTAATTAATCATAGTATACTGCATTGATTTGCACTGATGTCATGGTTGTTTTCTTTCTTGTTTTTACCTGTTGTCTTGACATGCTCTATGTGCCTTAGAATTAAATAAAGTTGTTTTGAATAAATGCCTTATAGGACAGACTTTTTTTTATGTATTTGAAGAAGTTATGTCAAAAAGCAACATTAGGTTATTGTGGGTTAATTGTTGGGATCAAACAGCAGGATCATGATGAAAACTAACCAAGTGAACTGAGATAGATGAAGTTTTTCCAGACTTTAAAAACCCACATGACTGCTCCTGATATATCTTTTAAAAAACAGGAAGTGTATCCTGGATATTTAGGTTGTTTGAACTAAACACGCAGGAGTTTAACTATCTCATCATGCTACTAGCTCATCATGCTACTAGCTCATCATGCTACTAGCTCATCATGCTACTATCTCATTAAGCTACTAGCTCATTATGCTACTAGCTCATTAAGCTAGCAGGTGCAGAACAAGACCACGGAGCATTTTAACGTCATTTCTGCGCCACAACGCGGACACAGTCTAAACACTGAAGTCCAGACCGGAAGAGACGCAGGTGGTGTTTCATTGAAGAGTAAATGAGCGAAGAGAAGTGAGAAAGAAGCTAAAGTCCAAACCTTCCGCATCGCCATCCTATCAACGGACTGTTTGACTGGTTACCTGGTAACGTTGTCCCCGCCCCCTCGCACCGGGGAGCCTCATCTCTGCCTCTGATTGGCTGAACGGACACGTAAGAGTTAGCTGATTGGTTATTGTTTCCAAATGAATCAGACGTGCGTTGAGTTTGATTTCTTCACGTGATGTTTAAATAAATCAAACATGTTTATCATTGAATCTAATTCAATCCTTTTCAAATAACTGTATCAATTAAGAATCATGTTGAAGCTTAAAAGTTATTTAATGGTTGAATGTAAATAAATAGTCCTACTTTTATTTTAATCTAATTTCGAGATTTATTGAGCTGGGTTTTCAACTTTATGATTAAAAAACTAACTCACAAAATATAATCTTTACTAACATTAAAATATTTAAAAAATCAGAAATGCTCTATTTTAAAGTATTAACTTGAGAAATTCCATGTTATACTTGAGTATACTTCTAAAATCATTTCAGAGAGAAATCTTTTTACATCTCTTAAATTCTTGATTACTTTGTAGATTAATAGATTTGATTATGCATAAATCCATTAATATAATATGATACATGTAAACTACCAACAATTGCTGTTGAATGTAAAGAGCTCCAACATTTCTTTAATATAATTGATTATCAAATAATGTTACACATCATAATATAGGATTGATTTTGATTCAGTACAAGTCAATCATTGTATATACATTTTCTTGATTATACTTCTGTACTTGTACAAACTGTATATTCCATCTACTCCATTGTATGTATAACACCACTGCATTTACAAAGTTTTCTATTTCTCTCCTATCGCCATGCACAGGTACATTTGCCCTTTGAAAACTATGTGTGATGTCTCAATCTTACTAATGATTATTTTATTGTCAGGTTGATGTCAGTGAAGAGTTGGAACCTGACCAAAGGAGGTTAGTCTGTGTGTCTCTGTGACTCATCGAGCTGTCGTCAGAGTAGCACTGAACAAAGCTAAGCTGCTCATACCTGTGCTGTGAGCTAAGGGATCCCTCACAGGTCACCCTTACATGGAAAAACCATACACACAAACACACGCAGTCCAAACCGTCTCTCTTTTTGTGAGCGCGATGAAAAGTTCGCTTTATTTCTCGCACACGGCGCGGGGGTGTGCGACTTTTAAAATGCTTTGCAGTCTTGATTGACTTTGATGTGTTCACTCAGAATCAGTGAAAACAGATGGCCGAAGAGAGGGCTAACGGTGAGGCCTGTCAATCCAGGGAGTCCTCTAAGAAAACAAAGTGAAGACCTGGCTATGGGAGAGGAGGAAACCCCTGAGCTTCTCAAGAGGCTGCTGCATTCTTGAGATTAGAGCAAGAAAAACGCAGACCACTGCTGTTAATGCCCCAGACAAAGGCGTGGAACAATTTATTAGTTAAGAATTCAAGCTCAGAGCTCAATCAAAGGCCTGTCGTCCACAATGCCAGACTTGGGGCTTTGGTTTGTTGTTTTAAGTAAATAATCATGCTTAAAAGATATGGCAAAGATGGGGCTCAAGTCCCCCATAAAGCCTGCATTCTTCCAACTGTCATCAGAATGGATTCCAGTGTGCGCTTTTATTTTCAACAGGGACACTGTTTGCCTTTTTCTTTATGAATACCATTTTAAAGAGCTTTTTATTTAACTTTCTTCCCCCTGGACCTCTTTACCTGATCTGTGGTATTTCTGAAAAGACAACTCACCTTTGACGTGCAAAGAGATGATGACTTAAATGAAAGGTGCAAAAAAAGAAAAAAATGTGCAGAGGAACTGCTTCTTAAATAAAACTCAAGTGTTCTTCTGTACTCATGCATAACCTGCAATGCCTCAACCTACAGATAGTATCATGCAAAACAAACATGACACTAATCAATACTTGTGTAAATAAAGCATCTAGAAGTGAGTAAATGCACAACACTTTCACGAGACTGAGTCAGTTCATACTCTTAATGCAGGTCTTTGTCCCTACATCATACCCTGTGATGTATATTGCTTTGTTGTCAAATGAGTAATTGCTGTGAGATATAGATGAGAGGGGGCAGACCATAATGGTTAATTAACAATTATGTCAGCCAGCAAGATGACCAGGAGACCAATCACTTTGATAGGAGACAGTGGAGGGGGACAGAAATCTAATTATTTTATGACTTGACCCATAATGCTTCCCTAACATGACTCTAATCACTCCGTGGTGGACAGGAGTCCCCCATGGCGATCTGGGAGTGAACCAGTGGGGAGTGGAGGACAGCGGGTCTTTACTATTTGCTGTTATCTCCTGCGTCATTGCTGAGTAAGTAAGCTATAAAAGAACACAGCCATCATTACAGCCGTGTGGTTGCTCTGCAGAGAGATGAAGCTCCTAATGATTAGACATGTCCTTTGTAAATGAAATACAGATCACCCCAGGCTTTGGGTTTTACTTCATTTACTAAGTGCTACATTACCTCATACTTTGGACCTAACAATGGATTTCCCATAAATCTCCGGGTATTTGAAATGATGAAGGGGTTCACATATCACGAAATGTGCCAGCGCTTATTAGCACTTGAGAAGTTATTGATCGAGAATTTTGATTAATGTCCACTGGGGGCTACGGTGGCATTCACAGACCCGTGGAGGCCCCAGTGTGCGACTGGCTGGGAGTTCTCCCTCTCAATTACCTCCAGTTTGTGCTGACTGCCAGCCTGAGCGCTGGCAAGATGACAGCCACTGCAGCATTGGTCCCAGCGCCAGGAGGAAAACAAAGTCATCCCGTATTTGCCGGCACATGCATAGGTCAGCACCAACATGGAGGAAAACTGTTAGAATATTAGCAATTAACGTCGATAATTTTGGCTGTTGACCATAAAAAAGTTGTTTATTTAAGAGTAAAAGTAAGTTTGCCATTTCAGCTGATTTTGATGGCTAGAAAGAAACTGTCAAATTTTATCTGTTGTACTTAGCTAGCGAATAAAGCTAACATTAGCTGAATGAGTTGGCTGAAAACATGTCTGCGGTTGACTTTTGATGATACTATATTTAGCTGGCTCATTTAGAAAATGATATCACGCAAAAAGATGCTAAAACTAAACATTAAAAGGAAAAGTGTCAATCAATTTGATGACTCAAATAAAACGCAGCCTACTGGAATTAAGAAACAGCACTGGTCTTGTATTACAGTGGTGCACAAGCTAATGAAAAATATGTCGCAGAAAAATTGGATTTCAAACTCGTGTTTCATTCTAACATAAACCTGTTTGGCTCTTAGCTTAAACGCAGTTTGGCCACAGATCTGGAGCGTAAACTTCTAATGTCAGTCCAACCTCTGATCGAGTAGCGCGCAGTGAGAAAGTAATACACTGTGGCTTCCTGTTGTTAATAGTGCATGATGAAACAACACTAAATGTAATTAACAAAAGATAAACTCCCTCGCTTTGGAAGTAATGCTTGATTAGGCTATTAAGCTAGTTAGCTAGTCATGCTAAAGTTTAGGGTTATTGGGACACAAAGAATAGACCCCGAGACTAATGAGAGGGGTCTCCATCACTCAGTCAATAATAAACCCAGCACAAAAAATATTTTTTAAAGATGTTTACATTTTGTTTATCATCTAAATAAATAGAAAACTAAGATTGATTGATTGATTGATTGACTGATGGCATACAGACGACCTGTGATAAGTGTCCACACCCAGCCAAGGGAACCAGGGATTGAGGGTGACAACATTGATTCACAAAATACGAGGATTTCAGTTTGGGCTCCCGCGATGATCTCAGTGTAACGCCACTGCGGCAGGAACCAATCATTTCTGGCATGGTTATGCAGCCATCTTTCTCTTTAATGGACAATAATTGTGCAGAATCCGTCTCTATAGCTAGAAATAGAAAAGCATAATGGCCTTAAATTGTTCCCTGTGAAGCCATGAGCACCGAGAATCTTGGCGCCCCCCCGCTACCTTTCAACCTCACATGTTGACTCCATGCTGATTACATACAATACATATCCACTCGACCCAAATCAAAGCTTTTCAGTACACAATGCAGCCAATTGACCCTTGTAGGTGCAGTGATGTAATTTCCACATCCGTTATTCCTCAAATAGGTAAAAACATTTTTTATTATATTTCTAAAATCAACACATTCAGAAGTATAGTCCTTAGACTTGAAATGCAGAGCAGTGTTTGACAGACATGCTCCATCAACCTCCTCAAAGACGAGCTACTGTAAACGCAATTAACTTATTTAATTTTTTTAAAGGGGCACCTGAATTAAATAAGCAGAGCTGCCGGAGATTTCCTTCCAAACTCTGCCATAAATCAGCCGCAGCAGCTTTTTCATCTGATTGAACGAGTGCACAGCCTGACGTTTGCCTCTGCTGTGGGGAATGTGTTTGTGGTGAGTCTCATAAATGCCAAGTTCTTTGGGCAATAAGAATAAATATCACAACCACTCTCTAGAATTACCACATAATTGGGGACTTTCCGCGTCTGCACAGGACCCCGCTGTCTCCTCCTCCTCCTACCTTACATGTACTATAACAGATGAGTCCATATTAAGGTGATGGGGGGGGGAGCAATGGTGGGAAGAGCCATATTTAGCATGTCAACGCACACAATTTAAGATTGTAATAGAAAAAAGAAAAACAAGCAAACATCTTTAAAGGAACCATGTTGTTTGTATTTAGGAACATTATGCTGCAGGATCATAATAAAGGGTGTGTCCCAATCTAAATGCTAATTCTACAGGAAGTGGAATCTGCGTATGTTGTGCGTTCCCACTTCATGAGTGTGTAATCACCTGAAACCATGAGAACTATTTTAAATGAGTCTTTGTATCTACACCTGGATCAGGTCCTCTTCCACAGATTTGCTGCACTACCATGTTTATACATTTCTGTGAAAGGACAAACCATCCACTAAGAGGACCTATCACATTTTTAACATCACCTTAAGGCCCCTAGTAGATTATCCTCTACCTTTAAAGGGTGAGTTGATGTGAGGGGAATTAAATATCAGACAATGCATTTCCACTTTCTCCCATCATCCAGAAATCACGCCAGAATTCGCAATCGTGAGTTAGTCTCAACTGTTAATCATGACGCTTCACCTCGTTTTATACCATCATTCTTTCAGCATCAATCCTTATTTTGGCCAAAAGTATGATAGCAAAAAACCAAGCCAATCACTAAAAAGAAAAAACATCATGTCTCTGCCGTGCAAATGACGCATGTTCCACCACCATTCAGAGGGCAAGTCATTCACCATCACTGGCGTACTTCAAAGCGCGCTGAGATTCTGCCAAACAAGCGCAGTCCCTGGGTTTCTTGTTGTAATTTTAGTGCGTGATGAATGATACGGCAGCAACACTTATTTACATGTTACTCAATGTGCCAAGGGTGTAGCCGCAGATGTTTTTGTTTCCACTATCTGTCTCATCAGATCCATCCCCCCCCCCCCCCCCCGATCATCTGGTGAATGTTTGCTTATGACTCTTGGCTTTAATGGCACAGAGTCTGAAAAAAAAATATACTAATAACACAAACCTCCGTAGCTAAAACAACCAACCGTCTACTCACTTATTATCAAGATTTCCTTCCAGTAATGAGAAGTAAACAGGACGCTTAAGAGTAAATGTGAGGTTTTTTCCTGTGGTACAGAATGAATTTGTAATTTGTAAACTTGAAGTTGATGGGATGTTTTATTGTTACCACTTAATTCCATTTCCCATGGTGCATTCTGCAGAGCACAGGGTTAGACTTAAAGTGATATTATGCAAACTGGTGGAGGATGGGAAAGGATAAGGAACATTTATAGACAAGGAAAATTTAAATCAAGTTCTAAGCCAAATTCAAGTTTTCTCTAACTGACAGTTAGAGTTATTGCACATGAATGTGATTTATGTCAGAGAAATGCCGCCTCTAATTGACGTCAGCTCCTCCGGACCGATTCTGGATATCTCCCCTGACCCGTGCCCGTCATGTTAAGTGCAATGCCAGGTAACATTTCTGCATGAGTTGCATCGATTCACTCACATTTGAGGGGACACAACCAGGGGGGATCCGCGAGGAGAAGTGACAGACTGCTGGCTGTTTGCCTGCTCGGGCGTTGCTGCCAAAGCAAACAGGTGAACTTCCCATCTTTTCACACCTCTGCCTGCTCCTGACAGAGAATCAAATGGAACAGAATCAAGCAGAAGCCCATCAGTCAGTGCGGAAGAGAGCTTGGCCTACTTACAGGTAGCCAAGGTTCTGATTGCTTGTATTGCCTTATCAAAATACACATTTGATTTTTCTTGGATTATTACGTAAAATTGTTTGCTAGTTTTTTTTCTCTCAAGTCAAATCTTGCAGTTTCGCCCGTTGGGATATGAAGGATCAGTTCTGCCTTGTTTACATTCCTACATGATGTCCCACTCGACTTTTTCATTTGACACCACAAATCAGTTTTAGGAGAGATGAAGTGGGAAGGCGCTCGTGAAATTCAAACATCTCTCTGATGTATTTTCCAAATCGCTTGACCTTTCGATAGGGCCATCAGCGCTGCGTCAGTCCTGACGTGACGGCTCCGTGTTTATTTTTGCCCCAACATTTGTCACATACTTGTGCTGAAAAACAGGCCGACACAGCTGCCTGCTGGGAAACCGAGATGTCATACAAGCAGCACAATACCTGGCCATCACAAACTGACAACCTTTGAACTGTCACTCCTGCGAGCGGCTGAGGCTAAACAAGACGTGTCAGGCTGAACGAGCTGACATGTGAGCAGACATTTCAGGTCATGCAACATGGGAACCACAGACAAATTCTTCAGTAAGAAGCTCTCGGACCAAACGGAGATTTACACACACTCACCTACTGTACATGCACACACACACACACACACACAGTGTACACTCACACTTTACCCACGCAGCAGTGACTTCAAAAGGAACAAGGAGATAAAACAAAATGAATTGCAGACACATCAAGCCTCCCATGCCCTTTAAAGCTTAATTATACCTGTTGGGGCGATGAGAGACACATCACAGAACCTAGTGATTAATAAACAAACGGTGCATCCCATAAAGCGTCTGACAAGTCCCTGCTCATCGCCCCTCACACTCACAGTCTGTGCTCAGGTGGAGTGCACATATCAAAGTGTATCAAACAGGAATGAAGTTAGTCCAACCCTGGCCACGGCTTAGCCCCCCCCCCCCCCATCTGCCCCGTCCTCGTCTCCGAGCCGTCTCTTCCCTCCACCTGTCCATCTGAGGGCTGATGAGAGCATCACGCAGACACGTGCTTCAGAGCGCCAGTCTCGGCCTGAGCTTTCATCTTTCGTTGCCCGGCCCAGATCACTCGACTGGAGCTTTGTACCCGCCGACGAGGTAAGTGTCGCGTTCGCCGGCGTTTTGTAAACAGACACACCTTTTGTGAAAGATGATGTGCATGAGATGAAGTTACTAACTACTGGAGCTGTGCGGCTGCCGCTGAAGGAAGGGGCTGACCCCAGGCTGAGGGCATATTGGATTGCCCCGTCTTGAAGGGGGTACGTGTGGAGTGAGTTCCAGCGAGCGCGGTGTGCACTCACAAGAGGTCGTCAAACTTCAGGTGGAGCCAACGATAAGAAGCAAAGGGTATAGAATTATGGTGCGAGGTTGATGTTTTATATCAAGTCACATCGCAATGAGTATATATGCAAAACTCAGCGTTTGGATATTTCATTCAAACCTTTAAATTCAAAACCACATCACTGAAGGCAAGTAAATTGCTTTGTGCAGAATGATAAATGTGAACTCCACACTGATATTAAAGATTAGTTCACTGAACACAGACAAAGCGAGGCCATTGGACCTTTGTTGTTCCGGTCTCTCTCTCCAGTCACTGTTGTGCTGCCGGCGTTCTGCTTCTTGCTTTAAGCTGCTTTGGCCAAACAAATGTGATTTAGCCTAATCATTTCACTCAAACAAGTTGGTATTGTTATGGGTGTTTTTCCACTCGGCGGTTTGCATAATTAGCATTAAACCCTGCTGATGTATGCCAACCTGAACTGAACCCGCTCGGAAATTCAATCATATAGCAGGAGACTGCTGAAGTTTCCCCTTTATGCTCATGTCACAAATACACTGACATGACTGATATGCACCCATCAATATCTTAAATCATTTCTTTTGATCACATCATATGAAACTCGTAGCAGAGAACCCACGGAAAAGGATCACACATCCCTGTGAAGCATTTTTGCATCTTTGAAGGTCGTTGTTTTGGTTTTATGGGCCGGCAACTTTCCTGTTTTGGTTGAGTCTCGTCACTGTCATCGCGGTGTCTTACCCGGCAGTGTATGTTACCTGCTCAGCACCAAGGAGCAGAGGAAGCATAGACTGTATATGGAGATGGAGGAATCTGCGCAGTACTGATCGTGGATGTGGAGCCGCAGTATTAAGAACCTGCCGATACACACGCTCGACTAATAATGAGTCAGGCTCAGCTGTCAATCATGAAGTTTCTCCCATAGCATCAAACTTTTGAGTTTGTTCCAAGTCCCTCTTACTAACAAATTTTGTTGTTTTAATAGCCTCAAATAATAATATCTTATACCCAAACATGAGCAATTGAACAAACTTTACCTAAAATGATATAAAACAGCTTTGAGAACATTTTATTTCACGCTTTCATTGACTTTGTGGTTTTTTATTTTGTCCCATGTCCCATCAACTAACACGGAGGAGGTGAGGCTTATGACCTACACTGCAGCCAGCCACCAGGAGGTGATCAAGGCACTTAAAGAGAAAGTTAATAGATAAAATACACACAAAAACACGAAATTAAGTAAGAATGAATTATTGAAATAAACTGAAATCCCTGTATAAAGTTATTTTAACATGCTATAGCCTAGTAGGTGTCACTTGGCAGCTACTGTCATAACTAGTGGTTATTAGGAGTCTCTGTGTTGTACTGCAGAGGACTGGTGATAGACTTGGCCCAAATGAAAGGGGCTGACAGAGACACTAGAAGTGCGGTACAGTATAAATGATCATGCCTTACCATTGATTTAACTAATGATGAGTGCTCCGAGTGCAACAATAGTAATTTTGTCATAAAGCTGTCAGCAGTTAATCAATCTGTTAAGGGTTTTCCTCCTTCAATGTAAGATTTATTAAATGTTCATGCAGGCCCGTCCAGACATGTTCGAGTCTGTCGACAGACAAAGTCAAAGTCTAAATGTTTCAGAACTCTAATGTTCCTATTTATCACGATCTCCATTATCATTTCATATTACCCACTAACTGAATGGCATAAAATGAAGGTGGCATAATTATGCTTTTTTTTTTTCTTCCACAGGAAACCTAATGACAAGACAATTTATGTTCTCACCCCTGTGTGATAATTTTCTTTTTTTAATATTTTGTCTGAGCTCCTCAGGCTGTGTCTTGTGTAGCCAAGACTTGCACGGTAGATGCCTCAAGGACTTGCGAGGCCTGCTGGTACATCTGCCAACAATAGGAATTTCCCCAGTTTACACGTCTCGAACACAAACTGAGGTTATCTCTGAAGATTCAGCCTCATTGTTTCCTTGTTGGAAGGTTTCACGCCGCTGAAGCGTTTGACTGATGTTACTTCAGAATCTATTTGCTAAGACGACTTAATCTTCCGTGATTAATGTAATGAGCATTGCTCACAGGGCTGTTCCATCAAACTAAATATACACTGTGTATTGTACGGAGGTGTGGCTCATGTACGCCTCAATTTAAAAATAACTGAATGGGAAAAAAGAAATGCATTCTGTAAAAATGTAATGTTTTTGTTTGACAGGAGCAACATATTTTACTACAGGTTTATAGCCTCGTCTGGTAGCAAATCTCCAGATGACACCCTACAATCACGCACCAATAAAAAAAGACAGTTTATTTTTCCAACTTCAAAGCAATTGTTGCATTTGGGGAATTATGCGTATATGTGTCTTCTGGCGTAGAGTTAGATGAGACGTTTGATTGTACAGTGAATATGAAGCAGCACAGGCCAGTTAGCGAGCATAAAGACAGGAAACTATATGAAGACGTTACATCTTGTTTGTTTATCTGTACAAAAAATCAAAGTACAGTGTGTTGATTGGTGGGGACGAGGCTAACCGCTGCAGTCACCAACTGCGTCCCAATTCAAAGACTCCTTCATGCACGGCAAACAATGCGTCCTTCCAATCTCGAGCGACAAAGGATCCAACAGGTTGGTCCTTCTCCAGCCAATCTATCTCAGGATTCATTGTGCTAGCTCAAGCTAGCTATGGAGGCCACAAATGGGGGACCAGATTGTCACATTTCAGTTCGGCCTTTGTGGTCGACTTGGCCTGCGAAGCGAATGCCTTGGTTAGGTAAGTAGGCCTGGACCTCTGAACCCTATTAACTGTACATCTTATGGCTAACAAAGCAATGTTAAGAGCAAGTGGTACACAAATATAAGAAATCCTCGGTAGACCAGTCTCATTTCGGGTTAAGCCTTCGTGGTCAAAGTTCTCCAAAAGATGCAGAACACAGCTTTTATGCTAGAATAAGCATGAGTTTAATTTTGAATTTACTAATTAAGACAGCGATGCCCAGATTGACTCAAGGACAAAACCTTTGTATGTAACACGATACATAATGAAGAATTCTACATGTAATTTCTCATTATTCTAAATCCTCCTCTAGACCCTGATCCGACACATTCATCATCCAAACCTCTTGCTGCACGAGGCGCACGAAGCAAAATCCCACCGAAAAGTAGATTTGAATTTTAACTAATATTTATAATGATGTATGAAATTACTGTTTTTGCTGTCAGCGCTTGCTCCCGGTGCTCTCACTCTGCCCCTTTGAAGTAAAATATTAAAGTGTTGTTTAATGTGGTCATGGGCTGTTCATATATCGCCTTCCGACTGTAGTCAGCTCTTCTTAAATACATAGCCAGGGCTGTAATTTTTTACAAGTTAAGGCAAAATGCGCTCTAAATACAGTATCATAGTTTCAAATGGCTGGGGGAACCATCTCATTTCGTATATACATCACCATTTGATATTACGGTCCGCCGTGCTTTCTCTCATCGAGTGGCACGGTGTTATTAAAAACGTATAATCATAGATTTTGTGAATGAAACGACTCGAGTGTGGAGTCAAAATGGCAGGTATGAAGCACTCGCTCAGAGCATGTGAGACCCCGGCAAGCCCCCGGGTGTTCAAGGTGGATTTTAAAAGCATGAACTCTTTGCCTCCTGAGTTTGAAACATGATCTGTGATATGAAGAAAACAGAAACGCGCTGATAAACAAAGTGATGTGAACCTAATGGGAAGACGTTGCCCTCTAATTGCACCATCCACGTTTTATATTTCGCAGTGCTAATTTCATTTTGATGGTGATATTTGTAATTACATTTTTGGAAGCAGCACATAGAAAAAGTACAGACACACACACACACACACACACCCTCTTTCCTGGCATTTACTGAGTTGTTTAATCTTTCTGTTTCTATAGATAATTGTGTCAGGCCTGTTTCTTAGTGTGATCTATAAATACACCTGTTTTGACATGATTTAGCTAAAAATAACCTTTACAGGAAACAAACTCAAGGCGTTCATGCATTTCTTGCCTTCAGCTGCTTAAGGAAATATCTCGAAAGCCTGCAGCATCAAAGAAATCTGTGAAGTAAAGGCCCTCTTGAGCCGAAGCCTTTTTGTCTGCAGGTCTTCTCGGACGAGCAGATGATGAATAGGAGGGGGGAACGCGGCCGGTAGCCGGGGCGCAGACCACCACAAGCTCCCCTCTGTGTCTCCTCCACCACTATGAAGCACGGTGGTGTTATGAGAACAGGATAGCTCTTGAGACGCTCGCCTTTCACTCCCGAGATGGTGCGTAAACAGAGCAGGGGCCGACAGATGGGCCTCAGCAAACTGGTCCCGTTGACCTCTCAACCCCACTGTCCAGCACTCCCCTCTTCTCTATAAGCAAATGCAGCGGAATTCCAAGGAGATTATCATCCTTTATGTCCCTCGGTTCGCTGCCCACCGCGAGCGGAGGATATACAGAATACACCAGGAAATGCAGCTCACGTTCCCAGGGACCCTTTGCACGAACACAGTGTTCTGCCGATGTACTCGGTTGTGTAAAAGCTACAAACAGAACGTTATGTAATCTAAAGCACAGCTAAGTGCCTCAGGTATGAGGTTTAATCTGGAAATGTACATTTTGAGTTTTGCTGCCCTGTGTGTCCCAAACAGACGCTGTGACTTCACCTGTTTTCCATCACCGCCGCACATGCTCAGCTCAGTTTTGACGCACCGCCACTGTTTACCCGTGCACATCACATGTACAGAGAGAGCGGTTAATGAGAGAGCCGTCTGTCTGAGCGAGGGATTTGAACTTGTACGGTGAGACAGAAGAAGAGAAGAGACTAGCAATTTGGAAAATTATCACCTGAGATTGCCTGAGGCTACACTTTTGTATATTCGTGTTCTTATTTTCAACCGATTTCCTGGTATAAGCAGGTCCTGCCGGAGGTTTTACTCATTTGGTTTCCACTCTGATGAGGCAGATTCATTCATGATTTCCTGTGTAATCATCATTTGGCCTCATTGACACACTCTCTCTAGATTTCAGTTATCATTCCAATGGCATTCTAGGAGACAGTTAAATTTGTAGGGGGGTGGGGGGGGTCATCCTGGACGATGGCAACACATCACAAACTGTTCCCACTTCCTCGGACAATGCACCTGACACTCCACTTCCACCCGAACATGAAATTAAACTGCCACGTGGATGTTTTTGTACAGAAATTAAAAGTCAGACTTCTGGAAAAAACCATGAACGCTGCTTCCCGACACAACAACTTGGCATCATCTGGATATGACTCACTCGTGCGGAGGCTTTTGTAAATTCTCTTTTTTTAAAGGTGCGTCTGTTGCTCTAACTTCTCTCCGTGTGTCGGTGTTGTGAAGTAAACATCTGAGCAGCGCAGTCTCGAACCGCTGCTGATCCGTGCATGAGGCATTTTTTGCATTCCTTGTTGCATCTTAATCTGCTTTGCATTTTTTTTTTTCTTCATAGAAGCAAAGGGGAAACAATTCAGCATAAGCTGGTCAGGTCAGCATTGTGGTTTGTTTTCCGTGCCAACAGCAAGGATTTAAACTGCCGTGAGAAATCACCAATTGATCCAGTTGCACTTCACACTCATAACTGTGTGTCTGAAACGAGAGAAACAAACTTTTGTTGTTTGTTGAGCGAGAGACAGAACCGACGTACAGATGTGACAACTGTGAGTTCCCTGAAGTTTACTTTCCCAACGTTACGTCCGTGGATTACTCGCAGCGCTCATACTCGTCCCTCAGTATCAATATTTCTCATTCGTCCCCTCGGGGGGAGCATTCAATCACAGAGTTTTGAAGGGAAGCACACTTACGTCTATAACAATGCTGATTAACAGAACATTTCCCTTTTGTGGACGACCACAAAGAGCGACTCTTAGCGTCTCTGTGGCTGAGTCACCACACAGTTTGGGCCCCATTCATGTTTTTCCCATGTTGCAATTTACTCACTGAATTAGGCTCGGACCAAAAAAAAGTGTTTCAGTCCCAATTATCATCTGGCAAGGAGGAGAAGCGGCCCGACAGGGGTGGGGGTGAGATACTTAAGCCTTTTCACTGGTGCTGCCTTGTTTCCCCTGTTCCTCTCCTTGAGAGAGTAATGTGTTTCCTCGCACAAAAGGAGGATCTTCAGAGATATGCCAAGAGTCTGGAGAGTGTGTTTGCTGGACCTGTGAAGAGACCTCTTTAGGAGGCTTTGGGGACAATGGGGCATGGGCACCGGCCGTGGTTTACTTTGTCCATTCTAAGCATTTCACACGCACCCAGGGCAACAGCCGGTCTGAGCAAAGGCACAACATTAGTCTGAGTTATTGAAAAGGCCTTTTTCATCTTTGTCACCCAATCAGTGCAATGATCGCTCTGAGGGAGTTATGTTTGCCCAACATTTTTTTTATTTTATTTCCTGAGCCTCTCCACATTCTTCACCCACAAACTGTTTTTTGGGGGGGTTTCTTCACTCGTTTAAAAGTGAAATCATATTTTTGTGTTTTTCATTGATTATATTGATGTTACTCATCAGTTTAGCAGAATGGGATTGGAATGTGCTGCTGATACTGCTTCCTGTCGAAGATGTGCGTTTATTTCACTCAAACCAAGTCACAGAAATATTCAGCACATTACAAAAACAGATGCATGAGATAATCCTGCAACAGCATTTAAAAATATAGATTGGATATGGTGTTGCGTATACATACACACCACATTCTTCATAATCATGGCATCAATGTGACTCAGGCTATTAAAGAAAATTACATTTCATTGTAATTAATGTACAGGGATAACAGATTAGTATATCTAACCAAACCTAATTGTCAGGCATTATATTTTGCATCTTAATTAAAATATCTGAAGCTCTATAGCAATTATCAACTTAATGATATTGTGTAATTTTAATAGAAAATCTGGATCATTTATTCTGAAATGGAGAAATACATGATGAAGATTCCCAGTTTGAATGAACTACAGCAGAACTGGAGAAGACACCCACTACATCTTCATTAGAGCTGAAGTTTCTCATCTCTCCTGCGTCTCCAGCCTCAGCCGGCTTCATTTGCTCCGTCACATTGTTCTTATCTCAATGGCCGTGGCTGTCGTTGCTATAGCGATGTGCGGATCTGACAAGGGCCCAGGTTATTCCTCATTTAAGTAACTGCTACGTGTTAAAGAGTCTCTGCAGCGTTTGACATGACAAACGCAGAAGCGAAGCAGGACATCAGTGTGTGCGTGTGTATGAATGACTAGATTTAGGTTTAGTGTAAATCTCACAGGTCATTGTAAACAAAAACAATCCAGGTTTGAATGTGTAAAACATATAATCATGTGTTTTCGTATAATTCGTAATGTGGTTTTCATATCATCAGAAATCCTATACTTTGGATTGCTGCAGTATTTGGGGTCATGAGGACGTTATCAGTAGTGGTTAAGTCGATTCTTTTCTTTTGTGCTTCTTGCTAAAACAGTTTAAAACACTTTATGGTTGTTTCTTTTACAATGTTCCCAGGTACTACAGTATTCACCTCTGCCCCTTGAAAGTCAGCGCGTACACGACGACATCAACACACCTGCCTGTGCATCAATCAATCGGAACAACCCATAAATACTCTGCTATGAACACAGACCTGATAACGGTGGCCCGGCGGAGCTCTTAAGAAAGCAAACCACAGACTGTGTGCAGCATTTTCAACTAATGTTGTGTTAAATATTAATCTCACACACTTTGGGAGCAGCATTCCTGCGAGATCACAGTTGAGGCAACTTGTGGAATGCAACGCTTAAGCCCTGAAACTGTACTTCCTGGCTGTGAACAGAGGCATGCTGGGAAGGCCGACAGACACCTCTTACCCTCCGTCACTCAACAGGTGTCTCTCCCTCCCTGATCCCTAAATTGCTGCTCCTCTGCGAGACGACCACGAGGGATGGGTTTGACGAATCTCGCTGTGAGATGCTGTATTCAACAAAAACAGTGCCACAGCTTGCTCTGACGTTTGGACTTTGCCGTCCGAAGACCAGTGAGGTCATGAGGTGAAGTTGTGACCGTACCCAAACAGAAACTAGGCTAACCGATCACATGGTACATGTCTTGAGCAAGTATTTGCAGTCAGATCTGTGGTAGTCCTTGTGAAATAACTTGATATAAGCCCCACTTGCCAGACCACATAATTAGCTTTTGACCTACATTCCCCCCCCAAGCTTTTTGTGCATGAGACACAGGTCAGTTTCTCTCGGATTGAGACTCAACACGTCGAGGAAATCTTCATTTATTTGTTTTATTTAACTGAAATGAAAGAAGACATTAAGAAATGTCTCATCGTGTTTACCAAACAGAATTAATCTTCTTTTCAAGTGTAACAGCTGTTTATGGCTGCTGAGTTGCGAGGGTGTTTGAACATGACTCACTCTCATTGTAAATACAAAAAGAAAAAAAAAAAAACATCCTGTGACTGAACATGCTTTAATAATGTGCTGGTGTGGGTGGACAGGCCGATGACGGGTGTTCCACTGTGTGTAGATAGGCTTTTAATGAAGAGTCTGTAAAATACTTATACATATACATACATGAAATGAAAGTGTAACATCACAACTTAACATAATAAACACAACACGACATAACATAACATGACACAGTAACAAAAGGTGACATGTGATAGTGTGACATGATCTAACACAACAATACAATAGGTTGTAATAAGTAATATAAGTCCTAGAACGTGGGATATCATATTCCATAAAACAATGTAATGTGACACATTCCCCTAAGACGACGTCTGACGTGACACTTGTGATGTGACGTGTCTGACATGACATCCAGTGACAGGACGTCCCACAGCGTGACATACTATCACTTCTATGACAGAGTGGGACATAATTCAATGTGACACATTACTGTCGCCTGACATGACACTGATGATGTGATATATCTGATGTCATATTCCACAGCATATTGATACGACACTCCATGACATGACTAAATGTGACATAGCGTGACAAGACACAACATGGGCTCACAGTGGCGGGACTCAGCCGTCCCTTCAAATGTGTCCCCGAGCAACGAAGGCTCCAACAGGTGGATCTTTCTCGGGTCAACCTTTCCCAGGATTCATTGCGGTTTTGGTGACAAACTGTTTTTTCTATGAGATAACGGCGGCAGCAAGTGACGAGGTGTCTGATGCTTCATATCGACTTTACAGCTAAAGGTGCACAAACCAAGGGGCAATAAAACTTCCACGTTGTGTCCAGCTGCAGCTCTGTAGCTAGGCAACAGCGCAGAGGGCGGGGCAAGGCCTTTATTATATCTCATGATATAATGTGATATAAGTGACACATCATTCCATAGCCTGTCAGAATGTGACACTTTATAACTTGATGGTCGGTCTTAATGTGACATAGCATTCAATTACCTGACATAATGTGCACTAATATAACATGAAGCTCCATGACTCACTTAAATAACATATTTTATTACCTACAGCAAACATTCTAAAATATTACCTGTGATCCCACAGCACTACAAAGAGCCACTGGGAGAAGTGAAGAGGAAATGAAGACGTGGTTATTTGCATTTGCATGATGACACTCGACATATTCAACATGACACATCCTACTTGTTGTGCGCAGTTAATGCAATAATCTTTTTATGCGGGCGAACGCTGATTCTGTGTGTAATCCCAGTCAAACTTCTCGCGGTGAAAGAGGATGCAGGCCTTACAGCAGATTAATGCCATGACGATGTGTTCCGCTGCTGATGAGAGCGGGCTAAGCAGCTCCTTTATGGACGGAGGAAAGATGTCGGGGTTCCCTGCGCGGAGGGAACGGGGGGCCACGGGGTGATATGTGTCGCAGAATTCATACTGTTCTTAATGTTCTCACCATAGAGAATAAAGGATTTGGTGGAGGGAGAAAAAAAAAGAAAAAGAAAAGACAAAGTAATTCAGGCGTCTTTTGTATAAAAATCCTCCCAAGAGCTCCTCAGCCCATGATTTCATTATCAGTGCGACTTACACTAATCCTCTCAGAGTGGAGTTGGCCCTTGTTGGATGTCTATACTTGGGTATCAAAAAACTCTGGGTATCAATGGGCGAGAGGGTTGGGAATATGCCTTAAGTTTACTTGTGCGCGCGTGTGTGTGTGTGTGAGAGACTGTGTAATTGTGCATGTTTGCAAACAACAGTGTGAGAGTGTGTGTGTGTGTGTGTGTGTGTGTGTGTTAGGATGCGTGCGTGCATGTGGGGGAATGCTGGATGTTTGAGATCATCCCCAGACGCTCAAGACTGTTTTGATTTCCCACTTCATGGTGAACGTGAGAGTAATCCCCTCAGGATTCCCCCTCTCGAGGTCTTTAGCTGCCATAAGCCACCATTCAACAGGCAAAACCCAACATGGGCTCAATGCAGCCTGCTGGTATTACTGGATGATTGGGGAGGGGAGAAGGCTTAATCTGCCCTGGTGGCTAACCTGTCACTGAAAGGAAACCTGCGGGGAAGCCAGCCATGAGACCGCTGGCCCGACCAAGTATATTGTTCATCCTCCGGCTACATTGAAGGAAACCTGGGAAGGATTTGTTAACCGAGGACTGAATGATAAATTACTCAATTTGTTCTTTTTTAATCAATCACGTTTTTAAGCTTTTTCTTATTAAAGCGTATCACTGAAGAAATGTAACAGCGTGGTGGCAGCCATGTTGTTACGCAACTGAATAATCAACAGTTACATAAATATATGCTGTAATAAACTTATTCAATATTATTTTTGTCTGTGTTTTACTATATTATCAGTCGTTTCCTGTTTATGCACCAGCCTCCAATTTGATCTGGAACGTTGAGTTATAAAACATTAAATTGGGTGTTTCACAGAGATGCAGGTTTTTAATTAAAGTGAAGCGACCACATAGGTGTCACATGATGGTTTCTCTCTCTCATTATTTAAATTTCCATTTCCTTTTTCATATTAAGCCATGAGTTCAGCCTCTGATCTAACTATGACAAATTTATTTAAGCTAAATCATAAATTTAACCCTGAATTTAATAAACTAATAATAATAATAATGTAGAAAAGGAAACTCCCACAGTTAAATAACAATTGGTGGAGATGGATTTGTGCCACAGGTAAAAGAAGCACATACACAGTTTTGATACGAAAGGATTTAAGTAAAATAACATCCTGCTCTTTATTACTTAGGTACAAATATCATCCTGATTAAGATCAGGTGGACGTCCATCATTTCTGTCTAAACATCTAATCTTTAAATTCAGGAGTCGGTGATGCAGCAAGCGGCAACATTTTAAACAAACGTGTCACGGTGAAAACATTTTTTGCAGTTTTATCTGGCGTTGCATTAAGATGCGTTCACCAAAAAATTCTCCTGCCATTCAAGCAAATCCAGGTGAAACACTAACTCCCTTTTAAGTGCTTGATCTGAAAGCAAGTATTGTTAGGGAGTAATAACATGGATGTGGGATGGATAACACTGACAAGGAATTAGGTGGCCTGAATGCGATGCAGTAGCGCGCCCTCCTTCCCGGCCTTAAAGATTCATGTCACATTGCACATATTGGTGGATTACTGGCTAGTTTAAAGAGCTTAAGTTGAGTTCCTCTGGTGTGCGATCAAGTCTGAGCAGCGTGCCTCATAATGCACTGCCGAGAAGAAAAGGCCCTGTCACACCGGCTCGCCTCCTGTCTTGCTCTCAAGGTCTCTCGTCATTTGACTGTCTGAATGGCTTTGTGTGACAGCCGTAACTACGCCGCGCTGATTGCAGCCGGGGCCGCACGGCGTTACCATGGAAATGGCACTCAGGTTGCTTCTTTTGTGCCTCGCTCTGTGGCAACCTATAGCAGTCGTACCTGAACGGGACGTATGCATCCATAGCTGTGGCTTTAATGTGCAGTCGGAGCAGGAGAATAGTGAATGCGGCACAAAATGATTCATATGTAACCAGTGCGGCAATATCAAGGGTCAGTTTGCCAGAATTTGAAATCTACATATTTGATCAGTTTACCTGTTATTCTGAATAATAAGTCTCAGCAGTTTTCATAGTAGTTTATTTTCAAAGATATATTCGACTCGTTCTAATCCATCGAATCAACCTGTTGTCTCCCTCATTCGACATGTGACCCACAAACTAAGAAAATATAACCCTCACCCCTTCCACTGGCTGTGATGTTATGAATCAAAATGTTATTATTCCAATAAATACATCATCTAGTAGCTGTACAGACCGGCTGGTATCTGAAACCTCCGGCCTCAACAAGACCCTTAAAGTTGATATAATAAATGTTGATATAATATTGATTAGATTCTTCAGCACAGTCTGGATGTGACTGATTTAAGTGAAACATGGCTACAACCACATGTTTTCTGACCATCAAAACAGTGGTGATCTTTAGACCCTGTCGCCCATGTTCCCATTATAATCAGAGGAATTTGGAGTATTGATCTCAGACCTTGTTCAGTCTGATGAGATTCTAATGACTCTCTGATCCTCTAGGCTCTAGAGTCTAGAGCCTCATTGATACTTTCACTTTCACCCGTGCTTGAACCTATTCATTGCAGAGGTAACACGCTTGACCTGATTCTACCCTGCGGGACAGCGGCCTCAGATCTGACCTGATCACATCCGCTGTGTCAGATCTCAACCTTCTCAAACTTGGTGGTGATGTATTTACCATCGAGACGTATCGCTCCACCAACTTCCCCCTGCTCTCGGTGATTACCAGAGTTCCCCCTGTTGAAAACTGAACCAGTGTCTTAAACCCAATCTTCGTCTCCTTGATGCAGCTGCACCAAAACTAGACTGAGCGCAAGTGGCAAGACTCTAAACTGGAAGTCTGTTTTCTTCTTAAGCAGCACATTTCTCCTATTTAATCCAAAACAATATAGGGAACCAGTTAACAGCCCAGTTAGCATTTTGCTGAATGGTTTTGAACACATTATGAAAGTATGCCTGTGGAATCATTGACTAAGTCATGACTAAGTTGTCTAAGTTGAAGTTTGCCAAGGGCGTTGTCACATCCACCTTGTTTGGTCTGGACCTTTCAAAACAATATAATAAAAGTAAGTCCAACCAGAAGAGGTGTTGTCGGTCTGGATCAAACTGGACCATGGTTCACTTCGTTTGCAGTGTAAATACACTTCTTTGAACAGTTCCGACTTCTGGTCTCATTGCAGGAAGTTGAGATAACGTTAATAAACAGAAGAAGATAAAGTAACGTTAACAGCTCGCAGGAATAATCCCTGTCTTTGCTTCCAATGATATAATGTTTGAATCATTCAGGGACTTTTAAAGATTAGAATCTTTAAATTAGATTTCATGTGATGCTATTCATGTGATGTGAGAGGAAAATGATCAGATATCAGCCATCACACAACATTTCTCAGGATGCAACTAATTTTCATTCCAGACTGTGTGAATCTTTACTCCACGTCTGAGCAGTGCGTCACCAGGACGGTCACCGCAAAACTCCACATGACATCATCGGGCCTCTTTAGAAGTCATCACCGGCGACGCTTCGCATAATCTGCAGTTGGCGATGCTCCGTTTGAAGTTGTCTGTGGGAGAGACGAGGCTGAGGGACAATTATCTTGTACGTCCTCAAGAGGTCTGGCATTGTGGAGGAAAAGGCTGAGTAAAAGAGATCAGAGAAGGAGGGCACACACAGAAGTACATCTAAGGGCCTCGTAGATCCCAGGTATTACCAACTGTCTGAATTAACAGGATACACATACTTCACTTAACAGTCAACATGTCATGTCTTAACAGCGTTTGGCTTCACCCATGAGCCAAAATTCTTACATGAAGCCCCGTGAGCCCCTTGCTGTTTCGCAAGCTTAGATGAGGTCTTAAGCCTCAACAGAAGATGAATGCCGAGTGCTAAATTAATTTGAGGCATTTTCTTTTGTGCGCTGACAAAAGCGACCGGGTTGGTGCTGGTTTCCATAGCTGATGACAGATCATCGGGCTGCAGTGTTTGCCCAGGTGTCAGGCCTCCCGCTGCAGACAGCAGAGGGTTTGTCCAGGTCTCCGAACTTCACATTGCTGAAGCTTTCTGTGCCTTAATTGTACAGATTGCTTCATTCAATATCGCCCATGAAAGAGCCTCTAAAAAATAATCGGGACAAAGTGTGGAAACGTTGGAACATGCCCTGTTTTCAAGACGTTTCAGGCTGCACGGGGAGTAGGAAAAGACTCTTTCAAAACACTTTTGAATGTGGTGCAATCTTAAGAAAAACTTCCGACCTTTAAACGCTCACAAACACGTCCATAATATCCGGGCTTGTGTTGCGTGTGCAACACTTTTCGGCAGCTCTACTTACACTCTTTCCAAACAACATTCGTCAAGACTGCATTATAATTCCCCCTGCATTGTTTACAGCTGCAATAAGGTGTTTTAATTGCTCGGTAGTGTGTAAAAAGTCACGCCCCGGGGTGTTTGGCAGATCATCGCGGCGTTTGGTGTGGTCAGGAATTTCTGGATGTATAAATATACGAGTATCTAAGTATATGGTTTGATCTGTGTGTCATTGAAGTTCGCAGTGTTTGTTTAAGGTTAAGCTTTTGGAGGCCAGTCCAACAGTTGGTATCCCATCACTCAGGAAGCTTGTTATGTCTGCATTTGGAGGCCTGGGCGGAGTGATCGCAGCACAGCTGGCAGGTACAATGCGTCTGGATCTATAAATTTCCTTTGGCTGCCGTGCATGACATCCCTCACCTTTGCCCAACCCCTCTGATGCATTAGCTGCTGCAGCTAACAAACCCAACAAGATGCTTTCGCTGCTGCTAATCTGCCGCTTGTCGTGATTCCGATGCTGATATATATATACGCCGCGCATGTTGAACAGCATTTTTAACCGGGCCGCTGCAGAGAATGACTGATCATTGACAGGCTTTGAAAGCACAATGTGCTTTCTTGTAGTAAAATCACAGGTGCTCTAAATCACTCCCTGCGCCTGGTTTTGAGGGAGTGTCATTTCTCCCAGTCGGTTTCTCCTATGATGTGTTCAAGCCTTTTGAAAAACACTCACCCCGGACCCGATCATGTGCTCACACGCCGCTGCTGCAAGTTTATATTTGTCCCTCTTTTCACTTTTAAGAGTTGATATAAGAGGAGAGGGGAAAAAAACAGCAGAATTTCATGACAATCTTGAGAAAGAGCACGAGTTTCTCTACATTGCTACGGCTTACCGGACAAAAGAGTGAGGGGATTCGTTTTTCCACGGGGTGAGCGGCGAAGAATTAGAAGCCTCTGCCACTTCATTTGGCGGCAGAGACTTACCCTGCGAAGTTTTGTTTTTCTAAGCCTCCAACATAACAGAGTGTGCCTTGCCGTCAGCACCTTAAGCAAGTAAAAGCGCTTCCTTTATGAACTAAACCCGCCAGATATTTGCTTTGCGAAGCCCAGCGAGAAGAAAAGAGGAGGGCTCGCAGGGAATAACTTTTTTAAAACACTGTGTACGACACGTAAAAAAAAAAAAAAGGCGGCAGGAGACATGAAAGAGCAGGAGAAATGAATTGAATGTTGTTTTTTTCCCCCCCAACTCTATGAAAAAGAGGGCGATGGGATCTGAAGGCTTCGTTTCCAAAAGCTTTAGCCAGGTGATTCATCACAGCGCTCTGTCAAAAGAGCTTTCCACAACATGAGGCGAACAATGACACTGTGATTGCAAGGACAGGAGAGCTCGTGATTGAAAGATATCAGCCATAGGTTCAGCTTCCCAGAGAGAGAGAGAGTGGAGGCCGACTGCAAGACGGGAGGGGGGGGGGTGGAGGAGGATGAAGGAGGTGAAGGTGAGGTGGGGGTGGGGGTGGGGGGACAACTCAGTGATGGAAATCAAAAATCTTAACCCTTCGACATGGGTGTCAAGAGAGCTTTTCGGCGGTGGTCTGCGTAACGAGAGCTTCCAGATTTGAATTAACCAAAACAATTTAACAGCTGCTTAAGCGCGAACAGAGGAGCTGCCAGGCAGATTGATTGGAGATGCAGCGGGAGAGAGCGGCTCTCAGATCGGGTTCTGCCGCCGGGTGACGGCGAGTCCTCAGCTGTGGAGCGATGCTGAACAGATCGTGGACGTCTGCCAGATCTTAAGATCACACACACTCAGCCCAGCTAGAACCAGTGGAGACTCACGACACTGGGCTTGTTGTCGTGAGTCACACACACCACTGGATACATGGTGTTTTGTTTTGCAGTTGCACACAGTTTGACACACGAAACAAATATTAATAATGAATACAAGTGGGTAAATATTGACTCATCGTCATCTGCCCAATAACATGGCCTTTTTTTATAACCCTACTCTGGGTTTATATCTATTCGTAAATGCTGCAATAAACATTTTACTGGTCCAGGTGAAGCTGTTTGAAATGATCTTATATCCGGCTGCAGCTTAAGTTATAATAACTTTATGTTTAATCTGTAAAATCATAAACTGTTCATGTCAAATGCAGTAGAGTGGAAGTTGACCTATTAAGTAACAGAAGGGGGAGTACTCAAGTACAAGGAGCATGCTTACATATAGTACTTGGATAAATATACTTAGTTACTCTGCAAGTATGGATGAGTTGGACCAGTTGAGCTGGAATTGAAGCAATAGGGATGATAAAAGTGAAAAAATATATATAATTGGAAGATTCTAATTAATCAATCTTGTTAATTGAAATTGTATCAACACATTGCATTTTATAATGTTAGTTAATGTCAATGTTTCAATCACAACGACCTAATAAAGACAAAAAGATGATGAGAGTAGCTCAGCTTCTCAGACTGTGGCCCTCTGAGCTCCGTCTCACTTCATATCTCTTCCCCCGGAGTGCGTCTCCACCTGTTCCCGCCTCGTGATAAAAGAGTAATCACCTTAGATGCTATTTACACTCGGGGCCGAGGACTACCATTACCCCTCCATCAATATCAGCATTTAAAGTGCATAAATCTGTGAGGCAGACCTCCAGCCTGTAATTTTCGTAGTCCCTAATTCACGGTGAGAAGAAATAATATTACAGGGTGTTCAGCTAAATAGCGATGACGCTCGCACGTAATTGTGAGAGGCATCAAGAACTCTCACTGGTTGCAAAAGCCGCAATGCATTCACGCCTATGTTATATGAGGACACGCGTGCGTCGTAACAATGAAATACCTCCGGGTGGGTCAGAACAGACAGGTCCCCCCCCCCACCCTGCAGATCTACACTGTGACCACTTCATTAGGAACGTCTTCCTGCTTACACACACAGCCTGATCCTGCAGACAGTGAGTCAGCAGTTCGCTTCTGTTGCACTAAATCTGAGAGAATTGGCAAAACGTGTGATTTAGGCAACTTTGGACATGATATGCTGCTGATGGCAGCTGCAACAGACATGTGATCCAGAATCAGGAGCTTCACCTCTGCCAATAGAAACCGAGAACGTAGTTGAGACTCGATGCACGAGCTCAACACGATATTTTTATCACCATCTTGAAGGTCTTATAAATCCTTTACATCTTATTGGTCCGTCCGTATTAACATCTGCCAACTTTCACAACATCCGCTCAAATCTTTCATTAGCACGACATTTTCTTTTTTTCTTTTTTGCAGTCTGTAGAGAAGGAGCGGTGGATGGTGAAAAGACTTCGACAAAGACAGATGCGTATCTCCTCGTCTTTCTGGCATCCGACAGACAGATTGTGTCGTACACGTCCGCAACACACCGGGGATGCAAATGTAAAACGTTGCAGGCTCTGACAAATCTCACAGGAATGTCTCAACGACCTTAAATCCTGATGTGCTCATTAGCAACATCTCAGATTACACGGTATTCACCTGATTCAATATATTTTGATTCATGTCGTCCTATTGTGTTTCAGCGGTAACAGACGGCTGAGTGGGGAGGAAGCGACTTGGCCGAGGCTGCGGGACCTGAGGCGACTTGAATCGTGCGAGGAAACGCCGTCTGCTGACTCACTGATCTGATTCATGTTGTTGTTTCTTCATTTACAGATGCTGCCGATATGATATTGGTTCATTCCTCAAGTGTAAATGAACATGAGATCTATTTTAATGACCAGCGTTTACCTCTGATGTAGATATGATCCAGTTGGATTTGTTTTTACAATGTAAACGTATGGGGATTTGATCATAGGCTGTATAAAGTTGGACGACGTGGCCGCTCCCCAAATGTGAAGCCAAACTATTTGAGATCGCCCCCTGGGGCCTTGCTGCAGTACACGCCATAAATTCCCCCCTCCTCCATGTTAGCAGATGGGACGTGGACCAAATTTTTAAATCCACGTGTCAAACAACATGATTGACAGCTGAGACTGACTCACTGTTGCTCGGGCGCGATAGTGTGGCTCCACACTACTTTTCACAATTGCTACGACTCTGGCTCCAACTTGTGGAGTGGAAACAGTTCGTTCATATTTATATACAATCTATGGTTTTGATTAAATAATATATAACTTAGTTACTGAAACCTTTAATTTAATTTCAATACTGTTATAATAAATCCTAACATAACAGCTTACTGTATCTTTTAGAAGTAATTTGAAATAAATCTGCACAACAGGCGACAGAAAAAACTCCTATGCAGATATATTTTGGATGCAGGCAATTATTACGATTAAAAAAATTAAGAATATAATGATATTGATTTCAATCCCATCTCTTTGGGAGCCTGTTCTTAATCTTAATGATTCCCAAACACTGAGGTTCGTCATCAGATACGGGTCGAAAGCAATTTCTTGGAAGTTATAGAGTGTAATTGTACTTTGGCAGCAGGCTCGTTAGCAGCGAGCGGTAAATATTTGCTGTCCGGGGACGGCTGTATCTGGAAATTCATCCTTATCACTTGTGTAACTAAACTACATATGGCCTGGCGTTTCCTCCTTCGGCTGCGGACCAGGAAAGATAAGCACGGAGGAAACAAAGGCCGAGATAAGAATATGACAGCAGACGTTCGAAACAAAGCTGTTTTGCAGTGAGTCAACTTAGTTAAGATTGTATTGACTGTTGTTACAGATACGATATTTACTGTACAGCTGGGAAATCCTATTCAGGCCAAACAAGCAATGTGAGAAACCTTATCCTCCCGTTATTGATCCTGTTCTGTTTGTTGTCAGCTTTTTATAATTAAAGACTTGAAGATACCGAATCTAGTTATAAAAACACTTTGACATTTGAGCCCTGACGGTGTTTTAAAATGAGTTTTTTCACACGTCACCAGAAGCATTTATCTCTGTCAGAGTCTCGCATTCAACATGTGAGAACAGGTCAAGAACATTTGATACGTTTAAGCGCATAATGAGAATAAAGGTTGATACTTCTCCTCAGACCCGAGTGAAAACAATCGTCCAACTACAACATCTCTCTCCACCATATTCAGTGATTTTTTTTTCCAAAGCATAACATTAATTATTGAGATGTGTTTTAGAGGAACTAATGGCACTCTTTTCCCCAGACAGATGTCGATATGGAGGATCGAGAAAATAGATGTTGCACTATAAAACTGTCAAACAACTCTTCAGGGGATATAATTGCTTCTTCCTGCGCCCTGGTCTTGTCAGTCCCACCCTGAGCGTAGACACATTGAAAGCTTCCTCATTTCCCCCAAAATCCACCAACTCACCAAACTCCTCCAGACTATCCTGAGATACTCGTTTTTTCCCCCCACAGCGTAACGCGGGACTGAAAAGCATCTGCGAAATGATAAAAAGGCACCGACGTTGCCAAATTAGCACCACATTCAAAAGTTCTGAAAGGCTGCTGAATGTCAACAATGCCGGCTGAGCAGCAAAAGCTTAATTATCCCAAATGTGAGCGTGGGTGTGTGTGTGGTGTGTGTGGGTGTGTGTGTGTGTGTGCTCTCTACCCAGGTTTAGTGGCGATGATGTAATATCATATATCTGTATTTGTCTCTGGGTGAGCATTACATCATTACCTCTGGCTGCCAGCGAGGCAGAGATGCTGAAACAGTGGAGGCTGCAGCAGAAGCGGTTCAGTCTGCAGCTTACACAGCAACACTGAGCTTCCAGTTTCCACACGATACTGAGCTGCAGCAGCAGATATGGATGTAATGTCACTCAGATAAATGTTAGGATTTAAATGAGATGTGACGCATTTTTGTTTTTTTGTTTTCCTGAAGGGAGCTAAGATGTTGTGTTTTTGGAAAAGTGAAAGATTTGCAAAGTTAAAAGGAGGTTTAAGGCTCCTCTCTTTTGTACCGGTGTCAGCAGCCGGGCCGATACTACACGGGAATCATTACATCACGATGCCCCACATTTGCATAACGCACATCTAGCGTCTAGTCTGGCACGCCCCCTAACGAGGTCAGGTAAGAGCGGTGGCCGACATTTCCTACACGTGCTGTAAGTGCTCGACCAATCACAACAGAGCGGGCCACCTGGCCAATCAGAGTGGACTGGGCTTTATCGGGAGGGGGGGACCTTAAAGAGACAGGAGCTAAAACCAGAGGCTGAAAAGAGGTGCTGCAGCAATGAGGGAAAGTGATGCGTTTTCATGTAATATCACAAATCCATATTATAAATCTGAATACGAGCATAAAATGTCTCCTTTAATCAAACAGTAGCTAATATATGTTTATGTTATTTCTATTTAGCAATGAAATGCTGTATGTTTCAGTACTTTCACATTCTTAAAGGATTTCAGATGCTACAATGTTGTGTTCTTGTTTTACTTTAAGTTCTTTTGTGATGAGAGTCTGAGTCTTGTTGTATTTTCGGGCTATTTTCCACTATACACTGGACGTGGATATCCATCAGTTCCTTTTGGAATAATTAACTTAACGTTTGTGTTGAGAAGCTCAAAGGTTTCTCTTCAGCTTCTGAGACGAGTTGACAAAGTCACAAAATGACAGAAGTTGTGCACTGGGCGTTTATGAGGAGGACGGCAGGAGAGACATCCTGACTCCTCTTCCTGTTGGTGTCATGCACTCAATCACATTTACTATGCAGGCAGGGAATAAGGACACATTTTCAAAAGTGAACGCACGCACGCACACACACACACACACACACACTCAAAAACTGCTTTGTCATTTGTTATTTCCACAATTTATAATCCTTAATATAATTCCCTCTTTGGAAACGCAGAGCAATGAGTTCAACTGAGGCATTTCTGAATTATGAGCTGAGCAAGAAAGGTTTTAGATCTTGGCTTGAATTAAGTTTGCGTCGATGACATCATTACACAATTTAAGTAATCACTGCAACTGAGTCACACATTTAGAATAATGCAAGCGGGAATGCAAAGTATTGATCTTTCATTTTCATTATTTGGTAACTTTCCCCCGACACGTTTTGACAGAGCGTGGATGAAAGTTAATTACTCGACTTGGAAACACATCCTGTGTTCAAAGGTTGGAGCAGAGGACGTAAAAAAAATCAGGCATGATCATCTATGTAAAACTTCACAGTGGCCCTTCATCTCCGTCAGCAGCCAGCTCTACTTAGAAAGCCACAAGAAAGTGTGGCTGACAGTGTGCAGGAGCCCGCCTGTAATTCTCACTGATACCTGTGCATTAAGTTACCTCTCCTGTGTGGAGGAACACATCAAAAGGAGATTAAAATTAAAACACGTTGAGCCAATGTATGGTTAAGTCTGGAGATGATAAGCTCCGTCCGGAAATTCGAAAACAAAAACCGAGACTTGGAAATTACCATAATGGAAATGTACCAAACCCGGAGTGAGGTGAAGTGGGTTGTTTTTCTCCAGCATTCTGCAGGTGCCATAAATGCTGCGATGTGGACGACCACGACATATCAAGTGACCCTATTATTACAACATAGATAACGTACGGCATTCAGGAAAGGATGTGTGTCTGTGGTGCAACGCCAGTCACCCGCAACCCAGGAGATCAGAGAGGAACCAGAGCAGGAGGGTCAGCAGCAACATGTTTGTGTGGCGGAGTAAATTGATCACTGTGTGGATGTCACATAGATGCTGTTATCCCCCTCCGGAGCCACAGACAGGGTCATTGTTGCAGCGTGAATAAATGAATACAGATGTAAGGCTTTCACCGGGGGTTTTCATTAGAACCTGAATGCATCAATTCAGGCCGTAAACGTGCCCGGTCCTGTGTCTGAGCGACAAACATACAGGAATGGTGAAGGGCGAAAAACTTAAAATGTTCTTGCCACGCCGATACCCACCCCCGTCACCCCACCCACCCCTCCCCACCCCATCCCCAGACACCATTCAACCACACTGCCATAATTAATACTTGATTCCTCAGCCGTGAGGAGCAGATGCGGGGAAGATGACCTGAAATTGGGAAACCACATGTGAGGAGGCAGCATGGGTGCAAGGTATCATGTTTACTTTCATAAATATGCCACCCCCCCCCCACACACACACACACACACACACACACATGTTGTGCACCTAGCAATTAAATCGAGTTAGAGATTACTCTCTGCTGCATCCCGATTTTCACAGGAGCCTCCAGCCTGGACTATAATAACTATGGTCTGCAGTGTTTCAGCCATTCATTTGATAAAGTGCTTTTCACCTTGCTGCTTTCATTACCCGCACACCAGACAGTGTGTGTGTGTGTGTGTGTGTGTGTGTGTGTGTGTGTGTGTGTGTGTGTTTGTGTGTAAGTGCTGGTGTGTGTGCATGTATAAGTTTATTTGCTTGGCTCGGAGTGAGCTGATTAAACAAGTGTCATGTCATTATTTTGTAATCAATTTTTCAATTATGATTCAGGCTGTATAATGCTGTAGTGGAAGGTGAACCCGGATCTATACGGGAGCAGCGAGGTGATTAGATGTTGCTGGAAGCTTTCCAGAGAAGAAAGGAGGGGGGGGGGGGGGGGAGAGAAGGAGAGCCTCTTTTTCTCCCGATCGATCCTGCTGACTGAAACGGCCTCGGTTCATAACAGACCATGTCTGCTAGCAACAGCTTAGCTGGTCCACTGAGGCGTCTGTCCACACGTCTTTTGGGAGCTTCTTTAAAGAAGGTGAGTAAAGCAGTCGCTCTGAGCAAGAGGGAGGAAAAGATGTTTATTGTGATGACCCTGCTTGACACCGTCAGGCTGCTTCCATGGTGCAATAACATGCTACACCAGAGCTAGACTTTCAGACAAGATCCCCGGAAAATATATCAACGTGGCACGGAGAACATGACCTGGATTTTATTGATTTGAACTCGTGGAGAAATGTCTTTAAATGACTTTCCTCCATTACAGTCAGATTTTCCTTGAGTCCTTCAATTTGTGCTCAAAGAAATAACCTTTAGACAGAGGATGTTGAAAACGGTGTCCTCTAAGTGGCATCTGTCAAGTGCAAAATACATCTCACACAATTAAAATAAAATTTAAAACCATGTTAAGTGATTAACTTATTCTCATCATGTCAAGAAATCGCTTTCAGACTAGAAAACATGGACGTTTTGAACACAAGTAGTGCTGCATGTTTTTACTAGTGAGTCTATAGACTGAATATAAAGATAACATCCTCCTTCTATCCAGAAATGGAGCAAAAATATGAACACTGCCATCTGTCAAGCCTGCCAATCACAAGCAGGTCTCAGCTGTCAATCATAACTTTTCATCCCCATTTTTATACGATCAAATAAGAAAATAAAACCAAAGTTATCTGAAAATGAACGTGAGCAGCATCAGCTTGACAAGACAAGAACGACCTAAAATGACAGAAACCATCTTTGAGAGAATTTAATTGACTCTTTATTTTGACATTTTAGTTTGGTCCATGTCCCATCCAACAACATGGAGGCGACGGGGGTGTATGACTGCAGTCAGCCACCAGGGGGCTGTTGAGACTTGCTTGAGATGCTTTGGCTTCACTTTTGGGGATCTGTCAATCACATAATACCATCTGTATGTACAGTCTATGGCATGAACGTACAAATAGCCTGTAAGTGAATGTGTAAATGAGGAAGGAAGGAAGCAGACAGGTGTAAGCAGATGTCCACACACACACAGAACTAAATATTGCTCACTGTTCTGGTATGAGTTAGCAAATAATTGCTAGTCAGGGGAGGAGGTAGCCTGTAATATGCATTGGGAATTTTAATCTTGACTTTTAATAAGCTTTTGACCTTCTTACGTCTGCAGCCTATAATTAGAATTTCTGGCTGGGCCAGATTGACAGAATGCTGCGTCTTAGGGGAGGTAAAACCTTGTGCGACTGCGGTCAGCAGACCTTCTAAATCATGCGGCTGCAGGAGAAACGTTTAATCTAACAAATTGGTTTCTGTTTCCTCTCCTTTTTTTCATTCTTTCATGCGGTACGTATTCTCAAAATGGAGGTGATGTCACCATCTCATCCTTTCAAGACTGACTTTGCACCGTATATTCTGAGGGGGGGGGGGGGGGGGGGCAGAGAATCAGGACCTAATGGTCTCTCCTCCTCCAGCCAAATCTAATTGTGCCCTTATCATCTCCAAATTTAACTGCACCATTGAAGAGGATTGAGCTGTCTGGACTTTAACTGTTGAATTGCCTGTGTGTGTTCTTGCAGAGTTAGATGTCCAATCGAGCTGCAGTGTTCCTTGGTTTTTCTGACAGGTAATCTGGTGTGAACCTGCACTAACAGCAGCAGCGTCTTCCTGTGTCCGACGACAAGATGAACTCTCTCTTCTTCTCTGGGCCTTTGCGTCTGTCAGGCAGCACTAAATTTAGCGGCTGGTGTTTATTTACTTTATGTCCTTGCCGGTGTGTCCTTGCTAAATGAAGGCGAACAGGACTGTCACCGTCCAGAGGACAGCACTGCTCAGCCCCTCAGGAGTTGATGGATAATGCAGGGATGTGCACGCCTCAGTGTGTGTGTGTGTGTGTGTGTGTGTGCATGGACAGAAACAAGAACATACATGTGTGTGAATAATCTATGCATGCACACTTGCACACAAGACAGACCTCCTTTTTGCACAATTACTGTTTGCAGTAATCCACTCAGATTATACAGTACAGGAAGCTGGGTGCACGACCAGCCATCACAACAGGCCCGTGAGCCTCCAGTCATACAGGTATTCGCAGCCTGTGAAGGTATTCAGGCCTCCATGTGGCATAGTGGTATTTGCACCTTTGCTGTTTCAGTGTGTCAGTGTTGAGCGCTACACAGTCCTATGGATCAGTGCCTCTGTATGGATCCCCTGGAGCAGCCTCTTGTTCCCTTAACATTCCAGGTACATCCACACCAGCTCCTTCCTGTCGCTCCCCTTGTGTGGCGCTGATTGACAAGCGTCCGCTTCTCTCAGGCGCGTAATCAATCTGCTAATTGGTGTCGGAGGGTCGGTTGCTGCTGAAGCGTCACCCACTCTTTCTTTGGCTAATTTGTCTTTGTCACCGCCAGACTCACAAGGTACATTAGTTGAGAAAGTTCAGTCTCTGCAGAGCCTCGTCTCCCTCCCTCCCTCTCTCTCTCTCTCACACACCAAACACACACACACACACTGTATGCTACTGTGCTTTGTTCATGTTTTTTTTTTTTTTTTTTACTGCAATACATCACACAAAGGAGTGAGGGTAAATGTTAGTCTTGCACTGTTTCCATTGGTAACGACAGCTCAGGAGGTAGAGGAGGAGAGCGGGTCAGTCTCCCTGTACAGGATAATTGGCGGCAACAATGGACTTTTATCATAATTCACCACAGCGAATACATCGCAGAGGCAGAGGATGGTTATAATTGGATGGAACGCTCCTCTAAGTCGATGGACGGGGTAAACACAGTCTCACTAGGAGCAGATTTGTCTCTAAAAACTGCACAAATCTACAGCGTATGTAGAGAAATGAGGAGGATTAACTGCGTGTGAGTCCTGGTAGAAGCACAACAGCAGCATCGATGCTCAGCCGGAGCCCTTGAAACAGCTCTCGACATCAGATTGATTTACAGGCCGTTTCTACCCAGGGTGCCAATCAAGCCCTGATTAGACATCACCGACTCGCTGATGATGGTTCAGACAGCGGCAGCCAGGGCGTCGCAGGGCCGAGGTCTCGCCGAGAACCGAAGACTGATTGCAGGAGGCCGCTTTAACCCAGATTAATCACGGCAAATAACACGGGAGTTGTGAAGTTTTCATCTCCGGCACACAAGGTTCAGTGTAACGGACGGCGATGAAGTAAAAAAGGGACAAAGCATGTGCTGCTGCTCAGAGAACACTTGTGGATTAGGCCCCCAGTGCCCCCTATTGGCCCCCAAATCATCTGTTGATCCTCTCACACACTTGATCCTTCACATTCATGAGGAAAAACAACCTCACTCTGACAAAATGTATGAATGAACCGTGAAATTTAATGTTCATCATAACATGAAGGCAAAATGGCCCCATTTAGTTTTGTTAGATAAGACAATATGAGAAACATTTTAAGTATCTTCATCGTTTTCCTCCTACATCCTCTCCTTTTGGTGTCTTTTCTTGCTTGTTACCTCTTTCTTTTCTCCCAGTTTTTCTGATGTAGTGATATAGAGGTGTAGAAATGCTCTGAAGGGGAGGAAATAGCGTCCAACAGCAGGGAGAGACGTCCATATTCCAGCCCTGCAAGCTTCCTCACTCGCTCCGTGACAAGAACAGCAGCTGCACGCTGATCATACCCTCATTAAAGTTGTTCACTTTGTCCTTTTTCACTCGTTTTTCTCCTTCTTTGACGCACTCACCGCTCTTTAAGTGCTTTAAGCGCTGCGGCGGTTGCCTCGGTAAGAGTCTGTCTCCGATGCCATTAACAAACCACCTTTTTCAACAATGACACGACCATCAGAAAACGATTTTATGCAAACTTCTCGGGAGATCGATCCATTACCTCCTTTTATTCACTTGCTCCTTTTATATTAGCGTCTTAAATGTCTTTTTCAATGCAAGATAAGGCTCTTAACATAGCTCGGGGATCAGACGTTCACATTATTATTAGTATTCATCGCCCTGTACTTTGTTTTATTGACTTTCAAGTTTGATTTCCAGTGTAATTTTGTTACTTTTCGATTTTCATCACTTTTCCATGTGTATTTATGGACCTTTAAAAAACCTGTTGGATGAAGAGGCTTTCAGCCATTAAGTCTTAAAAAATCGAATCACATTTTGGAGATATAAAAATCTGGATTTACAGGGGATGTAAATGTGGTTTCATGAGCCGTCTTGGTGGAAGATGCGCTCTAATAGGTGCCATTCTATTACATTTAACTCTAGACTGTGCTTGTGCCTGAGAAAAAGGAAAGACGACATGATTATGTTTTATGGTTTTAACAGCCAAAGCTTAAAGTACAGAGTGCGATAAGATAAGACCGAAAATGTCTGTTTTTATGAGAATCTACAGATTTTGGGGGTAAAACCTTTGTCATTTTGATTAGAATAGATTTAAGGAGGAGAATGAGGTTCTTCTGCTTAAACTTCAAATGACAAAACGGATCTGCAGCAGGTCGGGATCGATGCTACGAACAGTTTAAAGACACCTCTCCTCAGCCTGTATCTGCAGTGTCGGTCGATCAGCCTGTTGTGAGTCACACTGCACGTTGTTTCAACCCAGACATGCAGACAGACAGACACTGACACTGACACGACCTGGAGAGAAGTGAATGCAAATCAGTTTGTCTCATTTCTATGCACGTCTCGTTGCTCTATGACATTAAATAATATGAAAACCTCCGTCAGGTCTAAAGCTCACTGCCTGCTTGAATAATAACCCCTCGCTTTGTGTCTCAGGGGTTTTTTTGCATTTGAAGAAAAAAGGATTCAGGGCAGTAAATTCAACACATTTTTGGGCGGCGAGCTCCAGTCTGGTCGGCAGCTTACCCGATAATGTAGCGAGTGGGTGAGTTTTTGCACACCGCCCTGTCAGTTTTCAGGGAGCTACGCAAGCAGAGGATGTGGCAAAGTCTCACACCGGCCCCGACCTTCGAAAAAAAAAGAACACCTCCAGCGGTGGAAGCGGGCCTCTGATAGTTTGGTGAGATTATAGAGGAAGAGAAGAGCGTCTGAACTGAGGAAAAACACTTAACAAGAGGCAAAAACAGCAATGAACTCATGGAACTGCTGAAAAATATCCTATAATGTGATAATAATGTGGAATTTCCTCATGAGAAATAGAGGTGAGGCGAGGTTATTAGAGAAACAAAGGAGGATTTCAGGTGGGGAAACACCTTTTCTGTGAGACCAGAGTATAAACACCAATTTGAGCAGCAGCAAACAATAATCAATATGTGCTACTATCAAAAAATAAGAGGCTTGAGGATGATAATCTCTGCACTGCGAGGTCTAAGCACCGTCCCCGCTGTGAGCAAGTCCCTTTCCGGTGCTTTTGATCTGCAGATAGAACACGTCCTCACAAAGCTGAGAGATAACATACGATATGCTGCTCCGTTCGTATGTACACGGCACTAAAACAGCCCTCGGTACACTCCTCGAACACCTGCACAGTCTCCTCTGTGATCCCCTCACCTGTGATCTAAGCCTTTTATAAACCTCTGCACCCTGCAGTAGGAAAACTTTCAACCCCTAAACTCCTCCCTCTGCTCCCTGACGGGGGCGGCCATTCTCCGAGGCAATAAAGATAAAGGATGAGGAGTTTCCCACCTGTAGACAGGAAACAGGGAGAAGTTCACTCACAGGCAGAGCAGCCAGACACCGGGCTCGATCGTACTTTCACCTCTTAGACCTTAAACCTGTCTGATATGCAATGCAAGCCCACGTCCAGAGCGACCGCGTGGCCAGCGATAAGGTTCTGACCTCCTGCGATAACACAAAGAAATACGATGTGCGGGACATGCTCCGACGTGCCCTGTGCAGCCCCTTCTCCTCCCATACAGTATATTCCACCTAAAGCTATGTTCCAGTTCCTTGTTTGTATTGTGGGAACATATTTAGCGGTTGCAGTGGCACTGCAGGATTAGCCCCAGCTTACCGACACAGACACATTCGAGAAGGAGAAGGAGTCGCTCTTTAGACTGCTTGAACCCTGGTGGAATGTGAAAGAATGTAACCCAACAGCGACACGTTTATACATATATACGTATCCATATATGTATATATAACATCATGTCAGAAACACACTGCAATGTAAAGCTGCACTAATCAAAACTTTGTGTTGCTTGTAGTTACCAACCCATGAAGAATGACACATTTAGCAACGAGAGGCATTTAATAGAGCGCATAGATCCGTCAAGGCCCAATAGTCCCCTTAGGAAAATGCATTTAAATCCACAAGGATCTGGAATTAAATCCTTAGTTGGTGCAATGTTCAAAACATCTCTATCTTCCAACAGTTAAAGAAAGAAAGATGTGGATTCGTTCTTTTTGCAGAAACTGTGCCCAAAGGCAATGTTTTTTTTCTTGAACCATGTCCTCTCCTTCCAGTTTCGTGAAAATCCAGTTTTTTCGTAATCCTGCTGACAAACAATCCAACCAACAAACCAACAAACTAACAACCAAATGATTTACATTTACAACCAAAATAAAGCTGAAAAACAGCAGGATAATATCCGGAAAATTCACAGCGAGCGAATGGGCGCGTTGACGACATTTCCAACTACGTGACGGATGCAAAACTGAACCAAAACAAAAAGAGGCACCATTAACGTAGAAGACACTGACGAAGACGTCAACTTGGAAAGACGAGCAGATGCTGGACAAATCACAGAACATGTGACTCTTGCAGCAGAATCTTCACGTCATGTCCTGCCTGTGTACGCTCCACCGAGACAACAGACGTACCTATCACACCTGTCTGTCTGTCTGTCTGTGATGAGACATCAAAAGAGTTTTAATGCAGGTCACTGCCCCACATTTTCTCTCAGGGGACAAAAACAGAAGCCTCTGCTGTGTAAGACATTTAACCCGGCGCCCTCACAACTACGCTGGCTAAACAAATCATAAAAAACGGTACGAGCGGCGGATCGTTTGGCGGCTTTTTACGAAGCTGCCATAAAAGGATTTTTGTCCGTCCACGATTCATTTGAAGTTTCTCAGGGGAGTTCCTGAATATTTGAAGAAGAAAAAAAAAAAACAGAGTGAAGATATCTTGAGGTGGATTTTGTTATTCAGGGTGTCACAGGCAGGGGTCATCGCCAAGGTGCGGTGGAGAGGTGCAGTGCAGTCTGGGTGCTAATCAGACTCATCCTCCAGAGCGGCGCTTGACATTTCCCATCAACGCCGGCTCCCAGCTCGCTCTCTCTCTCCTCACCTGGGCTCTCTCAGACGCTCAGCTTCCCAACCAGACTTGTCTTCCATACTCGGCCGACACAGTCAGGCTGCTCCGTCAGTCGCTCGCCTCATTAACCCCTGTTGGGCTGCTACTCCCACTGCTGCAGTCGTAAGACGCACGTGCCCTCGCATACGCACACACACACACACACACGCGTACATCCACAAGGTCGAAGTTTCCCGCTCGGAGGCAGTGGAGTGTTTGTCAGTTTGCACAATTTGACATGTTTTGACGTTGTGCTTCTTGTGTGAATTACCGCGGCCGCGGGGTTCACCCTCTGTCCGTTAACATCTGATCAGACGAATTGATTTTGCAGCGCTGACAGGATAAGTGTGCACGTTTCTCCAAGTCTGTTTGGATTAGAGCTCACACAGATCAGGGACTGCGTGGAAATGATTCCAGGGAGAGGTGGACAATGTCTTTTTCTTTCATTTTCATGTTGATCGGAGTGTAAAGAGGATCATATCATACAGTACATTGAAATGTGCCATAAAAATATAGATACGTGATATTTTACAGAAAATGTAAAATAAAGAATAGATGTATATATTTCTGCTAATGGCACTGCTACCAAATTGGTGGCTATGTGAAGAAAATATTATTTGACTAACTAACATTTGTGATATTTCTACACAGAGGTGTGTTTACGGGTCTTATGCAATAACACAGATGTGAAACAAGTCAAAAAGGAGCTCTGTGTAATCTGATAATTGCCTCCTGTGATGTCAGTTGAGTCAGCGTGGGTTTGTAGGTGTGCACTAAGACACAAATGAGGTCACTAGACCTCTGCAGCCCGCTCCGCACTACTTGAAGCTAACAGCTTGAGGGTAAATTAGCTGCCACTCACGACCTAATCTCTGTCTGTGGTTGAGTTGCATTGTGGGTGATGTAGGCACCAGGTTAGGATGAGGAAGAACAATGTTTGGAATAAATAAAAGGCAACATCTCTGGTTCTGTTGCATCTATTTTGATTGTCTACTTCTTAAATCAGTGGAGTAGCCTGCACCTTTAAGGTTTATATTGAACTGCACCATTAAAACTCTTTGCCCTCTTAAATGGTAAATAAATGGCAAAATGTACTTAATCACCACTTTCACTTTCAAACGCCGTCGAATAAGATTCACGTCCATCCAGAGCCACAACTCATCACAAGATATGAGGCCAGTGTCACTTTTGTTCAGCTTCCTGGTTCCTTCCGGGCAATAACTTTGAGCAGTGGCAGCAATTTCCTGGATTAGTAAAGTTTGAATGGAGGCGCGGGGCAGGAAGGATATCGTTTGCTGTGGAGCTGATCGCTGTCAACCTCGATTTAACACAAGCTGCGACACACTTCCTCCTGCTGATAGATTGGAACGTTCGCTGCAAATGAACTCAAAATTTGTTTAAAGCGAAGAGGAGAGGGTGATGCACAGGGAATTATATTTAGAAGCTTTTATCGACGTGAAAACGCAGGGAATCTATATTTAACCAAAAAAATAAGCAACCGGGCGTCAATCTGATGACAGGCCGCGTTGAGCAGGCATCATCGAGGCAGATGAGAAAGACCTGATTGAGGAGAGGAATGCCTGAGCAGCGTGTTCGCGTATGATAACCAACTATCAGACACACAGGTGGTTTGTGTGGTTAGCATGGGTAGTGTAGTAGCCTGCTAACGGGGCGTGATTAAGCTCTGTGTTCCTACACCTCATTTTAGTCAGGAGGGAATTATAACCTGCATTTTTCGCCGCCCGGGGTGAAATGGCACACACTGGAAGCACTCAGGGCTCATTAGAGAGATAGAATCACTGTTAATGAAGGCGAGCGCCGAAGAGTTCGTGTTGAAGCAGATTTGCTCGTCTCTAAGAAGTGCGTTGGCTGTGCCGATATTCTCACAAAGGGCTGATCAGGTTTGATTCCTCAGACAGACTTGGACAATGTTATGCCTTCCAGTCTGTGTTTTGATCAAAACTGTTTCTTGTAACCGTGTTGATGAACATTTCCCTGAGAGGTGCTGAGCTGTGACAGGTTTCTCCTTTGTAGATTCAACAAAGTAAAAAAAATGATTTAATGAAGTAATCTCACTATTTGGCTTGTTTTATTATTTTATTTTCTAATGCTTGCAGATCAGCTTCTCTGGGTTTGGTGAAAACAGACATGGAGGATGTCATGGTAATGTCATCAAGGTCATTTTAAAACTTTAAATTGTGATCAGATATCCTGTGTCATTATGGGAATTGTAGGATCCACTGGTTTTAGAACTAAGTCTATAGATAACATGGCCATTGCTAAATTAATAAATTTATGATCAATCAATTAAAGGAAACATTGTGATGGGAGTAGAATGAACAGGAAAGAAAATATTATTTCTTTTACATTAAGGAAATTTGGAAATGTTTATTGATGGTTCTTGCAAAGAACAAGATGAGAAAACACTGACCCAGGTGCCTTTCAACCTCACAATGACAACAAGATTTTAGCCAGCTTAGGCTAGCTGTTTCCCTTCGTTTCCAGCCTTTATGCTAAGCTAAGCTAAGCGTCCAGATGTGAGAGTCATATCGATCTTCTTGCTCTAACTCTTGGCAAATGAGTACATAATAGTTTTTTTTCTAAAGAAGATAAAAATCCGAACATTTCTGAAAGAAAATTAAACCAAACTGGAAATAATCTCAGTGGCAGTTACTTTTTTAGTTTTTTACAGGAGTTAAAGAAAATTCTGCGGCTCAGAAAACCGTTGTTTTTGGTCTGGATGTAAATTCTTTGCAGATTTTCTTCAGGAACTCTGAGCCCAGTTCTGTCTGAAGGTAAACAGCTACACATACTTGTCAATACCACTGAGCCCTTCCCTTCTCCGTCACCGTTGCTTAAGACTGCAATGGTGTTGCATGACGGCCAGCACTGACTCACCTGGTGGAGTATCTCGCACACGCACGCACGCACGCACACACACACACACACACACACACTAACCCACGTGCACACACACACACCAGCCCCCCGCTCTCCACTCACTCACCTCCTTCCCCTCCCACTGAGTTCACCCTGCACTGCAGTTCAAAGTGGTTTTGCCTGTCTAGCCTTGGCGTTTAATGTTTAAGTATTGGGAGCGGCTGGAGAGTGCAAATAAAATGCCTTTACAGACTCTGGGGCACGCTGAGGGCTGTGATTCCAGATACTGTATTGTGAAATTCCCATTGTGCTTGACAGCGGGTAGCCTCGGGGCACCTAAAAGTGTTCAGCTGAATTTTTGGCTCTTTAATTCTTGATGCATGGGGCTTAAATAAACCATTTAAAAGAAGATTATTCAAACTTTATTAGGCTGACAAAAGAGTACACATGTTCCCGGGATGGACGGCAACGTGTCTTTGTCGTAAGTTCAGAACAGGATAAAGGTTTGAAGGCAGACCCCACCTGTGCGGGGAAAACCACAGCGAACTGTGGTGCAAGGCAGCTTTCTGCTGGGCTGAAAGAAAGGACACCCTATTCACAGCAAAGGGGAAAACAACACAAAAAGCCTGACACTACTTATATGTTTGTGCGTGATTATTCTGTAGTCCTAATCCGTCTAACAATGTTTCAAAACATTCAGACAGGAGGAGGCTTTAAAGCAGTAATTGGGGGGACTTAGACTGCTAAAACTCCACTCAACCACATCTAGTTGCATCTCGCTCGTGCTTGATCGAGACCGTGGCATAAAAAAACAAAATCAAACATGGGTGTGGATTTAGTCTGATTCGAAGCATATCTCTTAATTCCCCTCGAATGTCAGGCTGAAGACGGAGCTTTGAGTGTGTAACAGAGGAGACGCAGGAGAAGTGAGTGGACGTGACTTCCGAGGTTTGGGGGTAAATGGTCTCGATGGGACGCGGGAGCCAAAAAACCGGTGACTCATTGGCCGTTTTCACGCCTCACACTGGATTAGCCATCACATGCAACAGGCTTCTTAATGTGAGTTGTGTAACGGCCTCAATCCCTCCAGAATTGTTTCATAAAACCAGCCTCAGTTTTGCTGTGTCACCTTCGAATGCAAAGTGGGAAAATCAAACGGTGACAGGGTCACACGCGGCGGTAAAGGTCTTTGCTTTGCGGAAGCTGTTTATTTTGGTGTAATTCTTTGTGTTCGGGGAAGCTTTTACAACAAACACATCTAAATAACTAAATACTTGTTGTCAGGCGAAAAAAATTCCAGTTTCCTTGTTCTAACCTAAATCACAGGATTATGTGCTCCTTTGTGGTTGAGCTGTTGGGTTTATGAAATCCTTTCAAACCCCATTTGGCAAACGGAAAACAGCTACTCTCAAGCAAAGGGGGAAGTTATAAAATGTCCGTACAGGTGTGAATACATCCGTCTTGACCATTTGTTGTGATGTTGTTTATATCTCAGCATGAAACCACTGCGAACATGAGTAATCCTGTGTTTGAATCTTGCAGGACACAACGTATTTCGATGTTTGTTTTGAGGTGTTTGAGTAGTTTCTTTTAAAAAAGTATCAGATGAGTTCACGATCCAAAGTTCACAGACTAAATAGATACTCTCAGATTTATTGTCTAAACTGTCGGCTGTGATTTCCATTGCCTGGAGTTGCAGACTCCACCCATCTGGCACTGGAGGAGGCCAAAACCAAACAGCCAAGTGCAATGTTTGCAAATACTATTTGCCCCGGGTCTGGCTGATACATGGTTGGTTTCCTCTGTGGGAGAAACTCAAGCTCAAATCCAGTCTGTCACATCAGCACACCTTGCTCTTTAGGCTGCATTATTCATCGCAATCTCTGCATTATTCATTTCACTTAGCATCACATTTTGTCACTTGGTACATTTACAAAGAAGCCCTTACAGTCTCCATTATCATTATCATTATTATTATTATCATCATTATTACTGGTGCTGCATGCTCAGACTGTTTGGAATGTGAGGACACTGTGTGACCTCTAAGGACGGTCGCTGCCTCCCCTCGCTCTCTCTGTGGTTTTGAGGCGTTCGTGTGGCATGCCAGGTTTTATCTCAGAGCTGTGACACCTGAACCAAGACTCTGACCTGGGGCCAAGCTGCACCTCCGGTGTCCCTCAGGGCTCCGCAACTGCTGTCAGCCCAGTGTTTGAACAGCACCATCTCTGCAGAGACAGCTGCTGCTGAGGTCTAAACCAAGACACCTTGAGAATCTTCATGACATTTAGCAAAAACAGAAGGGATTCAGCGATATGCAGACCGAAAGCCCTCATCGCTGGTAGTCGAGGATGTTGGTTGGGGGTCACACAGCAGCGTGCCAAGTGCACAAGCCACCTTTTGGCCAAGACTTGATGTGCATGGTCTCAGTGAGCGGCAGGTCGTCTCACCTGCCCTGGTGGAGGTGCCAGAAGCCTGGCACACACGGAACAACACCAGACTGGAGGTCAGCCAGAGAGAGGTTATAATGAGACTGAAGCCACACCAAAGGCTGGCATATCTGTCCTCACTTCCGAGCACCTGTGCCACACTGTCAGTGCGATGAGAGCTAAAGCTGCATCAAAACACTCGCTCTTCCTGTAATTACTCTTTGTTAGCACACAAATAATTTCCCTTCCTGAATCATTTCAGATATCCCTTTTGTTCTCAACTAATATGCGGATACAACAATGTTTCATGTGTCATGGTACAATACAGTTTTAATCAACATCACAAAAATGTTTCTTAATTGGCTCTGATCACAGGAATATAACTATGTATGTGTGTGTGTGTGTTTGGGGTAAAAACAACTCAGGGAAGTTGGTGATTGAAATAGGATGTATGTTTTCATCCAAGCAAAATCATGATACGTGAGGAGAATTCATTACTGAAGTGCTGAGTGTTGTAGGAAGCTCCTCTCCTTCAAAGAGAGAGCAGGAGTTACGCACAAACACGTCTGCCACAACTAGGGCCAGTGTCCGGTGGCCTTTGCAGGGGAAAGGGAGAATGAGACCCTCCGAGTGACTCTGGACCCAAAACAGATGAACACAGAACAGTTAGACACGTTAAAAAGGCACATTTCAATAAGAATTGGCGCTAAAGTCTCATCTGTTATTGTCTAGACGTCCCGTTCCCTCCCTCATTCTACACGAGCCAAGTTTACAAAGTGAGTCAGAAATGTGCTGCAACTAATAACTTTAGGACAGAGGGAGATTAAAAAATGAATTGGAAGGAAGAATCATTAAAAGAATAAATGGATGCTTTGATGCGTAAAAATGGAGGATGCGCCAAAGTGCGCGCACTGCACAGACACTCGAGCAGGTTTATTTTTCAAGTTTTCTTAAGTTTGACAGAGTTTAAGTATAATGTGGAAATAACGAGTTGAGTTCCGTTATATTTGTTCAGCTTTGTTTAGTCTTAGATTTAATGAAACGTCTCCAGAGTGTTCGTGCGCATTCATGTTGGCACGAGGCTGTTAATAAGGAAAAGGTTGAAATAAATTTAGAAATGAAATCCACTACAATCCAACAATTAGCGCAGTAAGTCAAACAGTCATCGTGTTCATTATTTATTTGATAGATACGGGGTCTCAGCGAAAATCATCCGGCGCATGCGTGCGCAGTGGCGCGTCCACGGACAGTTTTATTCTCCTGGGAAATGCGTTATGTGCGGAAAGTTTCCTCCAGACGCACTTCAATTACCGCACACACACAGAAACCACTTCGCCGGCTCAGACTGGAGCTCCGCGCTGTGCCACCGCTCCTGTCTATCTCCCCTTCCCTGTGAAATGTGCAAACTGGGAGGGTGAAGGGGGGAAAAAGCGGTATATAATTGATGTTTTCCCATGGAGCTGCCCCTCCTCCCCGCAACGCAGGCTCACCCTCAGGTGGAAGAAATCTTTTAAGATTTTTTTTTGTGGGATAACATCAGGAGGGTTTGTCTAGGCGAGCCAATCAAGTCCCTCCCCTGCTATAGATCGGCTCCTATAATACAAAGCAGTAAAAGCGGTCGCCTCACACAAGCGGCTGCAGCTCGACTCGATCCCGTGGTTTTTAATTCCCTCACTACTTTTTTTTTTTAACCCTCCTTCGATGTGCCCCGTTATTAGCGTTTGTCTGAGGCGCTCATTTCCGCACCTGCCACGGTAGAGACCAGGCGAAGGCGAAGTAGAGGAGGAGACAAGGACATTGCGAGAGCCGGGAGAGGCAGACGGTAGAGACGGGCAGCGGCGACTCGATTGAGATCTTTTAAAGGACACACACACACAAAAATGCTGCTCTGGACCAGAATCGTATTGGCCGGTGTCATCTGCTTGTCCTTGGTGTCCTCGGGGATGGGATGCGGACCGGGCAGGGGCTACGGCAGGAGAAGGCACCCGAAGAAGCTGACACCTCTTGCGTACAAGCAGTTCATCCCCAACGTGGCGGAGAAGACCCTCGGGGCAAGCGGCAGATACGAGGGCAAGATCACGAGAAACTCCGAGCGATTTAAAGAGCTGACTCCCAATTATAACACAGACATCATATTCAAGGATGAGGAGAACACCGGCGCCGACAGGCTCATGACTCAGGTAAGGAGACAGAATGAGCGTTTTCTCCTCCACTGGCCGTCTCCTGACGCACCATCACTGCGCACTGCCACAACCTCCCTGTCAGACCGATTGCGCACCTTAAGTGAAGTGTGTTTTACCCGCTGCTGAACTCTTCACACTGAGCTTTTTAACTTCACGGTAAAAAAAAAAACAAAAAGAAGAAGAAGAAGCAAGATGCGCTTTAAGCTCCAGCGTTGGGAGTTTTCAGCGGCTGCACGAGGGCTCGAGGCGAATGTAGAGATCCAGCTGGAGAAGTAATGTGCAGGCGGACAGTCAGGACACTCGGCCTTCATGGTTGTGACAGTGTATTTAAAATATTAATGCGCCCCTCTCCTCATATCTATATTTGTATCCCGGTGAAACAGTATTTGTTGCCTTATAGGCGCACATCACATGCTGCCTTATATTTCATGAAGACATCCAGTGTTTGTTGCATATTTCAGCTTTGACATTACAGCTTGTTTCAGGCGCCTTTTCTTTATTCCAGCTCTGGGGATGCGCACCGCTTCCACCAGCCGGGCTCATTCAGGCATGGCGGGGCTCATACAGACATTTTCTCGCACAGGCTGCTGTAATTTAGCTTTTTCGCAGGGTGTGCACCGGCGCGTGAAAACAGTGGCGTTTCTTTTGAGAGTGTCCAGGACTTCAGAAATGGCTGGAAGTCGGTTGGTTAATTAAAAGGCGCACAGAGGTGATGGTGCCTTTTTTATTTTTTTATTTTTTTCTTAACAAACGCACTCGCATGGAGGATGACATCTTTTTTTAAATCACTCCATCCTCACGCAGGCAGGTAGTTACCAAAGCTCGCAGCTCGGTCGGCGCAGAGAGGATGAGGCTCGCAGTACATGGCAGAGCTGGAGCCTTGGTTTCTCTCCAGGCTGCAGGATGCCGCGTCTCTCCAGCATGACTTTTAGCACTCAGATGCTGGTGAATTATTAAAGGCGCTTGGGTGATATTGGCTCAGTAATAATAAAATGCCGGTGGTGGTGGTGGTGGTGGTGGTTGTGATGACGCCAGGCGCGCGCCGGAGTCCCTGAACCCGTGCCTCGCACCATGCATGAGCACGAGCTCCGATGAAATATTCACTGTGCGTGCGGTCTCGGCGTCCCTCTCAGCCCCCCAACCCCCCCACCCCCTACATCTCCTCATGGACCTATAGGTTCTCATACGCACAGATGAGGAAATCACAGGTGCGTGGGGATGTGATGCGTAAAGTGGGGTGCAGGGACCCCGCAGAGGTTTCCCCAATGGAGGGATTCAGGGACTCCGGGAAAAGGAGAAACGGCTTAATGTCACTTGTACGTCTGAGAATCCAGAGAAACGTGTCTTCATTAAGTCTTTTAATCCGAGCAAAATGCCCCACCTGCCGTAGAGCAGCACAGTTGAGTCTCCAAGTCAAATCATACATAGAGCCACGGGAGATGGTTGCTTTAGTATCTTATACTTTAGCAGCAGCTTTCTATTGTACAGATTTATATTTTTAAAAATCTCCCTATAGCTGTGGCTCCTGCTTCATCATCCGTTTCCCATTCAGCATCCGAGCGTTTATAGAAAACACAGCAACCGACTCTAAGTGTGAAATGTACATGAAAGGGCTTTTACGCACCCCTGGCTGGGCCTGAGACGCAATTTGAACTTACGACCTCTGGTCAGCGGGAGGCCAGAGTAAGTTGAAACAGGTGAGATTGTCCTTATCGTTCGTGCCACTGCAAAACCCCCAAAATTAAAGCAAAAAGGGGAGCGTGGCTGTAGCTGTTTTGTAGACTATACTCTGACAAAGGCATAAGCGTTATCACATGGGGATTTACGCTGTGCCAACAGTCTTAGCGCTGTTCCACGGCTTTGCGCATGAATCCAGTGGGATTTTACGCACGGGCTTTTACGCACGAATACAGCGAACTTCCCTCGTTATCTTACGTTGTGGAAAATGGATGTTGTATTCATACATGGGACGAGGCACGTGTCTGCTGTAGGTCCCCGAGGTGTGTGCAGTAAATGAAATAATCAATCAATTCTCTGTACACGAAGGAGAGGCTGAACAAGCAGCTCTTTCTACTAAGACACGGCTCAGTCTCGTGGAAAGCTGCCAATGGAGGCGTTTTACAGACGGTGTTTCATTGAGTGACGGGGCCTAAAGTGAGCCGGATCATCAGTTTGGAGGCTGAGCTGTAAAAGTGCTCGTCTTATCCACGCATCCCAGCAGCACTTGCGAGTTATTTGTCTCGAAAGAAGAGGAAATGTCCTTTTGAGGAGCAGTGGGGCTGCTTAATCTAATAAAGTCCATTTATTTCCAAGGAAGCAGAATAAGGTGTTGAGTAAAAACGTGATGATAAATGACTCACGAATGAGGTCAATACTGGATTTGATCTGTGAAATCACGTCCTCCACGGTAACACACGTTAATCTGAACTTTAAAGAATAGTTCCAGCACCAGATTAAATGGCTTTTTAGAAGCTGATTGTTTTGGCAGTGCAGCAGGAGCCTGCAGTCCCTGCCCACGGTGTCGGGGGAAGAGATGAGCTGGCGGCTTGTTTGCACTGACAGGTAGCTGATAAGTGTTTCCTCTAACCAAATCATTTGTGAAAAGATTAAGAGGGGAGGCTGTTGAACAACTTTACCCCGAGCACAAAGCGCCGGTCCGGGCGCCCTGCTGGGCTTCACGGTGGCTGAGCAGAATTTGGCTTGATTTGCGGCACACGACCTAATGAATTAATAAATAGGTTAAGCTTTACGGCTCTTGACTCCGACAAGCCCACTCAGAATGTGGGAGTTTTTTCTTTATTTATATGGATCCGCTTCTTATCCAACACATTCTACAAGTGTGATATCCTTATAAAACAACCACTGGCAAACGAGGAAACTCAGTTATTTCCTCTTTTGTTGTTATACGAGTCACTGTGTGAACATTCCTGCTTTGGGACGCACGGTCTTGTCCATCAGGGGAAAGGACACTGGGTCACACATAGTCGCTCCTCTGTGCTTCTCCCATAGCATCCCTGGATATTTCACAAGACTGTCAGTCAGCGGGCGAAACGCAGCGTCTTAAGGAGGCATGTCACGTCCCCCAAGACTTTGCAGGAGAGGAAGAATGAAAGTTTTCCCTCCGCGGCTGGAGTGAAAAGGCTCTTTGTGATGTTTTATTTGACATATTGGTCGAGTGTTGAGAATAGTTGTCTTGGTGAAGGCCAAGCATCTTCATTGAGGGAGCGCGGAGAGGTTGGGGTGCCACGATTTATTTATAGGGACGAACTCCAGATATTTTAAGGCTCCGGCTGCTCCTGAAGATCATCTTCATATCATCTGCATATCAATTATTTATTTAAAGGAAACAGACAAGTTGCGACCAACAAAAGGAGCCGCTCTTTTCGTGGCCTAATATAAACTCATGAATGCGTAATGGACGCATGTTGCGTTCAATCCAACGCGTATTTGCGATAGAAAGGGACGCATGCTCACACCTCTCCAAGACCAAAGACCCATATGTTATAGGCCAGTGAAGCGAATGCGGTGCCTTATCAATATTTCATCAGCAGCTTTCTTATCCGACATGTGCCCTCTGACGCTGCTGCTCCTCACACTGAGAAATGCAAGCTCACATCCAGGATCAGGGGCTGCAGTTCACTGCCAGTGTTTCAGAGGAGGAAGCAGGGGGCGTCGGGTTGGGGTTGGGGACGCACGGGGTGAGGCCTCAGTGATTCCAAATATGATTTCAACAGTCGTTGTTATAAAACAGGCATCAGAGGTCCTGCTAATATTCCATGAATGTGCCTGGAAGGTATATTCATTGCTAAACTTGTGTGGCGCATGCGTTGTAACCTGATAATGAATGTCTCTGCTTAAAAGATGATGTGGTTTCAGACACTTAAGAGTCTTAGCAACAGAAATGTGTCATTAAAAAGAGGCTTTGGTGGCAGGTGCTCTCCTTAACTCAGAATTTTCTCGCACTTTACGCGCCAGGTCAGCTCGTATGTGCGCGCTATGACCCAGTCTAATGGCACAACAGGTGACTAATTGATCCATCTCTCCCTCCCGCAGAGATGTAAAGACAAGCTGAACTCGCTGGCCATCTCGGTGATGAACCAGTGGCCCGGGGTGAAGCTGCGGGTCACCGAGGGCTGGGACGAGGACGGCCACCACTTCGAGGAGTCTCTCCACTACGAGGGCCGGGCCGTGGACATCACCACCTCGGACAGGGACAAGAGCAAGTACGGCACTCTGTCCAGGCTGGCGGTGGAAGCCGGATTTGACTGGGTCTATTATGAGTCCAAAGCCCACATCCACTGCTCTGTGAAAGCAGGTGAGAGACGGGAGGGGAAACACCACCTTTGTTGCACCTTTACAAAACCTGCCATGCGCACAGTGGCGCAGGCTGCAGGGAAAACGACCAGGTCTGTCACCTGATGTGCTCAGTGTCCATCAGGTTGCTGGTAACGGTCTGATAAAGAGCAGGTGCAGCTCAGGGAATCTGCAGCTGCTGCATCCTCGACAGAGGTTTCATACAAAACAGACTTTCAGCAGCTGCTTGTGCGTGAAAAGTAGATTCGATTGGATGTAATGAAGTGAAAAGGGTCAAAAAACAGGAAAAAGAAGGTGATGTCTCATTGAAACTCACCTGCCACGTGCACAGACTTCAGAAAACTCAAAATCAGCTCATTCCTTCATATTCCAGGACTAGAATTTACCTAATGATCAGAAATAAAGTGCAAACTAATAATTAGAATGAATCAATAATAGCAAGATCAACCAAACAGAGGTGATTGGAGCAGATAAGCCTCAGATTAAGTCTCACTATAGGAAATATTAAATGCATATTCCCAGGGGTGACGTATATGGGCACATCCCAGCCTGTGGCGTTGTGAGCGTTTCGCATTGCAGCTCGTTTCTTGATCTTACATCGCCCCACACTGTCTCCTGGTGGGAACCACGGCCACAGTCTCACGCGGCTGCTCGCTGTGACCTAGAAAAGCAAATGGTTTTGTCCTGTGGACTCGTGCACATGCAGCTGCAACAAAATAAGATGTAGTGTTTTTGGTGGCACTAAATGATATCTTTTTTTAATTTGGTCCTATAGGTAAAATGTTAACCTCTTATCTCACGCATCTAATATTGCTTTTATTTCTAAGAGTTTTATTTGTGGATTGGGTTTTAAATGATCTTCCTCTCAGGCCTCCACTGAGCAACAGGACACCTCCAGGGGCTCAGAGAATATCCCTCCGCACTGATTGGTGAATCCTGGCACTTTCCCTCAGCTCGGACTTCATTGATAAATCCCTCATTTATCATTCAGAACACTCGTTTTGAGATCACAGTGCGGCCCAGGCCGACGTGTCATTGGGGGTCATGCGACTTTACCAAAGGGATTTGGCCCGAACAATGTCGAATCGCTCGGGGTAAATCTGGTTTTCAGTTGTCACCTTATTTCATGCTCGGGAATCTTTAAAGAAGATTAAAAGCCCCCAGATTGTGAGCAGGAAACCGGCTTTTCTGTGCAGGACAGTGTGATCCCGGGGACTGGTATGTGGAGAGCTTCCACCAAGGCCAAAATTATTGTCATCAGGACTGACAACAAAGCGGGGAGAGGTGGTGGAGAGAGGGGCACATTGATGTTGCACAACAGAAAGCATTTAAGAGTCCGGGCCCTCATTTAAATTCAAATCTACGACTCGAGAGGCTTGGAAAAGTGGCTCCACTGGGTAAATAGTAGTTGTGAGTCGCCTATTTGTGTGAATTGTCACATGGAGGTTTCTGCACCTGAGTAAATATGGGGAGAGGAGCTGGGAAAGGCGTAAGTGTTCTTTACCGAGAGGAGCTCGATCCACAGGCTGATTTAGAATATCAATGGCTGCTCTTTATTGGGTTTTTTAATTAAGAATAGATGAGCCAAGGCTTTGAGTTTTATCGCCTCAGACAACGTGGGCCAAGCCAATACGCATTTGGCACCGAGGAGCAGACAGGCACCATTATGCAAAATGCATATGTGCCTCCGAGATGTGAGGAGGCAGGAGGAGAAAAAACAAATACCAGCAACAAAAAAAAGAGAAAGGGTCTTGAATGAGCTTCTGAATGAGCCAGTGGTCCTGAAGTGTGGTGAATCAAAACACGAGGGATTTATTAAGTTTCTAAGTCTGTAAAGTGATTAAAAACTTTTAAGGGAACTGTGTTTTTAAATGATGCTGCTGTGCCACGGTGCGTAAAATGTAGTGATACGACTTCATGATCGTTTTCTGAGGGTGTAAAAGTTTATATTTGGCCAAGATTTTATTTCTTAACACTATTAATCTTCTATTTGACAGAGAACTCAGTGGCAGCAAAGTCAGGTGGCTGCTTCCCAGGCTCCTCCACCGTCACCCTGCAGGACGGAACCAAGAAGCCGGTTAAAGCCCTGCAGACCGGCGACAGGGTGCTGGCTGCGGACGCGCACGGACAACCGGTCTACACCGACTTCATCATGTTCATAGACCAAGACTCGACGACCAGGAGGCTCTTCTACGTCATCGAAACCGACTCGGGCCAGAAGATCGCCCTCACGGCCGCGCACCTCCTCTTCGTCGGCCACGGCAACTCCACGGAGCGCGCGCACAGGCGGATGTCGGCGGTGTTCGCCAGCCAAGTGCGACCCGGACAGACGGTGTTCGTGCTCGACGCAGAGCGACTCCAGCCGGTGACCGTAACACGGATTTACACGCAGGAGCACGAGGGCTCGTTTGCGCCTGTGACCGCGCAGGGCACCGTGGTGGTGGACCAGGTGCTCGCGTCCTGTTACGCAGTGATCCAAGACCACGAGCTGGCGCACTGGGCCCTGGCACCGGTCCGGCTCGCCCACTGGGTGTCCTCGTTGCTTTTCAGCTCCCAGCCTCAGGCCAGTGCGCAGAAGGACGGGGTGCACTGGTACTCCAAGATCCTTTATCAATTAGGAACATGGCTCTTGGACAGCCACTCGATCCATCCACTTGGGATGTCAGTGTACCCGAGTTGAACCTCCACCACAGGAGCAGAGTGGGACTCAGATGTAGGACACACGAACTATTCAGTAGATTAAAAAAGTTAAAAAAAATAATTATTATTATTATAAAACAACAACAACAAACGAACAAACAAGACAAACAAGACAAAAAGGCCCCAGCGGAGTTGGGATATTTATTTCAGTGACTTCTCCAAGACGTGTCCCCTTTCAAAGAATGAATGGAGCCTTAAAAAGTTTCTCTTTGAATAATTTATTCTCATGTGAACTCGCTGCTGCCTCACAAATGGATTCTGAAACGGTGTGAGCGGCGCATTGTGCATAATCTATTTTTGTATATCTCAAATGCAAAACAGAAAAAAAAAAGAAAAGACAGGAAAAACAAAAAAGAACGAAGAACAAAAAAAATGTAAAAATACGGGAAAAAGAGAGAAATAGCGCAAAGAGAAAGAAGAACCATGTAGAAAGGAGCTAACTTTGACAGGTTGTAATGTTCATATTGTGCATATATGTGCAACTGACTGTTATATTTTGGGGGAGAACAAACTTCGCGGGGTTCCATAAATTATATTTTTTATACACAGAATTGTAAATTAGATTTTGACAGATCGCTACCGAATCACATTTCGTTATTTGAAATAGTGTAAGATATGAGAATATATTTTAATTTAAATACAGTAGTTGGGAAAAGTATTGGAAAAAAAAATCTTGTACTGCTTTGGTTCATTGAGATTTTTATTCTTTTGGAGAAACTGTTGGTTTAAGTTGTCGGAGAGGGACAGATATTCTGCCTCGTGTCTGCATTCTCTTGCATTTTTCTTTTTGTGTGTTTTCTATTTTTATTTTTTTGTCCTCCCCGTTTTCTTCTGAGAAAAATATTAAAATGCAGATTCTGACAATTCCGTGACAGTTAAAGTAGAACCGAGACGGTTTCGTTGAATAAATTAATAAGTAACTCCTGTAAATGTACTAAAAATGTATTTTTCTTTTCATATTTTGTAATAGGGAAATAGTTTTATAGAAATGACCTGCGGCAGATGCACAGTTTGGATAGTCTATATATATATAGCCAGACCATACCAGTTAACTTTCATAACAGGGCGATGTGTCAAAAAATGTCTAGAGTTTATTATTTATATGTTTATTACAAAATGAGATAAAGAAAATCTTCAAACTTGCAGTTGTTACATGTCTTTGTCTGAATGAGCTTCACAGGAAACACATGGACGACATCACGTCAAAGCCTCTAATTAGTTCATTAGAGTTAATCGACGAAGACACGCTCGATTTAATTATTCCCACTGGTTCAATTATATTTTAAATTGAACTAAACATTGAGTTTACTGGGTTTGTAATTGAAGTTTTCACTTGCTGGAATAACTGGAGGAGTCTCTTTTTACCAAATGGCCAAAGCATCGCGCTTTGAAGCACCTTTTGCGTGCTTGCGAAATGTTGAGAGTCCCTGTCAAATTTAACGAGCTTTTCCCTCCGCAAATAACTTGGGAGTCGCAGACAAATGAAACACACAGTGTGTGTGTGTGTGTGTGTGTGTGTGTGTGCGTGTGTGTGTGTGTGTTTGTGGGATCAGTTCCTGCAGGTTGGAGTCAGGCTGCTGCACCAGAGACCAGAGGAAATACAGCGAGTGACTAAAACCAGCTCTGCAAATCCTCTGGTTTCACGGGGACACATGTGGAACTTAACAGTGAGCTTTCATTGGTGTTTTCTTAGTCTTAATGAAGTGGGCTTTTATTTTGATAGGCTACGTATTGATAATCAGTCGCCCCCTGGTGCCTTGTTAAGTTGTGCAAGTGCGACACCACGTGGCCAGTTAGCCACACTGCTGCCTTCGAGATTGTACAAACCATCCCTCAGCCAGGGGTTGAAAATAAAGACAACTAAAGAAAACTGACTATAACCATGAGAAGAAAGCAGCAGAACATAACATTAAAGTTCCAGAACTGGACTCAGTAGAGCACATACGTCCACCTGGGCCCAACAATCCATCACATGATTCGTCCATTTGTCGTAAAACATCGTCCTTAACTTTAGGAAATCAAGATCCGAGGATTACTCCTTGAGAAATTAACAATCGAATGTTGGAAAATGCCCTTTGATGCAATTGTAAAGAAAGTGAAAAACAATATTAGCAGACTTGCCCCTTAATCCGCATCCACGCCTAAATTTAATGGGTTCTTCTCAGATCCCTTTACCAAGTTCGGAGGAAGTAGTTTTTGTGTAATCCTGCAAACAAAACAAAAAACCAACACACAAATAAACCAGAAGAAATTGAGTTAAGATATATGTGAGAATGCTTCTCGATCAAGTGAATCTTCAGGTTTTTCAATCCTAAAAATCATAATTCACCAAGACGTATCAAAGGTAAAGGCTAAAAAAAAAAAAGGGTTGAACCTGGAGTCTCTGAACACTGTTGCAACACGAGCAGGAATTCCATCTCCCTCTCCCACATTGTGTTTTGTTGTTGATATTGTGAGGTGGAAACGTTGAGGGGGGACAAAGCAGGGCCCATCTCTCCCGGCGCTGTGACCTTGGGTCCCTGACAGATACAAAAGCGTCCGCGCAGGGCAGCATTCCTCAGAGCAGGTAAACAGAGCCTCCTCTAATCCCTCAGGGTCCCCTCAGTCTGCCGCAGCTCAACAACGGCTTTTACAAATGTTGACATTTGCAAACACGAGCGGTCTGTGGCATTCTGGAAAACAAAAACTCCCCCCCCCCTCACCCCAACGTTTCTAAGAGAGTTCTGCAGGCAGCAGCGTTTGGTTCCTTCCAGGTAACAGTGACTGGTCTGTGGCAGAGTTCAAGAACTCAACTGGTTGAGTTGGAGGATCTGATCCTTTACGACGTGTCACCCATTTACAACAACTTCCTCCATTACTATCAACTCACTGAAACAGTTATTCTATTTAAAAACAGAATAATTATACACGTGGAGATTTTTCAGATTAATTCATGATGGACAGACAAATAACTAGATTGATGAGAGGGATCCGGAGACATTATGAACATTTCTCACCAAAATAAAAGAGAAAAACCAGGGTGACCAACATTTCAAACCCTCAACCACGATCTCAAGACCCCGTCTGATGTCTCTGGGTCTGAAAACTTGGTGGATGCTCAAGTAAACATGATGGGAGATCTCTACATCACGGCTTTGACCGACATCACCACAACAACCAAACACTGAGCCGTTTGGCCACTTTGATTTATGTCTCAGACCTTTGCCTCCAACTGAATGTGGAGAATCCCACAAAGAGTATTTTGAGAACATTAGTAAGTCTACAAATATGTCTACTATTTTTGGAATTTAGATGATAATCCTTCAGATTAGAGGTTCACACACACTTTGAAGGGGTCGTCACATAATTAACGGGACTGGAAAAGAGGAAAACATTGTTCTGTTCCTCAGGTAAAGATCTTGCTTCCCTTGATTTTGATAAATATGAACATTTGTTGGGGTGATTTGGGGTTCAGTATCTTGCCCAAAGATACTTCGGCATCAGACATGGGAAGACTGGGATCGAACTGCCGACCTTCCGGTTAGAGGACGACCGCTCTGGATCCTGCTTACAGTCAACTAATCAGTTCTCCCAACTCATTTTCCTTTAAGTTACTTAAGGAAAAATAAAACAAACCAAAAACAGAAAATAGTAGAAACACTAACTGGTAATTATGAAACCAGTGGTCGAAAGATGAAGCTACTTCAGATTCAAGTCTAAGAATTTACTTCTCACTAAACGTCCTTGTTGGTTTTGGTCTGAGACTCAATAGATTGAAACTTTAAAAACCACAATGAAAACCAAACCAGGGCCTGTCGTGTCAAAAAGGTTTATTTTCAGTTTCTGGATTCAACTTCATCACATTTCATCTTTTTAAAAATATCGAAATTTTCTTTGGAAAAAAAATCATTTTTCTTCTTTACAAAAACAGTTTACAGTATCAGAAGAGCTTTCACAGTGACTTCAGAATATTCCAACACAAACACGGTGACTTCATACGACATGACATCAGTGCGACGGGTGGAAACACACAACACGGTGCTTTGGTCAACAGTTTCAGTCACATCTCAAAAGGCTGGAGTCATCACTCGGTGCATCATATTGTACAAGACGAGGAAACCACTGCAGTGTCTTTTTTTTTTTTTCCAAAAATCCCACCAAACAATGAAAGTCAAGAAGCTGGGATGACCCTTGGTGCAGTGAAAGAGTTACAGGCTCTGCTCTGTGAACCCGGCTGTCGTCACAGAGATGGAAACCTCCAGCCACTGGGCTGACAAACAATGGTAATCCAGGTGGGGGGCCCCCACCCCGCCCTCCCCCTCCTGCTTGATACAGGAGTCTTAAGTTCATTGAACAACGGCAGCATCGGGGGGGGGGGGGGGGGGGAAAGATGAGCAACTGTGAAAAAAAAAATAATCAATATGCACGCTGGAAGCAGAGCGATGACAGGAGAAGCAGTAATGGGAGGAAATGTGGGTGAGCCCCCCAAAACTCTGACTGTAGCAACGCGTATTTGGTTAGGGAAGGAAGTTTGGGTAAAGTCTTCACCCCGAGGCCGCGTCGCTGCGAAAGAGTCCAGAGCGTGAAGTGAGGGAGTTAAAGCAGGAAAAGTGACAAAGCAGATTCATGGACAGAGCCCGTGATCGTCTCCTCCCGCCGATACGCTGCTGGAAAAAAATGGACCACGTTAATCCGAGAGGTCATCGTTTCGGATGAGGCCGACACGTCAAGTGTGTTTTCATCAAACAAATATTGTGCAGCTTCAACCTCAAACAGCCCAAAGTGTTGGACCATACCAGCGGTTTGACAGGCTTCTGCTCAACCTGTCTATAGCGCTCATGTAATCAATACTTCAGTACTGATGGGGGGGGGGGGGGGGGGGGGGGTCATTTGATGACACATTATCCCAAAGTTTACTGGTGCAAAAAATATTCTATTTGTCCAAATGTTTCAGGTCTTTGTTTTAGAAATATCGATAAAGGGACAGATGACACCCTTTAACAGTTTTGGTGACGTGTTGTATTTAACATGCATCAGATAAAATATCTTTTACACCCGCAGGACAGAAGAGTCCAACAAGCAGTAAGTGTTGTTCAATGACCTGGTAAAGATGACTACATGAGAGCCGGAGCCAGTTGGACCAAATTACATTGAAGAGCATTACCGTGAAACATCGTAAAGAAAAGAAAGACAACGTGACATTAATTATTATTCACAGCCTACTTTGTTGATTTGATAAAAAACATGCCAAGCCCTTGGTATGGCCCCTGAACTCCCACTACACTGACGACAGCTTGTGACTCTGTAGACAAAACTGTGACCTGAAGAAAAACAAATGAAATGATTATTGATTCAGCCTCAGTCTGCAAAATCACCTGTAAGAAAGAAAAAGGTGTGAAGTTAGTTGTATTTTGTGTAAATCCTAACCCAGCTACTGTTGCATATTTGACCCAGAGGCAGTGTAAACATTCTGCATGAAGGCTTCTTATGTAAGCACAGAAAAGGAACAAACACATCTGACAGACGAGCTTTTCTGAATCAACCATCTGAATAATCCACTGCAACAATGGCGGTGATGCGACTGTTAAAACACCCTGATATTAAAACAACCTACTGTAAAATCTGTGAGCACAGGAAACGGCATCACAATCCTAAAACTAAAAGTTATAAATTTGTCATAAATCCTTAAAAGTTAGGATACAAATAAGATCCAATATGAATCTGTTCTGCATTACAAGACCCAGTGTCTCATAAGAAATATCACTACGACTGGCATTGCCCAATACGCTTCTTTAAAATCCACAGGATTTACCACAACACTAGAAAGAAATCAAGCATAACCCCACAACATTAAAGACAGTAAAAAACACATCGCAAGAGAACAAACACTTCTACATCAGATCAACTCAAAACAAAAAAAAGGATTAAAACATAAAGAAGTCAGTTTAGAACAAAAGCACAACATACAGAAGACTTGAAACCCGTCCGACCAGCAGCTTTTCAAGCCGTAAGGAGAAACTTTTAGGGGCTTCGACATTTTTCAGACCCCGTTGGTCCAAATACCCTCTGAGCATTTTGAGAATCTAGTGACCCCCACTGGCAAGAATCACTAAGTGCAGCTTATTTTCAAACCTGAATAGATATTTGTTTTTTTAATTATTTCAAGTAACAACTATTTTAAGGGAAATACCACCTAACGCATGAATGTTAATTCACACAAGCAGGAAAGACAAATAAAACGACTTGTAAACCATCATCTTGTAAATCTCCAAAATAAATTTAATCTGTGATGTCACCCAGATGCGCAGCCAGGAGTTGATTTACTGACAGTCAATTTTTTAGAAAAGTCAACGTGTTAACCGACCAATTTATCTCTGGCATTAACCCAAAGCTATATTTCCAGGCTCTTCTGAACTTACTCCTGTGTCGTTCTCATGTCCAGCAGCTGCACATCAGTATGACAACAAGGTTAAATTTGCAGGTGACGATAAAGCAGAATTCAGTGGCATTCCCCTTAATCTCTATGAGGTAGCATTTCTTACCCGATATTTCTTAAAAAATTAAGACTAGTAAGTCCCCAAAAATATTTGTGCATTGATCCCAAATTAGTAAATTGATTTAAAAGTATGTATATGATGTGTTGTAAGGTGAAAACCTACGTACGTCGAGGAAACTGTGAATATAAATGATTAAAATGTGGCACAAATAAGAGAGATACTTCATGGTAAAGGCACCAGACACATGGACATCACACACAATCACACGTCTTTGGGCTAAAGTTTGACCGGCTTGACATACCTGCATGTTCACGGTATATTGGGCCATATTTTTATTTTTCTTGTTTTCCCTTTAACTTGTTGTCAAATGTCTTATAAACAGAAATGTGGTCCAGTCATGTTTGGCTCTAAATTAAAAAAAAACAAAAAAAAAAACACTTGTAAAATGATCTATGCCTGGACACATCAGCTTATCCTTACATATAAAACGGTTTTTAACTCGTTACAACATGAGTGAAGGAGAAATTAACAAAACAAAAAAAATTTAAACAGGATAAATATTGAATTCAAGTTCTGTTCTACTCGTGTACATGATCACTACGGAGATAATGGTTGCCCCCTCACCTTCCTGCGTCACGTCCCGATCGATTCAAGTACAGAGTTCACTTTCCGGACTTCAGTTAATTGTAAACGAGGATGAAGAATATTTGAATATTAAGAGGACCTGTTCCAGTTCGACAAATCTTAAAACACGAAATGTTGTGTCACAAAGGGAAAATATGGTGAAAAGTAAATGAGTGTAACTTGGTAGATAAGGAAATGAAAGAATTTAGCTATGTGGTAGTGCTTCCTAAACAATGCTCTGAGAAGTTACTTTACACTTTCTCACGCATTTTAAACAATTGACCCTTTAAAAGATAACCATCATTATTCTTCAGAGCCCAGGATCTACAGTGAATGTCTATGTTATAATGAGGGGAACATTCAACGTGTTGTGTGGGTTCGTTCTTGGTGAATGCATTTCCTTTTCTCTTTTGTGCTCTCGTGTCAAACCTGATTCATGACCAGTTCAATGTTTTTGTACAAAGTGCTATTCCAGGTTCATTATCCCATTCGTCGATAAAGCATCAAATTATCGCCTGACGCAGATTCAGAACAGTTGCTTCCGAAAGGAGAAAGACAAATTTATATCCAAGCAGAAATAATGTAAAGAAATGTGTGTCTATCCCCAAAAGAGCCGCGAGCAATTCTCTCTGATCGACCAAATAAGACAAATATTTAATTCACCAACATTATATTTAAACTCGTCACTATAAAAAACCTAAAAAAAAAAACAAAAAACTTTCAAACACACTCCCTCAACGCACACTCAGCACAAATTACAAAGCTCACTTCAACTCGAAAAATCCAGACATACAACTAAAATATGCATTTCTCCAAATGCATTCCAGGTGTTAACAGTTAAAAGACCTCATAACAAAGAGAAACGCCAAATGATCAAATGTACTAACTTAAACCAGAGATATATGATATGAACAAGCAGCACTGAAACTTAACGCACCGCAAAATATACAACCACATCCCCCAGGACTGCTGGGAATTCAGAAAATAATTGTTAATGTTACATTCTGGGCTAATTCAGCTTCTGACGCTGCTACACCTCCTCTGTTCAATCATCCACCCAGGCCACCACTGTGCCGGTACGTAACTTCTCCACTAGGTAGCGCCAGTCACCCCAAAACTGCTCTAAGACTCATCTCTACTTAAGAAGCAGGCTGGGTAAAAAAAATAAAAATAAAGTCCCAATAGTGTTGAAATACTGCCATCTACAGGAGAAGAGAAACACTGCAACGTGAATAAGCCAGGCACAATCTACCACAACCATCTGCCGCTGGCGTCGCATGTAAACACAGAGCTACTAATAAAATAAAGTAAGGAATTTTCACATTAGAATTGCAAGTGTCGTCCTGCATTTTGCTGTCGTGAATCTCACTGAGGAGGGGCGCAACCATTATCATGATTTGTTCTACTTAGTGTCCGTGTAGGATGCACAAAAAGATTCTTCACACACTAACGTCAGAGTAGGATTTACTGTCCAGTGTCTCTCCAGTGCCATTTTACAACAACGGACAATCGGTAGACAGCGTCGCACAGAGGCGGCCTCGCAGCAAAATGTCTTTAGGTTCATTGTTCCAAGTTGATGACCGATGAACGACGAGCGATGCTTCTGCGCAGACTGCGTAGATTGAGAGGGAGGTGAAGAAATACTCCTGTGTCAAGTTGGAGCAGCGCACGGGAGGCGCCCACGTCAGCGGAAAGTGACGTCTTGAGACAGGATTCCCCCCTCATCCATCAATCAGCGACACGTCAATGTGGGACAAATCAATCATGTGCCTGCGTGGTAATTGTGATAGTAACGTTTGAACCATCGTCTCGGAGGAAGAGATACTTTTAAACACTACATTTCATCATATTGGCAAAATGTAAATATTCCATAATATGTGAGCATTTAACTGAATGTGTAAACGTGATGGAGAAAAGGAAACATTGATTACCGATGGAAGCTTATTTGAAAGCTTTCTGCGTGCTGGGCGCTGGAGAATGTGGCGACTGCTTTCCTCTGGTGCGGCATCATTTTGAACATCTGCAAAAGACAGAAGTAGAAAAGCACCAAAATGAATACGACTCCGCGCTCGTCTCGTCCACAAGAGGGAGTGAGGGTGGTGAAGGAAAATTGATAAGCTCATTGACGCTCAGTAAGATACCTAATCACGACGACAGAGGGCGCTGTGGGATCACACTATTACTGCCGCTGTGGTGGGTGCAAATAAATGTTTTCCACACAGGTCACATAGGTTGAAAATGACATGTTAGTACAAATGGTTTTAGTAACAGCTACTACTGTTATACTGCAAGATATTAATAAAGTAAAAAGGAACAGATGTATAATAAGTTTGCACACCAGTAAGTATTAAGCAGTATTAGTGTGTATTAAGTTCAACAGCGTCTGGTACAAACCTCTATGGGGCCGATGGATCGGAGAAGGTTCTGCAGCTGAGCGTCAGTAGTGGATGAGGAGAGGCCCTCTATGGACACAGTGCAGCGTTCGCTTTGTCCAACTCTTTGGCTCTGTCTGGTGGGCACCGCACGACCTCGACCCATCGGACCAGCCGCTCGACCTCGGCCCCGGCCCGACACAACGACCTACACCAGCGCCAGGTGGTGAGGAAAAATTGCCGACATGAGATAAAAAAAAAAATATATATATATATATATGGGGGGGGGGGGGAAGGCGGAGATAACACCGACTACATCTTATCCTGCTTAAACAGGCCTGCTGATGTTTTAATCCTGCATTCAACCGCGTGGAGAGGAGCTATTCTACTTCTCAGCACAAAGGGAAAATTTAAATTGCTTTGTTTTCCTCTCGCACCTCCCAGACATGCCACGCTTTCACATGATTGACTTATCATTTTTGTACATTGAACATCAAAACTTCACAACACGATACATGGCATATCTTCATAAGAGCTTGTGCGTGAGAGGTATGTTTCTTCAGCTGCGGAGGAAGAGGAGGAGGGAGAGACCCCGAAAAGAGAGGAGGTAAAGGGAGTGTGTGTGGGTTGGGGGTGGGGGAACATTAAGGGAGAGGAGCCATGCAAGCGTTATGGTGGCAGCCTTACCCTGTCAGCATCAGTGAATATGGTAACTGTGACAGCAGCCTGGTGGTGACAGGCGTGCAGAGAGGCCAGGGGACCTTGTGTAGCCCCTCGTGTTACAGTGCTTTCAGCTTGTCAATACTGCTGCACCTGGCATACTGTCCTGTCTTATTACCACTACTGCTCGATTGGTATGTCTACTGAATGCCAGGGTAGTGCCAGCGGCTCAGGACAACTTTACAGGAGACACTTTGGCTCCTTTTATAGCAGAACTGCCATTACCTTCACTGTCTGCTCTGTTAATATATATATTTCAGGTGAAAGGGTTACTGATGTCCACAGCACACAGGGCCGCGAGAGCTCCTCTACGACTTACCCTGTTCTGCTGCTGGTTGCCTATGCCCCCTCGGCCAGCCTGCGGTGTTCCGCCTGGTCCCTGTTGCTGCTGACCTGCCATGGTAACCTTCCTTTGGACGCCCGGGTTGGGAGCAGTTGCCGGCCAGGTGCCTTGTTGCTGCGCTGGGCCGCCGGTGGCCTCAGGCCCCTTTTCACTCTGGGTGATGATGAAGGACAACACTAATTAAAAAACTAATAGCATTCATAGCCTCTATCTTAGTTCGCAGGCTTCACAAGCTCATGCTAAAACAAAGCTTTTACAAAAAATATCACGTTTATGGAAGAAATGCAGAAATGCACGGCCATTTCTTCAAAGTGAAAATGTGCCATCATTGGAGCTGGATCCCTATCACACACAGGCTGTGGGGAATAAAGATCAGCCCAACAAGGTGATGTTCTCATTATCAAATAAAGTCACAGCTCGACTCTGTTGACATGCAGGGAGGAATTGAAGGTCATCTCTTTCCTGACTCTGCGGAGAGATGTGACAGATCAATACAGGGGAAGAAAAGAGACGATATCTCTGACCTGTCCCCAGTTGAGAGTAAATGGATTAATCCCTCCTATAGAAATCACAGCTCCTGATTGCACCCATCAAATGCTAAGCTGCATTACACTGGAACGACAGCAGCTCGATGTGTACCCCATCCCCCTTGCACCCCCCTTCTCCCCAGCTTTTGTGTCTTGCGCTGCTTTGTATTATCCCTGATGAAAATATAATTTGCCTCTTATCTGTGTGCCTAAGCCATACAAATCCAAATCCTCAAAAGTGGCAACTTTCTTACACAGGTATTATGTTGCTCTCCCTTCAACCAAGAAAGATTAATTACAAAGCTCTTGGATTGGCATTCTTTTGTTGTCCTTGCACCTGAGAGATGGGTTGATGGGGGGAAAAGCAAGTGAGGGATGACACGAGAAGAGAGCTAGCAAGACGAAAAAAAGAGAGAGAGGAGATAACATTGTAGAGCTCCCGTTGATGACAGCGGAACAATGTGGGAGAGGGAGCATCTAGAGAATCTTGTTTTCACTGTGGCTACAGGCCTTAGCTGTGTCCTTCTGTTTCCATCTCTCTTTCACCACCTCACATCCCGCTCCCCTTTTCTCTCCGGGATGCCGCACATCAGATAGCTCTGCGCAGGTTTCCATTAAGGCACTGACACCCAGTTATCTTCATCTGCAGCCAGCCTGCGATTTTTGGCTCTGCCGCTTGATCCTCCGGGATGGAGTCAGAAAGCGGCTTATTTCAAATACTATCACATCCCACCAACGTGTCTCATCAGTGACAAGTATGAATGTTTAACATGCATGCTTTTGTGGGTTTTCAATAAAGATTAATGGGTAATTAAGGCCACAGCAGAATCAAGTGAGTATGAAATAGGAGGCAGTGGTAATTCTGGACTGTTGGTGTTACTGTCACTTTTATCCTCCATCTTTTTTTATTATAAGAACACTCTTGTGCCCTTAAAAAGAGGATGACAACCTTTAAGAGCAGCGATGAGGTGTCCCCATCTCTACAGATAAATGTCATACCGCTCTCTTTAATGTCTACAGCCTTTCTGTGTTCCCGGGGTAAAATGTATGTTAAGGCAACGTGGCTCAAATACCAGGCACCAAAGCTTAAGAGAGGAAACTCTTAACAGATCAATTTTGTCAAAATGACACAGACATCATCTTGTCATTCCCATAGGTTAGATATCTTTTGGATTACAAAATAGACAGTGCGAGGGCAATCAGTGGCATTTAAAACGGTTACATTTCAAAACTATGCATCTTCCCAGGCGAGTAAGTCAGTGGTAGAAGATAAAATAAATGTCGGACCAGGACACTTAAGGGTGACAGATAAAAATAAATAAATAAATGATATGCTCACCGCTCCTGAAAGTTTGACGACTCTGACTTTTTGCGGCACCTGCTGACCTTCGTCGATAGAATTCCTGGCTCGCTGCATCACAGTTCGTTTAGCTCCGGGTTTTGGTCCTTGACTCAGAGCCAGATCCTGAGCCTGGCCAGACCCCACTACAGGAATTACAGGTATGTTCTTCTGGATCTGAGCGCCAGGTCTGTTGACGTTCTGTGGACCGCTGCTCCTTCGTTGTTGCAGCTGCAGCTGATTTTGCGGGGGCTGGTTCCACTGCTGGTCGGGAACTGGCCCGGGTATCTGTGGCTGCGGGGCGCTGGCTTTCGCCATCTGCAGCCGTGTCTTGACATTGGGACGTGGCGTTAGGGGCTGAGCAGCGCCATTAGGAGGGATGGGATTGACTTTATTTAATGACTGATTTAATGGTTGTGGAGTTCTCGGAGGAAACTGTCTTTGCTGTTGTGGCTGTAACTGCTGCAGCTGTGTCTGTTCTGGCTGTTGCTGCAGCTGTGGTGGTGGTGGTGGTGGTGGATGTTGCCGTTGTTGCACAGGGTGTGGTATTTGCTGATTTTGCTGTGCGGGTTGAATCAGTGTAGGAGGGGGTCCTTCGAATGGAGCGTTTGTCTGGGAATTAAGTCTTTCCAGCAGCTCCTTCTTCCTGACGCCAGCTTGCATTTGCCGTCGCATCTCCTTCCTCTTCAGGATCTCCTCTCTCAGACGCTTCTGCTCCTCAATCTTCAGGCGATACTGTCGTGTCTCCTCGTCCTCGTTGGGGTCCTGTGGTGCAAAACACAAGCTGTCAATATGACTGCCTGTCTCCACTTTTGTGAAGGGGCACCCCTGAGCCACTGTGTCCTATTTGAACCACATTACATGGCCTAACACTGAGATGTAATTAAAGTCAGGACCCAAGAGAAAAACGCAATAGTATCGATCTGCTCTCTCCAATGAAAGGAGACTATTGTCATTAACAACCTTATGATTGGGTTTTAATAAATGGGAGTTCTTCTCAGCACACTGATAAGCTGAGCTCACAACTTCAGGGGGTCCACTGAATTTAAGTGGGACAAACACTAAAAGTGACTAGGTCTGTAGGACAATTTCAGAGGAACATTTCAGACAACATAAGCAATTACATGAAATAGTTTGTGCATTATGCAAAAAAGGCTCACTATTTTATCATTTGTTTGTTTTTCTACTCGTGTGTTAAAAAGCTGACCTGTGGTGCCGAGGTAGGGATTTCCTTGCGAACAACTGTCCTGCCTCCCCCCCCAAGCTGAAATTCAGTCCTGGCAGCAACTTGGCCTCTTCCTCTGCCACGGTCAGACACTGGCTGAGTGTTCTGCCCAGGACGCACCCCCTGCGTTGCCTTGGCAACAGGCCTGACGTTGGCGGCGGGGGAGGAGGCGATGCAGGGCACTGTTCATGTTTGTGTTGCCAGGTGCTACAGGGAGCTCCCGTAGGTTGCTGTTGCGCTGCTGCATTGGTTTGGAGACAGGTGCGTTCTAAAGAGGGCAAAATGTAAACATTAATGTTACACGTTAATGTACATTTAGTTCTTTCCATTTTCACCATGCAAGGAAAGATGCTGACAGAGCAACACAAAAAAATTATTAGAACAACATCGTGATGCAGTGTGGAGCCCTGCTTTACATCAGGTTGAGCATAAAATACATAATATGCAAATACTGTAATAAACTGATATGTTAATCTCTCACCATCCTCTGCCTGTTGGACATGTTGCGCTGTTGGGGGTTCAGAGGACGGGGAGTCATCTGCCTGGGGCTGCCGTGTGCCTGCTGTTGATGGAAGGGATTCTGGCCATGGTGCATCATGGGGCGAGGTTCACCGAGATTTAGCTGCTGGTGATGATGGGGTAGGTCCTGCCTATGATGTTGTTGCTGCTGCTGCTGCTGCTGGTGGTGGTGCATGGGCTGATGGGGTGGCAGCGAGTCGTGGTGTGGAAGTTGGGAGACGGGAGGAGCGTGCATCAAGCCCTGAAATTACAGAAAAGATGATGAGCTATAACACGAATCACAGGCATAAATTAATATCTCACATAATTCTGTTTATATATAAATCAAAGACAGAATGACAATGCCTCCATTCAAATATATTCATATGCTATGGCCTTTGCAGTCACCAAATCGGACTGGCGTGTTAAAAGTCATCCACCGCCATCAACCCACCACATGAGAGAATACAATTTGAAAGAATGGTGATCAAATCCCTCCAGTTTCAAGAGACTCGAAGAATCAATACCTGTCACGTTGAAGTCCCTTTGACTTGCCTTTTTCACCCTTTTCCCATTTTCCCCTAACAACAGTAACACGATGAGTTCTTATTAACCCTATTTTCAACTTAATATCAGGCACATTCTGCATAAAATTAACCCCGGAGACGGGTGCCCACATAAATCCACATGGTTTCTACTACAATGGTGATTCGGTCAGTAGAGGGAGCTCGTGTCTATGTCTCGACAAAATGCTGAGATGCCAAACAGACATGAGTCTTTTTCTGTAACGCTTCAGTGGCAGTGAATATGATAACTAGTCTGGCTTATTCATGTGTACAGTACTCTAGTTATCGCTGTTGCCAAATCCATTTTAATAATCTAGAGAAAAGCCAAACAGAAATTCATACATTCATGGCAAAGACAGCATGTGGGTTTTATGCCAGGCTCATTTACAAAAATGGAAAGGTACTCAAAAAAAAAAAGAATCATGATACACAGATCTAAACACAACAACACCCAATTGCTGTAAAACAAACGGACTAAACTACATCGACATCTATTAGTTATAAAAATCACTTACTCTCATTCGTACCTGCATTCCAAACTGAACCGGTGGAGGGGGGAAAAGGCTCCCCTGCTGGCCAAACGGCTGACGAGGGCCCATGAAAGGTCTGGGCTGGTTAGGGGGGCCACCTTGTTGATTCATGCCGACCATCCCTTGGTGACCTTGGTGGGGAGGGTGGTTGTTTCTTGGGGGTTCTCTTGGAAACAGTCCTAGCGGGCCCTGGCCCGGCTGGTTGAAGGCTGGCCCTGGTGGGCCAAAACCCATGTGGCCCGGTCCGGGCATCTGCTGCTGCTGGTGGTGGAGGTTGTTGCCACTGTTCATCAGAGGGCTGGGGCCCTGGTGATCAAACATGTGCTGCCCTGGAAACCGTGTTGACTCTGTGCGCTCTGTGCCCACACAAGAAAGACCAGACAACAACACCAAACAGAGATGTCAAGTTTTTTGTGCTGTGAGCAAATTTCAAAACATCAGCAACTCCCTCTCCGGATGTATAGTGTTATAGAAACGAAAAAACAAAAAGAGACAACTCTATCAAGGGGAAATAGTAAATAACAAAGTGGGTTGTGTTTAATTCTGCATCAACACTGAACGAGAAATCTCAAATATATGTTTAATGCATGTTTCAAGTCTCCGAGGCTCATTCAAATGTATATACATACACATGCATTTAACATGAGTGCTGCCTCTTATAGAGCAGCAGCAGAATGCTAGAAGCATACCCTGTAGGTATAGCGCCCGAGCTGATTGAATTGGGTTAAACATAATAGTAAGAGAGCTTTGTAATCCTCGTCATTGGTGGGTGTTAGACTCACCTGTCATAAAGAGGGGCTCCCTTTCCTGGTTTCTAAAGGGCTCCATGTGATGAGGGGGCCGCTGGGGCTGACCAAAATTACCAGGCATGTGCTGCTGGAAGTCTCCCGGGCCCTGGGAAAACACAAAACTCATGAATTAGAGGCCATACTGGGAACTCAATAATAGCAAACAAATTAAAGTAATGAAGAATTTGCCGTGGAGGATTGCATTGGGCAGGAAGTGCTTGTAATTAAAAAGGGCCAGGGTCATTAAAAAGACACAGAATCTTGAGTTGTAAACATCAATATGTATGCCAATATTAAAGAAACCCTTTAGCATGAATTTGTGAGTGAACCTGAATTAATGCTTTGCTTTCGAACCTTCTAAAAGCTCTAACAAGGAAAGGCTATTTCAGGAGGGGATAAGTGCCCTCATCTTTGTTTCAACTTGGTTTTCCGTTAGCATGTTCGACAGCTTTCACTGCATACACATTACTCCCTATCCATCTTCCAAGGAAAAGTAGATAACAACCCTTTAATCCCTCCTTGGAATTCAAATCCCCCCTCATAACTGTCTCCTTTATTCTTTCAAATATCCATCTCTGTTAAAAAATTAACCTGCTATTCAACATGTGGCACTTCCACAAATGGGCTGCTTGCCTCCTCCAAGCCTATTGTAAATTACTTAAGATGCTATCAAGGCTTAATCCATCTTTATCCCACTGCTGTGTGGCGGTATTTAGAGAGAAGAGGTGTTTGAAAGCCACAGTCCCAAAAACTTGCTTAACAGAAAGTTAATCAAAGGGGCTTACTAAGACAGGGGGGGATCACAATGGGGGCCGCAATCAAACCTTTTCTAAAAGGTCAAGACAGGCAGGTTTGCACAATGAGGACTCTGGTGTCCAGACACACCTCAAAAATAACACGGCTCATCCCCTCACTTCTAATCCTTGATAAGAAGGCTGCAGGTGATCATCATGTAACTGATGCAGGGAAAGCTCTTTGCAGTGAAGGGATAACCATGACACATATAGAGGGGGCAATTGCCATATATTTAATAAAGAATGGAAAATTGAGCTTTGTTTTGGGGGTTTTATGTAAACTTCTTAGAGCCAATTACAAAACAGCTATTAAAAGCTTTTTCTTTGTTTTTAGTACGTGATAATGGTTCGTAAGAATAAGGAGCTGTGACTGATCCCGTCGACCATAAAGGAAGAATTTAATAATAAAAATGCAGAATCTTCAAAATAAAAAAAAGGTGTAATATAATAAATTACAGTCTGTAACAAAAATATTTCCAAATAGCGTAAAGGGTGGCCTCTCTGTTTCATGGTTAAACTGAATGTCCTCATCTAAACGGATTAAATATTATAATAACTTTAATTGGCACTGAGATAAATATTTAAAAACCCAGACTCCACTGGAAAAAAATTCAATGCATTAATACTAGAGGCAATGACCCCTCCCCCCTTACGCCTGGTCTTTTAACAATTAAATTTGATGGGATGATAATGTATGATAATCATGAGTAATCAGGTGCCCACTGGTAAATGGAATGATGCTGCCTGGTCTGTCACCTGCATTTCAAATAGTGTCCTTGGCAACAGCAGCCTAAATGCAATTGACAGCTGGGGGATCCAACACTATGTTGTTCATCAGCCCAAACCTTTACAACCCCACCTTCTACTGGGTGATAAGAGCCAGAACAGCCCCCTGCTTCCACGCTATCGATATCTAGCACCATCACAGACCTCGGGGAAGAGGAATTGCCCAATACTGATACAGAAGGATGAAAAAGGGGTAAATAAAAATACCTTCTTTTTTTTTTTTCAAAGATCGACTGCTATGTGAGAGCCTGGCTCATTTGGCAACAGGGTTGTAAATCCACATGATTGCAATTGGTTGCAGCTATTTTGCTATGGCTATTTGCATAAATCCATATAATATGTTCTTTCCAGGAAAATGTCAGTCAGTACCAGCGCCACCTGATGCCCGGGCATCATTAACTAGAAGGACGGAGTAACTTCAGGCACTTTGGCTGACTTGCCGGCGAGCCATTTCCCTCAATACAGTAATTACTTTAAAGGCATTTCTGTCATCTCTCGGATGGGTTCTTTGTGAATGAAATAAAAAGGACCTTTTCTTACAAGAAATCACTGACTTGAGATCCCTTTTCTCTGACATTAAATTCAGACTTCGAAATATATAGTGCAAAAAGGCAAGGGGCTCACAGCACAGCCCTATCGAACCACCGCGATGTTTCATTAATTCAAATACCATCCAAAAAAGGTTGCCATGCCTTCAGGACACAAACTTGTGGAAAGTGAATTTTAACTGGCAATATATCCTGGTTTCACAATTCCATTATGTGCCAAGCTGGGTGTAGTCTGAGCCCCAGTCCATCCATGAAGAGTTGCTAACTAAGTCCCGCCACTGCAGCCTCGACCTCCAAAAGTCTACTTGCCTAAAGCCCCTATCACGCATTTCCAGTTGTGCAGCCAGACTCATATCAGTGTTTACAGATTTGCTTTAACAGTATTTGGCCAGGGCAGGACAGTCTAATTGCCGTAGTGATATTACCCTCACAAAAAGGGGATGCTAACCGTGTGGAGGGGGAGAGAAAGTGAGGCAAGAGGGAGGGAGAGAGGAGCAGCTGCTACTCACAGGGAACCTCTGAGGACCCACAGCAGGTCTGGGCTGGCTCTGAGCAGGAGGCATCAAGGGCACTGCAATGAGAGAGGGAGAGGGAGAGAGCAAGGGAGAGAGGGGTGGAGGGGGGAGGGGGAGAGAAATGAAAATGAGGGGCAGTAGGTAGAGAGAGGGTAAAAGTAGAAAGGGAGGAGACCGTTAGACATCTTCATGCTACATCTTAAATAGGTTCTCAGAGTTGCTCCTCGTGTCTTTACACCGCGGGTGAAGACCGGGGAGCTCAAAGAAAATATGAAATACATTAGAATTATTTGCCAAATATGACAAATTAACATGAATAAAATGCTTTACATCATCTGGCACAATGTAATTCAATGACTGCAATTTCATTTGCTTCAAAATAAGGGTTGCTGTTATTGTACGTCAGCGTCTACAACTGGAATACATTCAATAAAATAAATATATAAACAAACAGAGACATATGCAAACAGATGCACGTACACACACTCACTTAATCATAACCAGAGGCAATCCCTGATCTTTCAGAACGCATCTGACTCTCAGGAGCACAACCCAATTGCACACATGCGCACTGGCACACAATGATACACACACAGTGATACACACACAAACACACAGTTTGTTAACAAAATTTCAATCTTGGCCTGGACAGACAGGCTAGATAAACCTATCTCAGGGAACGAAATGGAGATGCTGCCAGGAGGAAAAAAAAAAAGGGAGGATAAACCCATTACTGGCTGAGAGAGCTATTCACTTGTCATTCAACCAAACAACAAAATGACATTCTAATCCAGACACCTTTAGGGACAGAGTAAGGATATCTGCCAAAACAGCATCATACACCTCAACTGAGGATCGTGCTGATAAACTAAGGCTGCACAATTTTGGATAAAATGACAATTGTGATTTTTCTTGAGTTGCTCTCTATACAAATCAGTTATTTTAACATCGTACTTGAACGTCATCTTTGAATCCAAAAAGTTCCACACAACAGATTTGTCTTTGTATCTTTTATCCCTCTCTGACATTATGCCTTTGTATAGTTCATCGCGTTGTGTAAATTCAGTTTGGTTGAGACAAATTGTGGATATGATTAAGAGAGTTTGGTTTATTAAATAGAATCACCTTGGTGATACAGAGGTAGCAGAATTGTTGATTGAGATTAAAAGATCACAGCTTTAATAACACAGAGTGCTGTGGTGGATCCAGAGAAACACTGCAGTTAAATGAGAAAAGCATTTGAGTGATAGTTAATTAAGTTACCTTGTACAGAGGATGACGTGGGCCCTCTGAAATGGGGGTTAATGTGGATGTTTTTGGACTGTGGAGGTTGCTGCTGGTGATGCTGGGGGAAGTTAGGTGGCGGGGAGCTCATCATTCGTGGTGGCGGCTCCATCTGGGGCCGCATCGGTGGGGAGCGGTGAGCCATGTGCAGGGGGATGAGAGGCTGAAGGGGCGGCTGGGACAGTGGGCGCCCGTGGTCTTGGAAGGGAGGTGGTCCTCTTGGACGCGAAGGGTGGTGCTGCTGGGAGTGCAGTTGCTGCTGATGAGACTGATGAGGAGGAGGCATTCGGGAGGACGGCTGCTAATTGGAAGGAGATGGGGAAACGGAGAGGAGGGAAAAACCAAAACAACCTGTCAAAACACATTTCTTTCTGGGAAGATTCTGATATCATCGCTCGCAGCCATGCGATGACACGCCAACAAGTCAATTCAACAGCAAAACTGAAGATGGTATCCTAAAGTAATTTAATGCATCTCCCCTGAAGATCAATAGTGCATGCGTTTCTTTTATAAATTATACAGTGACATAAAAGTGATGGCAACCTTGGTGGGATCACAATTTTTTAAGTGAAGTAACAGCCAGATAAAAAAAAAGGGGAAATAGTCCTGATATCTGCTACAACTGGAACATATGGGTTTTAAGTGGATCCTTGATAGTTGCCCAAACAAATGCACAAACATGCCAGAGACCAAGTCAAGTAATAAAAACGTGACTACAACACTTTGTCTTAAAGAGTCCAAGCTCATTAACAGCAGTCTTTGTGGTATTGGCATAAAATCCATCTGCATTTAAATCGTCATTTACAATGTTGACGTTTTGAGTTTTAAAGCCTTTTATCGTTATTAACATGAGCTAAAATAATGACGGACTAGAGTAATGTCACGCAACCTTGAGAGGATGGTACTGTGTACTGGTATTTAATTATTTATGCAAAACAGTTTTTGTGCATTTTTTACATATTGCAAACTTATTAAAATGTGGTTTATTCAGTGATCAAATATAATATAAAAAAACAGAAATGTATCTTCACATGATGATGACAAGTCTCGGGCCATTTCTGAAATACCCTCCACTCTGTTACTGAGGATCATCGTCTTTGTTATTTCCGTTACATGTTTGAAGTGACTTAGATTTCACCGGTCCTGTATGAACTGATGAGCCATGTAACGCCAAGGATTAAATGGATGGATTGATATCAAATAATAAAAGCCTACAAGGAACTAAATCCTGGGCAATGAACAAATTTAATTTGTATCCTACTGCCTGAGCAGACTACCGCCACATACTTTGCTATAATCCCAATATCAACATTGATACAGGGAAGCAGAGTGTTTTGACTTTTTCCCTGCACCAACAACCACTGCTCTGGAGGGTCTCAGACAGTTAAAGGATCAGCAGTGAGCGAAACATGTTTCACTTTCAAGTACAAAGCAAACAAGCTTCGTATCTGTGACGGATAGAAGAAGGGAAAAAATAAAATCAAGTCATTTTAAATCATCTTAACCAGTAAAACCCATATGCTCCCTTTAGCTTTATACATTATCCACTGAATGTTGTTCAGTAGTTTACCTGCATGCCAATGTTTCCCATGAGGGGTATTCTCTGGTCATTCATTCTTCCTCTGTGTCCTCCTCTAAAATCTCCCATTCCGAAGCCTGGGAATCCTCCTCTTCCTCTATTTCCTCGACCACCTCCTCCTCCTCCTCCTCCTCCTCTACCTCGCCCTCCGTAGCGGTTTTGTCTCTTCTGTCTTTCTTGTTCCTCAAACTCCATCAGATCCCGCTTGGCTTTCTCCGACAGTTCTGATGAATAGTAAAACAGACAAATTTAGCATTTGTAGATTAAGTGTCTGGTAAAATTTGAACTTAGGTTGACAAATTGAAGTAAAAACAGATTAGTCAAGGTCAGAAAATATGAGTGTATTCACTATGGTTGTCAATGAATCAAGGACACATTATGCCCAGCAGGAAACATTACTACCTAGTGTTTCAGGGATGTTTCTCCTGTTACTGCCCGCATCAGCCAACCGCACAACAGCGCCGTCCTTTCTCTCCGATTTGAAACGTATGCGACCGGACTCTTCATCTTCCTCATCCTCCTCATCCGATTCTTCCTTTGTTGTGTCTTCATGCATAGTTTCGTTTTCAACCTGAGCAAAATATTAGGAGGTTGAAAACAATTTAATTTCAAAAACATTTTCACTATGAGAAAAACGGAGTAAATTCAGTTTGTTACATTCGACCTGCATCATGCAACTAAATCTCTTCTCCTGTCCTGTTGTCGAGAGCCAAACAATTAGCCAAATAATCCATTACTTACTGAAATGATTTTGTCCTCCCACAATTCTAACAATCAATAAATATGTCACACCATATTTTGCTAAATTGCATTACAATCTCTGGTTCCAACTTCTAAAATGTGAATATCTAGTCTTCTATGAATTTAAACCCAATATCTTGGCGTTTCCCACAGTGAGACAGATCAAGACATCGACAAGATGAGTTTTCAGAAATTGTGACAGAATTTTTGTTTAGTTATACTGACCAAGTGTTTGTGTGATTGAGAAACATCAATTAAATCAATAATAAAACAGCAATCAACTGAATAATGACTATATACTTTTTATATTTTCTCTAATTTAGCCTAAAACATACCTCAAAACGTGAAACTACACTAATTTGAATGTACCACATAAGCGTATACTTAGTACTTTGAGCAATTATGGGTAAAAAAATAAGGTGTTTAACTGTCTGCACCACCTTCACTGGGATTTAATTAAAAATAAATGTAATTTATCTATAGCAAGTGCATGTTTTTGTTTGGAGGGTCTTCTCGTACCTCGTCTGTATCAAAGACCTGCGAGCCCTCTGCAGCATCTTCCTCCTCCTCTTCCTGCTGCTCTTCTCCCCCCACCTCCTCGGGGGCCACCTCCTGTTGGACTCCGTGTTCATCCAGAGGCTCATCATCATAGGAGGTTTGATATTCATTACCCTTCAAAAGATCACATGGATAATAAGTATTGATTTTGTTTAGTAATAACAATGCTCTGATAAGGATCAGCAAAGGCTCACTGCATTTCAGCCGTTGCTGGAAAACAATAATTTATTGTGTTTCTGTTGAAATTAAAAACATCCATGTCTGCCGAGCAATGCTGTTACGACGCAGGGCAAATATATACAAGCATACAAAATGCATTACGAGTTAAATTAAAATCAAACTCATGAAATATGGACTTATGGTTTTAACTCTTTTTTGATGACTAAATTAAATAAATGAGCTTAAATAAGATATGCATATTAAAGAAGAGAAAATAAGAAATATAAAGACAAATATCATACAGGGCACAAAAGCAAACATTAAAATGTTATGGAGAGGATTTTTGGGGAGGCATCCTGTAACCGCCCCCCCAACCCAAATTACCATAACAGTGGGAGCAAGCCTTCATTACTATTCCTGACACCATTTGAAATTCAATGAGATGTAAATGTTTGACATGATATACAGAAATGCGGGCACAGATAAAAACACTCCTCCCCGCTTCAGTGATGGTGAAAATATCATTGACTGACTCCTCGCAAATCACTCCCGTTATTGGCTGCACTGTGAGTTCATGACTCCGTGCCCAAAACATGGCACAGATGCAAACATTCCAGGAAATGACAAACCAATCCCCCCCCTTACTCCATAACAAGATTTCAGTCATGATACAATCACTTCATATAAAACCACGTACACATCCGAGTCACTCCAGAAGAACCAGTAAACAAAAGGGGGCAGCACAACTCATAGGGTAGTTGCTAGTTATTCAAACAGCCTATCAATTTAACACCCACTGACAAAAATCCATTGCTAAATAAGGTCAGACTGTAGGTCACACAATGGTGTTTGGTGTTGCGCTCCATTAACCTGAAAAACAGCGGCACACATTAATGCAGAAAAAGGAGAAGGAAAAAAAAAACCACTCAGTAAACCTGATAGATGGACAGGCTGCCCCAAGGGAACACAACAGCTTAATCCTTTAAACTGTTCCACATAGTACTCATTGAATACCATGGTGAGCAAAATGTCATGGCCAGGCAGTTTAGTGACCTTGTAAACTGTTATTGCCCATAACATAAACACACATCCACACCTGCAGACATTTCCCAAAACTGAAAATAGACATCCATTCGTTCTGTGCACCCTTAGTAAGAAGGTCAACATCTTATCTTTGTTTGGAGAGAGGAGGCAGGCTAATATATCTCTGTCAGGTGCCAAACACCATCTCACCTCGGTAAATGGACCATAACGGACATTTGCACATGGATCTCGTCTTATCTCTGATCCTCTTAGTCTGGGCTAAGAGGGAAGGGAAACGAATGAAAGGGAAACTCGCATCAATCATTAGAAAACTGGATGGGGTGTCCCCAGGAAGGTCAATAATCTTTTCACCTGCACTGACTTTATCAGATCCAGTCTAAAGCCTGAGATAAAAGCCCCCCACATTAACCTCCGCCGATTGGCAGCACATCTCCTCGACACAAAGCAGCTTCTTACTCCCCTAAAGATACGCGGCCCAAGGTCACAATGGCACAGGTATTGGGAGGCGACAGCAGAGAATTACTTCACAGCAAACAAGCCGTCAACACAAACTTCGTCAGCAAGATGGAGAAATTAACTGGCAGGAAGTGATAGTGAATCTCATCCTCCCCTGGCCCAAAAAAACCCCAACCGACATCTCCTTCCCCTGAATAGATTTTCAGTCCTGACTGTCCCCTTCCCGACACAAGAAAGCCGTCATTATCTCTTGGATTGAATAGGGCTGGACAGAAAAAGAAGTGGGAGGACATGTGTGTGTTTTCATCTGGTAGCTTTTACATGTGAGAAGGCAAATGTGAAAACTCACTTGAAAATCCCCATCTAAGGGTTCATTGATTTGGATGTCTAACACTTCATCCTGGTAACCATCTTCACCCTCTGCGAGCTCTCCAGTGTAATCCATCTGGTCTTCAGGCATCCCAGCGTTGTTGTCCTGGCTGTATTCTCCTGTGTACTCCTCTCCCTGGTACCCCTCCTCCCCTACATCCCCTTCTTCACAGCCCTCTGCGCCCAGGTTCACAATGTCATCTGTGTAGTCTGCTTCCTGCAAGTTTTCCTGCTGGCCATAGGTTGTGCCCAGGTTGTATGTGGCATTGACGTTCAGCTCCTGACCACTAAACAAAACAAACACAACATTACACATCCGGAAAACAACAAATGACGTATGAAGGAAACGTTCAAAATGTGGAGCTTCACTCTGTTTACTTTACAACAGAAAATACACACAACTCTGATGTAATCAGCTTACCCCATTTCCTCATCATCACTTTGTAGGAGGTCATCATTTAACTCTTCATCTGAGACTTCTGATGGATTCTGAAACAAAAATTAAAGAAATATTTGCTTCTGCTCTTTTAAATGTTTTATTACTCTCTTCCTCGGCCTCTGTGTGTGTGTGTGTGTTTATGAGTGTGTGGTGTGGGGGTAGGGCACCACCTCCAACCCCAAAGGATGCTTTATTCCCATGTGGTGCAGGCAATCTGGGCAGGTCAACACAGTTCTTTTTTGTCCACTGTACTTCCTCCTGGTTCACATCAACAGTTCCTCCTGTGGAGGAGCCACCTGCTACAAGTCCACTGCTCACGTCTATTTTCTAAAATGTTCTACCAACAGTAACACCCAATGTTGTAGATGTTATTTTCCACTTCCTGCCCATGCTGACAAGGGAGGTGCTCTATGTGACTAGTATAAAAATCTACTTAAATCAAGATTTTGTTTTATCTTACCTTTTTACCTGAGAGCCAATCATCCTCCAACAATTCTTCTTCCAAATCACTAAAGAGAAAAAACAACCAATAACAGGTTAGCCGAGTGTTATGTCTTCTTCCAAATTATACAGTATACACTGCCAAATACAATTCTTTTAGTATTTTGCTGCCATAAATATTGTAATAACAAAGCATTTCAGTTTTTAATACTGTCTGCTTGATTTTCGAAAGTATTACTTATTAAAACACTAAAGATGTTTACTTCTGATAGCATTGCAGTTATTCAAAGTACGAGATATGATTTCAGCAAGGAGTGTACTCTATAAACAGTTCAAGTATAGATTTTGATGATAGCACCAAGTGGCAGCGATGCAACTACACCAGTGAGAGGCAGCAATGAGCGAAACCACACTTAATGTCCCGTGAAGAAGAAATGTGCCACTCTGGTATTTGAATACAGGGGCTGCATTTAGAAAGTCCAAATAATCTCCTTTCCGAACCATTATTCCTTGACACCGATGAAATATGTCACAGGGTCAAGGAAAGATGTGACAGAGTTGGGAAAGGAGATAAGAAAGGTAAACCACCGTGCAGAGACAATGTGATTCCACTTAAACCAACTTTATTTGTAACAGAAATTATGAAACAATATAATGTGAGGAATATATAGGGAGAAAAAAATGTATTGTGTCCGTTCCACAGTCAGGGGGTTGAAATAACTTTCATATTTGTATTTAGTTGTGATGAGGATACTGTGAACAATAAGTTCAATGTGCTTGTTCTGTGACTTCTGACTGGACAGATGTGACAGAGAAGAAATCAGGAGCTCAGACGATCGTTTGAGGATTAACTCATTAACATTAACTCTGGATCATGAGACAAAAAAAAAATCACTGTAAACATTTAAACATCAGTACAGCTTGCTTCACTGATTTTAAGCAAACATAATAATATTTGGTGCTGTCGTAACTATTTGGGGCCTAGAATGGTCTATGTGTGCAGCTGAATACCTGTCTTCAAACTGACTTTACAATTACAAACACTACAGTACTGATACGGTACAGTACTCCTTGTTGTAGACATGAGAACATAGAGATAAATAAAACCATTTACCTCTCTAGATCATCATCTTCACCTCTCCTCCTGCGTGACCGCTCAGCACCTGGTTTGTCATATTCGCCAAAGTTATAATCTGCAACAGAAAGTAAGTTTCACTTACAGATTCACACCAGAGCAATGGGTTATGTTAACAAAGTGCAACATCCTCACATGCTGACGTCACATAATTGGCATCACATAATGAAAATGCCATTTTCAGCAGCAACAACATGACACATGGGAGAGACCAGAAAACATTTTCATGACGGCATCCAAATGGAAAATGTATATGACCAGAATGACAAAGAAAAATTACATTTTAGATCGGACAGAGATAAAGCTGTTAATCATCATGTTGCCCTTGTGTTTCTAGAGGATATATTTTCACAGCCATCTGGCAAACTAGTCACTGCTTATATCATCACGTTCATTTTTACAGGTTTTCCCGCCCCAACTTTTGGGCATACTGTCTCCCCCAACGGGAGCACAGATCGAGAGAGAGAATAATAGATCAAGCAAACTCTTGGGTCACACATCTTGAAAAGAAAGAAAAAAAACGCAGATGGCAACCGAAGCATTTACACCCTGGAAAATCACCTGAAACAGGAGATTATGCAACACAAACTATGTATGATTAGAAACTGAAAATGTCTCAATCCAGGATGGGTGCAGTCACGACCCCACAGATTTTGAGAGTTAATTGCTGAGTTTAGTCCCGGAGGCCACTTGGTTGCTGGCACTGTCTGAAATTGGCCCAGATATCGACACAGTAGGAAAAACACAGGTACTGTTGTAATAATCCAGAATGGCTTTACTATATTCTGCAAGGCAACTTCTGCAAACAAGCGCTAATATATATATATATATGCAAACCTGGCACATGTCACTTTCACACACCTCCTTTCAAAATACAGTGATAATCAAAGTATTTGTAAAGACAAGACCAAGCGACACAGTTTGTACAATGGTGAAACAAAACCACTGTATGTTTTAACAGGGAATAATCACAGCTCTTCAAACTGTGTTCTTCTCCTGTGTGTTTGCAGTCTTCAGAAGTTGTTCAGGTGTACCTGGGCAACTGGACTTGCTTGTGTTTCCCGAAGAAGTTGAAGGTATTTAACCTGAAACCTCCCATTGGTCAGATCAGATCTGAAGAAGCCTCTTGGATGAGAGGTCTTCAAAAACACAAGCAAGTCCATTTGCCTACGTTCACTTGTATAACTTCTGAAGATACCATGACCTGGGTGACTGGGGATCTTCACAGAAATGGCTACTCCATCATAGATGAGAACTTGGTTTGTGTGAGTATGCAGCCAGACATTTTGCTGGAAATGTGAACCTGCAGAGGAGGTGGCACTCAGGTTTCCATAAGGGGAGCATGCAAAGAAACTGAGCCATGACAGTGAGCCTGCAAGCAAAACACCAGGACACTGAGACCAAAGCAGCCAGAGAACTGGGTGTTCTTTCACAACAATGTACGAATCAAGGTTAGCGAGCTTGCTGTGCAGCCACAATCCACTTGAAAAAAAGCCACTGCCGCAGTTCCAACAATTCAAAACACTGGCACACACACTCAGTCACTCGTGTATGGACCTTGTTTTTACCTTATGTTAGCTGAGCAGCTAGCTCATATGCTAACAAACGCAGCTGCCAACCACCACAAGTCAATGAAAAATGAAATCCTCCCGTCAACGTTAGCCCGCGGAAAGGCGCTGAATTCACTCACTCAAAATAACCCAAATCTAAAAAATAATAACGTTTATACAAGTGATGTGCTAATAAATAATAGCCACCGAAGTCATGCAGTGGTGGTTCCTGGTGTTTCTTCAGGGGGGACGCTAACCATGGCCGAGGTCTGACTTGAGGCCTACAGCTAGCTGCTAGCTAACTTAGCCAGTCGCATAGCTACCCCGAAACCATAAATACACATCTTATTTGAAATAAAAATAATTATAACACTATAACCAGGCTTCGATCGGTGGCTTGTGTCCACAAAAAGCTATGTTTTTCCCCCCAATGCGGTTTCCAGCAGCTAGCCACGTTAGCGACACCAGCTAGGCTAACGTAGCATCATCGACAAAAGCCCGCTGGCGGTACTCACCCTGTGCGTTGGCCGACATCGTGCACCGCGCGTCCCGCTCACACTCTGACTACACGCGTGCGGGTCGCATTTAATGTTTCGTGCTTCACTCGGGCGACAACACGAGATGAGATCCGAGCCGCCGTGCAGCGTCTATGCGACAGTGGTTCCCTTCTGCGACCGGAGCACAAACATGGCCGCGCTGTGGTGATGCATTGTGGGAGGGAAACACCACCAACACCACCCCTCTAACCTCCACCCCGGGTTCTGCAGCACAGGCTTGTAAACACACAGGTTAATGACTGTGGTGTCTGAACTGCACAACTGCAGGTGTTGCATTAGACCTCTATGTGGGAAATGCATTTGTTGGATAAGTCCGATTAGAAGTTGCTCCAATAAACGTACATCATTATGTCTAGAAATGTATATCATCCATACCCGGCACTTATTTTATAGGCCTACCTATTATATAAGATAGTCCCATTTAATTAAACCAAGCCTCATAGCTGAGTCCACATGACATTTCTCAGCTGCACATTAGTGGTAGTTACAGGTTTCTAAACCTATTCGTTACTAAACAGCAGCCAAAAAGCCTTCACCCTTATGAAACCACATGTAAATCAACCAGATCCACATTTTCAATTGGATGGACACGAAACAGTCAATACCAAACACCTAAATATGACTGAATTTTTTCATCAACGCATAATTCTCGAAGAAATCACTGAAAATATGGAAAAATGCCCAATCTTGCCATGTTAAAAAACCAAATAATTCTGGAACTAACCCCTGATGCGGATCTACATCATTCTGGGTTCTCGATTTCCTTTCCTTAGTCACAAGCAACAATTTTCTTTGTTTATCGTGAAGTCTTTCCCCTTTCCCCGACACCTTTATCTTGGTACCCAGTGACTTAATGAACCCAGTTTATTCTTCTAAGTGTCAGAATTCATTGTGACTCGTCAGTCACAAGGGAACTTTTAAAGTTATCACTTGATTAGGTCCCAGATCTATAATTGTTGCATCTGTGAGTCAGATTCTCACCTTAGAAGGTTCTTGGATCTCAGTGGTGGGAGAATCCGGTTCCTCAAGTCTTCACACTCTTTATGGGAGGTTGAGGCTGGTCAGTCACCGTCTCTCCAGAACTCCGAAAGATGAGAACAAATGAGAGATCCCACCTTCGGCACCAAGTTTTGTTGTGTAAATCTGAAACAAAAAATTACTTCGATCGAGAAGCCGAAATGTCCTTTGAGAGTTTGCAACGACAGAACACAGAGAACAGAATGTTGCAAAGTGTGATGCAGACTGAGCTGTTGTGCTGATATTTATTATAACACAGTGTGGATCTGAGATATGCATGAAAGCCAAGGCTGTGAATTATCAGTTGGTGAGGGGTCGGGCTGGTACGGCTGGTACGGCTGGAATGAACAGCATGTGGCACATTCAAGGCTATTTAGAAAATAGTCAAGCCCATATTAAAGCCTCTTCCCTGACCCATACCACATCTTTCTTCCAAGTTTTGCAGAAATCCATCCTGTAGTTTATGTGTAATACTGATATAAAACAAACGGCCAGTGAAAACATGACCTCTTTAGCAGCAGATCGAACACTTTCTTATTCTCAAATGATAGATTCTGGTAAAATGATCTGATTTAGAGGTTTGTACTTCACACACGATACAATTTTGCATTGTATTTGCTAGTTGTGCTTTATTTATCTCTGCAGTATTATCCTGATCATATGGTCAGAATTCCCATATACTGCACATTGGTTATTGTATTAATCAAACCCTGATAATTGGTCAAAGTTCAGTATTACAACCATTCTTAGTTTCCATTTTTACAGTGTCAGCAAAGGTGCCACATGTTTAAATGCGTGCCCTTTTTAAGTCTTGGTCACTTTGGCTGAAATTCAAAATGCTCCTTAATCTTTATTCAGCTCACTCCTTTGATTTCTCTTGCCTGTAAGGTCAAAGCCTTTTTTATCTCTGACCCATTTTTTTTCCCTTCCTCTTTTCGTGGTCAGGTCTGGGAGTCAGAGTTGTTGTCTGACTATGCAGCTTGGCTACAGCACAAAATTCTAACCCTCCAAATTCCTCCTGGGCTGACAAACGTCAACAAAGACCCCGAGAGACACCAAAGAGAGGTGAGCAGTGAACTGGAGCCTCATTGTATTGGCTCATTATGGTGTCCCGCAGTGAGGAAGAAGCTATTTTGTAGCACCACAAGGTCAATATCTGAAAGCCAGAGCGATGGAGGGGATCAGCCGTGAGATTTTTAATTTGAGAAAGCGTAAAGGGACTTTCCTGGTGAAAGACAGTCTGTGAATTATAATAAGAGTGGGAGGATTGTACAGACAAGATGTTGAGTTGGCAAATGTTCCCCTTTTTCTCTTTTAAAAGTTGGAATACAATTTATCCTCAGTATCGTACAGTTCCTCTTATGACATGCACAGTTACTGCAATGTTTAAGGTGTACAAAAGTTTCTTAAAACAAAAACAGCAGAAAGCGCCCAGGGCTGCTGCTTCTTTAAAAAGTTAAAAACCTTTTAAAGTCCAAATGTTTCAGCCTCCCACACTCAAAATGTTCATATTGTACGTACACGCACAAGCTCATGTGTCAGTTGAAATGAATGCAGGTGCAGTTCAACTTAATAATGATAATAATGTATTCTACACTATACTAAATATTCACTCCAAACAGCTGTTTCCAAAGCTGTATGAGATATTTCTGTGCTCCCTGGACTCACTTTCCCAGGAATTTTGATTTTACTTCCAAATAGATGTGAAAAGGGGAGCTGTCACACTCTATTATGGTGACCTCAATGATTCTGTGCCCTACCCAAATCCAGCGGTTTTCCATAACAATGCAAATTAAAGGGTGCAAAGCTGGAGAGAGACAAGACTTGTTAGTTTCCATCCAAAGGACAGAGGTTCTTTACAACAAACTTGTCTGTACGCCTTGTGTAGATTTTGACAGTGTGCCAACTTGGAAGTTGTTTTGTGCGAGACAATACATTTTTGCTGTCGATTCAGAAGGCTCGGCAACTGTCTTGAGAAAGTGATACTGAAGCTGCTGTGGAGTAGGAGTTTACAGGCCTGCAACCGATTATTAAATAAAGATTAAAGAAATGTAATTTAAACATAAAAAATTATTATGAACTGTGTTTAGCTGCAGACAAACTCGGTCTGAGACCTTCTGAGACTAATTTCGAGTCCAATTTGGAGCAGTTTTCTCACTGAGAGCATGTCAAAGGAATGTATTAGCATGTGGCCATATCCAAGACCTATTAGCTTAATACACTCCAACAGGAAGATTTGCTTTTGGCAGATTTGTAAGTGTCTGCTTCAATCCCACATGGGAGACTGCGGTTTGAATCCTATATCTTTCTCTGGACACTGGTCAGGGATTTGGGCTTAAAGTTTTTGCATCTTTCACACAGAAGATCCAGTTACTCTAGTTTAACTATCTGATAAAATATAATGTGCATTCCAATTTCATTTTTGAATTTTTACTATTCACACAGATAAATGGAGCAGCAGGGATCAGTGTAATTTGTAGGAACATTGCAGGAATCTAAGTGAAACACGTGCAAAAATATTGAATGTACTGACACAGTGAGTGCAGTGAATACAGATCTGTAGACATTAAGATAAGATAAGAAAATCATGTATTAGTCCCACTAAGGGGAAACTTGTTGTCTTACAACAGTAAAGTAATAAAAAGGAAATATGTATTTGGTGTTCTTCAATTAAAAACAAATATCATGAGTTTCAGGGTCATGTGGAAATGTATATTATCCCTTAATAACCTAAAGTCATATTTACAGGCTTTTATGGTGTATAATACTTTATATAGAAAAAAATGTAAATTCATATTTTTTTCATATTGCAACTACTTACCATGACTTGACCTATCCATATAACGTATACCAATTATATCATATATATATTGCTCTGCCTGTATGCCTCTTATTGTGAATTTCACCCATTCATACATGTAACTCAATACCTTTTTATACCTATTACATACTATTGTGAGTTTATACCTGGATAATTATACATTTTTTTTCCAGACGTATGATATATAGTATACTGCGATTTAGTATGCTATGGTGAATTTATACCCATTTATACACATCCATTGGATTTTACATTCTTTACACCATACCTGCCTATATGTATAAACAGTCTATATATACGGTATGCATGCATATATCAATTTCAACATCTCCTTATACAAATGCACAAATACAGTATACATCCTCAGGCAATCTCCCTGTTCTACTGCACTTTAATCAAATACATTTCTTTACAAAACAATATTTCTGGAGTGAAAGGTGTTTATTATGAGCATATTCTGTCATTTTCTTTTCTTACTCTGTAATCTCATCTTATGTTATGTTATCTTATCTTATCTTATCTTATCTTATATCATCCCATCCCATCCCATCTCATCTCATCTTATCTTATCTCAAGTTATAGTTAATTGCCTCTTGTATGTTAATGTAATAATTAATGCGCATGTCTGGTGTCATTCTCTGTAATAAGGTCCCTGCATCAGCATCGTGAATGTGCTGCAGTCGCTGACCCACATCTCAGAGCAGTGAACTGTTTAACTCAGACTCTTGTTTTTCCTCTTCTGTCAACACTGAGGAGGAGGAGGAGGAGCGGGCGGGCTCTTCGCGCTCACCGGGCCGCTGCGATTGGCCCGGGACGCTGCACTCCTCGCCGCCATTGGCCGCGCGCCCCGTCGCTCCCCGCCTCCACTAGCAGCCCGCTTCCCGCGCCATTCGCCGTGCACGCGCCGAGCCAGCGCAGGCGCGCCCCCGCTCGGAGACTGTCTGGAGTCTGTCTGAAATTGATAAAATTGAAGATGGAGACTTTTTTTTTTTTTTAAACGCGTCCCTCCGCTCGACCAGGGGGTGAAACGTGACGACCGAAGCCGGAAACCCTCGCTCTCCTGCCCGGGGAGGACTTCGCGCAGGAGTCGCCGCGTTGAGCCCCCAAAACAAAACACATTTGTGGGATAAACGCTGTGAAAGTTTTTTCTCCCGCAGTGTGACAGCGGACAGGCAGGTGAGACAGGCGCCTCCGTGGGACTTCGCTCACGCGTTACCTTGTATTTACGTTCATTATAATGTTTGTGTGTGCTAGCTGTGCTGGTTTAGCTTTGGTTTTACCTCGCGTATACATTTTATATTTGCCTGCTTTACCGCAACGGAAAATGGAAGAATCCTGCTATATTTGTATTGGGCGAATAATGCGTATGATATATATATATATATATATATATTTTAAAATGTGTCGTAAACTCCAGCGTAGCCGGTTTGTTTTCAGTGCTTGACCCATTCACGCAAGTTCAGTCTGATGCGTAGGTGACGCACCTGTTCCTCAAACACACACACACACACACACACACACACACACACACACACACACACACACACACACACACACACACACACACACACACCTGAGGGGGACGTTTCCTCTCACGCATGATGTGTGCGTGAGGCTCCTGCGATTTCCCTCATCCACTGGTGTCTTATTCTAAAGCCCAGGCACAATAGAGAACGTGTTTTTAATGCACACGTGTTAAGTTAACTACGCAGAGACGCACGCTCCTTCCTGCAGGTGAGGTCAAATCAAACCCTGTAATCAAATCTTTGCTCTTTCCCTCTCTCTTGTTTTTGCTCTGCAGGGGATCAGCCCTTCAGCCCCCAGAGTTCAAGAGGAGTGCATCCAGCTTCCAGCTTCCAGCATGGAGCAGGACAAAAAGGTTGGTTGCTGCACACTACAGGCCTTTCTTCCCCCTCCATGGCAGACATTTTGCCATGTCAAAGCAGGAAAAGCAGGTGTAAATGATCAAGTGAGTGATGGCTGAATTCCATTGAGCTGTTTCACTGTTTCTGGTGTCCTTTTGGATCAGTCGTTGGAGCTGGTAAAGGACCTTGTAACTGTGTTTTGAAACGTGCTATATAAATGACGTTTATTATTACTGTAGGGATGGTTATCTACTGGTAGTTGTGCAGAAGACCTTCAAATGTGAAAGGGATGTTCACCATCTAGTCCTATATTCCAAAATGAGTGTTATCGGGACAGTTGAACTGAACAAAGCCCTGGTTTATAATACACCTGAGCTTTTAGTATGACAAGTTAAAATGTCTGTTTTGGCCTTTGTGGGTTGAGACACGAATTGGCATGTTCACTTTTATGGTTTAAAGTGGGGGTGAATATTTATTTCACACAATTCATTGCATTTATTCATTTGACATGATTTAATCTCATGCCAGCCGTTTTCAAAACAATAGTAGCACTACATATATTTCTGTAATTCTCATAGACTTCTCACAAGTAGTTTCAAAGTACAAAAAAACCCCCAAAAACTAGAAAATTTGACCAAAAGCATTGGAGTGAAAGTGAGGTGTGTGCACCTGATGTGCTGCCGCCTGTAACTCGTCTAGACGCTTTTGCTCTGTCACTGCGGTTGTCTACAGACGGTGCGGTCATATGACTTGGGGGAGCTTCGTCCCCCCCCCCCCCCCCCCTCCCAGTGTCTAGCTTTTTGGGGCAAGATGGCTGCTATAGCATTGTTGTTATTCATGACGTATATGAATTAAAGTGAGGTGAGGGGAGCAAAAAAAAAACCACACCAGGGGAAGGGATATAGTGTGACGCTGGATTTAAATGAAACACACGTCATGTGTCTGACTTTACAGTGCACACAGAAGGGACGGAGAATGTTAACTCCTCACAGGTATCTCTTAAATAAACGGGTTGTTTTGAATGAGCCGGATGAAAATTAGCCGCCATTCTCCGTATTGGGTCGACACAACCCAGCTAGATATTGTCACACGATTCTCGACTTGATGGAAGTATTTGCCTGGATAGTTTCTCCACCGTCGCCTCTCTTGTCTGTTATTGGGGCTGCTTGGTAGCCATTTTGTCTGATTCATCGCTGCCAAAGCCTTGTGGCATGTCCAACAATCTGCTGTGAACAATTATAATCTCTCTGAATGATATACAAATGTCTGTGGTGGCTTCTGATTCAGATTTGTACAGTTTGAATAGGTATATCCTTTTACAAAGCATCGTTGGAAAGACGTATTCTCATGAAGACTCTGTTGAATATACATAATACACACATCTCTCTCTATCTTAGATAATCACAGACTTTTCCAGGCAGTCTGATATAATACCTGTAACATTTTAGCGCTTCATAACATTGTGATGGCAACGATATTTTGGCAATATTTTTTGTTCCGTGAAATAGTTTTAACATGAATGTGAAACGGCCACTTCATTACGTAAAGTTTGTGTTTTTCTACACCGATAATATCTGTTGGATTGTGGACTGAGTCACACTGAAAAATAACAGAATCACAATCTCAAATTTAGGATTGCATGGCTCGTCAGTACAGAAGGAAATTATGTTTTTTAGATTTGTGCCTTCGACTCCATTCAGTTGTGTATTAACTGCAAATGAAACTTATCTTACGTCCATTATTACTATTATAATGTGCTATACAAGATGCATCAAGATAAAATCTCTTATTTTCACAGCTTTATTATCATTATAAACACTAACCCTTGTATTCAGAAAAGTAAATAATCACGTAAAGTGAATTCCAATATTACATTTTAAACGTTACTGCGAATGTTTTTAAAGTCTCAAGCAGCTCTCTTTCAGTCAGTGAGGGAGGATTGAGGCAAAATTAACTCTGACTTTCAAAAGTACCTCGAGCTTCACTTTGACATTTCAAGTTACTCCCACTCAGTGAGTCTGTGATGTTTATCTGTTTGCCATATCAGTGACCAGCCTGGACAGATCTCTTCATTATCACCTACTTAGTATAAACTCGTCTGCTGTCAGACAGCTCCTTTAGTCTCGTCTCCTCATATTCCTTAATGGTTTTTGAGTGCTTGTTGATTTTTGAGATTATAATTTTTTTTTGTTTCCACTGGAGCGTGCAGCCACACTTGAAAACATGCACTGTCTTTGCAGGCTTGTCCCAAACCTGATCCAGGGTCTTGCAATGAGAAAGGTAAGAGAGACATGCAAAGAACTGTTTGAGTTTTGCAGATGTCTATCGCGGCCTACATTTGTCATTTCTGCAGCACAAATCACAAACCGGATATCAAGTATCATTTGGTTGTTTTGTTTTTTGTTATACGTTCAGTATTTTCGGTTTTTTTTTAGGAAATTGATCGCTCGGCCGTATTTATAATAGGGATCGCAGTTGTAAATGGGTAGTACTGCATATTACCTCAAAACAACGTCTAATTAAATAGACAAATTACTTATTAACATACGTACGGCTCAAAAATTGTTTGTAAACTACTTTAAACAATTATTAGCTGCTTTCAAATAATTTCAGTGACACTTGTATTATACGCAACGTAATGTTTGTTCGTATATTTAAAAGTATTGCCTACAAATTTAGTTGTAATGTTTTTACAAGCCAAATCTCTGACAAAGCCGAAATGAAAAAGCAGTTTAATAAAAATCGTGTCTTTATGGTTTATTTGTGTGTAACAACATAATGTGTGTCTGTGTATTTATGCGACTATTTGACTATTTCTAAGCCGTAAAGTTACTTATTTCCGTTGTTTCATTTGTTTTCTCAGGAGATCCATGGTTTCATGTCTTTGACGCCGGAGTGCAGTCTGCCCAAATGGTAAGATCTGTGTTGACCTGTTCATTAAAGCACATTTGGGCACGTTTAAAGTTGAGAAAAACAATTCTAGGAATGCTTTAAGGTGCTGCAGTGAGTGAATGCGATTGCCTGAGGGAAATATCAGTCTGATGCGCTCCAGTATTTACAGAGGTCGAGCCCTGGCTTGCAATGCCAATTCTGCATGATGTGATGCTGAGAAGTGGCTAATCAAATTCACCGCTGTCATTCACTCGTCAGCAGCAATCATTTTTTATTAACGCAGATTTTTGATCTCTTCATAAGATAATCATGGATATGGATCTAGTAACTTTCACTTGAGGCTTAGCCGGAAAATGCTGATGCAAGAAGGGCTGTGAATCTCCATCCTGTTTTTCCATTGGCTCGTTGTCTCCACCCACAGTGCAGTCACGAGGTCCAACATTATGATGATGTCTGGAGAAAACAGGCTTTCATCTCGGCTCTAATGCGTCTTGAGCTACAATGAACATATTTCCTGGGTTATTTCTGTGCACACACAAAGTACAATTTGAGCATGTTTCAAAGCATTGCTCAGTAGCACAGCAGCACCTGCCATTGTCTGTATTTAACGGTGGGTTGTTTACCTCGCCAGCTTCTGCTGCGTAATGACGCAGTTTCCTTTGACATTGATGTGGCATGTTTGAAATCAGCCTTGACTTCCCTGCTTTTTAAGGAGTCTCTCCTGGCAGTCTGCCAGAACATGGATCCATTTGCCTGTTCTCTCCTAAGAGCATAGCTGCACAGCTGTGACCCTTAGCCAGTCCTAGCCACTGATAACTCAGCCAGCAGCGTCCATTTTAGGTTTTAGACAGTAGCGAAAGAGATGAACTGTAACGTAGCTTGTAGAGAAAGGAATCTGAGCAGAAATCTAGTAAAGGTGCGACTTTGGAGCGGTAAACAAACTTTCCAAAGGGACAGATACGAAGATGATTCTGAACAAACGGGGACTTGTGTAAATGCTTCGACTGATTTCTGGTTTATGATTTACAGTTTTACTTTTTGTCGAAAACAGTGAAAATAGATATTTCGGAAGTACTTTGCGATTTTATCATTAAACTTTACTCTGTTTTCATGAATTTTAAATCTTACAAATGTTTTTAAAGAAATATTTAATAAGATTTACTCAAAACATACATCGACGAAGATTTGAATCAAATAAATTCCACATGTATTATAACATACTACACTAACGTAATATTTGTACAATTAATGCTTAATATTGTGTGCGATGTGTAGTATTTAGCTCTTTTTCTTTTTCATTAGCGAAGGTATAAGTTCATCAAAAGAGTGAGTCATGAAGAGTATTTTTGTTTGGATTAAAACAAATTTAATTAAAACTATTTTTATGACATATGGTTTTTCGTATGTTTGGAGCTTTGGTTCTGTGAAGAGGAAGTTTTATCTTGTTTTATATTAAAACAATCATTAGTTCTTGATTTCATTAGAAAGCATTTTAAGGGGATTATAAAAAAAATATATGTAAAGGAAATAAGCACTTTAAATACAATATATTTCTTGCGAATCACTGACATTTTTTAAGACAATTATTTTGTATTTCATCGCAGTCATTAACATTAAAATGTTTGATCGCTATTTTGTTTCAGATTAGTAACGTATTATTTATATTTCCGTTTGCTAATATTTGTTGAATTACGCCCTATACCATTTTAATTGTTACAAAACTTATGATACACGTACATACAGATGAAGTTAATGTAATTAATTAAAATTTTAAATCTCTGTCCATTACAGTTACCGAAAGTCAAAGCGATTTACTTTACTATTACTTTTATTGCATTCAATTCAAATTAAAAGTAATATTTAGATCTTTTTTATCATGTAAATGCACCTTAAATTAAAAGTCCACCCATTGCAACAGTTATTTAAAAGTATTGTATATTGTGATGTAGAACTGCTAAAAGGTTTAGGTGACCCTAACCCCCTTGAATGCTTGTTTTCGTGCACTGTAAAGAGCTCGTGAAAGCCAGACTGTGTTCTGATGCCACCCAACACAACAGTGGCTGTCAGTAACATATAAAGCTGGGCCTCTGCTCTGTGGCCTCGAACATGGAGGGAGAAAAGCCACTGTGGGTTCATGCATGTGTTGTGCTGTTATGAGGATGGAATTACCAAACCTATAGATTAATGTCAGATTGAGCATTTTTATAATTTTTTTTTATTTCCACACGCAAACCTGTTGACCTTTTGTTGTCGGAACAAAACAAGTGAAGTAAACTTAGCCAACATGTTCAAATTTCACTCATTTTGGACATTTTCCAGTTGTAAACAATCACTTTTAAATTTGACTGTTTCAGCTGTTGTGAGACTTAGAATTAAAATCCAGATTAACTCATTTCGGCGTTTCGACAAACGCTTTTATTATTTTTTATTTAATCGATCTAATGTTTCTGTTGATCGTTACTTCCGACTATTTTTCCTTTTTAATGTTTTAACGGTGCATTAATAAGGCGGTTGTTTCTCGTGTGGATTTTGCAAACTATCTGGTCTTCAGTTTCTTGTGCATGAAATGAATGTTGGGTCAACAGTGAGCTCTTTGCCCGCAGACTGCCGACCTTTTTGTTTATCATTAAAACAAACAGTCACCACACCAGTCACTGAGCAAGCAGGGATTTTGAATTTAAGCTTCAGCCACAGCATCAGTTCTAACGTCTCATGAATATCACATCCTCATTAGCAGAGGGCTGTCTACCTGTGACCACACTGTAAATGTCAGCGGTTAAACTCTTACTTCCTTATTTTTTTTGTGTGAGGGGGGTAAATAAATAACTTGCGTTTGTTGACTGTCGAGTGTAAATGTTGTGCGTTGCCTGCATTTGTCTCCACTGTTTGTGATTCAGCCAGTCTTAAGATGTGCACATGTAGCATGTCCGTTCCCACTCTGCTGCGTAGCCTTGACAGCTTCAGCAATACTTCCTGTTTTCATTTGACTGCAAATCTACCACTGACTTTTAAATGGAGTGTGCTCGTCTATAACACTCTCATGAACGCTACAAAGAAGGCTGTAGGCCTGGGTGACCACTGTTTGACTGCAGTGCAGGGCTTTACGCCTGCTTAAATTCAACAGCAGCCTGAACAAGTACTTAGTTACTGGGAAGAAAACTTTTGGCCTGAGATGAACTTCTGCTTTTTTTTTACTCAAGTCTTTCACTGAGTCCTGAGCTCATGGAAAGTAGACAATATCCTGCTGGATTGAGGCGAGTGACATGAAGAGAGACAGTCATATGCACTGTGCTTGATTAATAATTAATCGTTCACTGAAACAACTAACTCATCTATTGCGAGATTATCGGCTGTGTGCATGTTTGGATTTGTTTTTCAATTTCTTTTGGCATTTTTACACAAAAAACCTGTGGTTGCTGTTGGTAATGGGTCGATATTCGTCTTGTGACCCAGCTCCACCCTGCTAACCACCCGGGTTTTACACATGCCAGATACTGAGCAGAGGTGGAACATTAAGTACACTGTGTCCTTGCAACTCTGTACTGACTACAGCTCGACCGATTTATCGTTGGGGTGCAGGCATATCGGTATCTGCATTTGTGTTTTCCAATACGAAAACTTTATTTCAAATTTTAATGAAAGAAGGTGTTTATCTTAATTAAAGTGCTGGACATTTAAATGTGTTTTGGTTTTATTTCATTTGAAATAAAGTTTATGGTTAAACTATGAAAAAAGTACGAACCCTTACCCTCAGTTACATTCCCTGGTCATTACCGTTTGATAACAACATTATTGGGAATCATAGCCAATTTTTTATAATATATATTTACCAGCCAATGTATCTGCATTGGAAATATTTTACTCCCTAGTGTCTGTATTGACATCACCCTCCTAAAAATCCATATCAGTCGGGCTGTACCAGAATTAAAGTGTATGGCTGGATATTTAGATTAATACTTAATATTAATTGTTCGTACCAGCTGTTGTCTACGAACATCTGGTCAGACTGTAACATTATACACTTTGAGGACCAGGCTGAATTTTATTCCTTATAGTTAAGTGTTAATTTCTTGTCTTGTTAAAAAGTCTTTTGTACTTTTCAAAGATGCTTGAACGAAAGTAAAACTTGTTGCATTCACTTTAAAGAGAAATTACCAAACTACACAGGTTTTGTCCAAACACTCGCTGAGTCAAATCTCAGGTGGGAAAAATAAATATTGCAGCAAAGACTTTTAATGATGAAACAACCCTGTGAAGCAGTAAGCGGTGGATGTGGACTGTGTTGAGTAAACGCAGGTGACTCAGTATTTATGTGAGCAGTAATGTGGTGTAAATATCAGTATATGTCAGTATATGTAATGAATATGTAAAAATGCTCAGCATTAGAATTTCCACAGCTCCAAGGGCTTTACTGCAAGTTTCCTTTAAAGTCAGAAATGTGAGACTCGAGGGTGTGCTCGCATTTTTCCCTAATTGGGGGCTTATTTGAACGCACCTGGACTACCTGTTTTCACTTTGCCATTTGACCTTTTGTGAATTAAGATGACAGGGCGGAGTTAGAGCTCATCAACCCTGCGGTACATCACAGCGAGGGGAGGCAGCGCCACGACTAAATAGTAAATCTCACTTCTCTCTAAGGTTACAAAATATATATTCTGTGCAATGAGGGAACGTGTTAATGAGGACAAAAAAACCCCAAAACACCTGCACAGAGTTTCAGAAACCCAACAAGTCTCCCTGGACTGAAAGTGAATATTTCATCCTTCATTGAGTTTCATATTTGACTCTCCATAAGCTAAGGTAGATAAATGGGAACCTCAGACTGCAGGGTCTCTTTCGTGTCACACAATGGCGTGGAAAGGTCAGGACTAATGAAGTCGGGGGTGTGACCCCTAGTATTCAGTGACTTTGCATGGGCCCTCGTCCCACCGCTGCAACCATGCCGGTTAATCCCTTTTTGATCCTAATTGATAGGCATTAACATGATCCTTATCCAGGAGCTGTGTTTTGTCTTCCACAGCCCGTCTCTCTGGGTGTCAGTGACACAAAGTGTGAAAGCGTTAAACCAAATGTGAAATTGATATTTTTGGTGTTTGTGTGCTTAAAATCTGGCTGTGTTTCTAAACACTCACACAAAAGTGCTCAGTGCTCAGCGTTTGCCCTTTGAGGCTCTTAACAGGACTTAGCACATGACCTCTTGAATCCGACTGTCATGTGAATGGTACCAGCCCATTTCCAGTTTGTTTTCCTTTGAGTCCTTTTTATCTTCATCACTCGGTGATTACTGCCTTTTTAACCGTTGACTAATTACCCTCATTAAAATGTTTGCATTGACTTTAAGTCGGGGCACATGTCACTTTCATTAAAGTGCACACGCTGCAGGATTTCTAAAGTGAAGGTGTTGGAACATGCAGTTCACAGGGGTTTTATTTGAGTGAAAATATAAAATGTGTTTAAATGGCTTTTATTTAAACCGTTAATTTAATTTAATTGTTTTGTGAGTCTATTGATGATCAATAATTGTCTTTAGACTGATGAAACCTGTTCATTGCTTCTTATAATCAGCTGCTTATTAGCTTTTTCTGCTCATTAGCTGTAATCCACATTATTAAACTGGAAAATCGTTTACATGATGCAACTTCTGAAAGAAAGAAATGATCTGAGGATTTTTACACTGTAGCTATTAGTTATTAAGTAATTTCTTTAAACTTATTTCATCAAAACAGGTTTGCGACTATAATCAGTCTGAGCAGTGAAGTGATGGCAATTTTTTATTTATATATTTACTTTTAATAAACAAATAATATTTTACATTTTCTCAAATCACAGAAATTGTATGAACTACTAATGATAAAGATATAGATATTGGTCATTACTTTACTACCTGCTCTATCTTAGTTCAGAGTTTGGTTTGAGCTCAATACTATGATCAGTTTGTTTAGTATTAAACTTTTGCATAAGCAACTGTGTTGTGCATGACGAATGATGATGATGATTCATTTTTGAAATATTTTGAAAAGGTTCAACAGGAAGTCCTTCAAATAAACGGCTGAGCTACTTTCAGTTTTTAAAAAGAAGCCACCAGCCATCACTAATCCTTCAAAGTTTCTATTTCCACTACACTTGCAGATCAAAGTTGTTGTATTTTGCCAACACACCTGCAACGATACAGCTGGACACATATTTATTCATAATTTTAATTAACATGAATAAAGTTGTTGACGTCAACGGAAAAAATATTGGTGGCTTGTTTTGTGATTAGAAAAATAAAATCCGGTCCCTTTCATTTCTTTTGTTTCTGAACTGTTTCATAACTTTTTCCAGAATACGAATTTTCACCCTACATGCATTTTACAATCACAATCACGCTTTCTTTGTTTTTGTTGTTTTGTTAAGTGTTAAGTTATTTCATTATTGATTTCCTTTCTTTGATGTTTTACTGCTGAATGCTTTTGTCCATTTGCTCTAAATCAGTATCATCTGCAGCTCTGCACTGACGTCAAGATCCGATTTTCCACATGATTTATCAATGTTTGTATGTTTTTTTTAAGGACAGCCATATGTGTGATTTTATTTCCATCACTCTCTCTCACTATACTCGAACCTGCACAATTAAGAAGCGTGGCTCTCCATGGTGCTCAGCAGTGTGCAACAGCCCACTTTAGCTGGAAAATACCAGGTGTCGTGTCGGTTCTTGTTGGTTTCACACAGCGACTCCAGTCCCTCCCTGGAACTTAGTTCTCAGGTCTCCATAGGATTGAGTGTTATTTCCAGCTTGTTTGTTGCAGTGAATAATGAGTACTCTGTAAGGCCTGATGACATAATTTGGTGATCGCGTTGGAAAAATAACCAATTACGGTGGTAAGAAAGTGCAGATTGGGAGTACACTCGTGTATTTTCACTTGACTGGCACCACCTGCCCTCTGTATGTCACACTCACTTCACTTATCCCACCGGTTGTGAAACCGAGCTGGTGTCTGCCAGTTGTGTGCAACCCCCAGCAGACACGCACACACACAATGAATCACAGTGGAATGGACTTAATAATAATAATGCCGCAGTTATTTAGATTTGCTTTGCCCATGACGAATAATGTGAAGTGCAGGATTGAGAGTTTGGTGGAAGAAGGATTCAGTGATGGTAAAAGTGAGGGAACTCCCCTCAGTGCTTCTGTCTTCACCGAGACAGCAGGAAAGTTGGGAGTCAGAGCAACTTCTGGAAATATGTGTTTGTGTGTGTGTGTGTGTGTGTGAGTTGAGGAGTTATTTTTTTGTCAGATTGTGCAGTTTGACCTGCTGCAGCTTTGGTTTTATGGCATCTAGTGCAGAATGTTTTAAAAACATGTTGGGGAGTAGACATTTAGCAGGGCAGGAACATGGCGTTTGATCACATGCGGTACTGAATGAGGAGTTTGCTTCAGTTCTGGCTCTGGTTGTGAATCTCTTTCCTCTGCGATGTGCTTTTTTCTTTTACTTCACACTTACTTCATGAATACAAAGCACTTTTTTCTGTTTGTATATCTTGCGTGTATGTGTGTGTGTGTGTGTGTGTGTGTGTGTGTGTGTGTGTGTGTGTGTGTGTGTGTGTGTGTGTGTGTGTGTGTGAGATCATCTGAGCTTATTGAAAAGCAACTTTCAACATCTGTGCCAGCCTTGCACCGGTGTAGTTCAAATACATTAAGTGAATTTTCTAAAATTGGCGGCTGTGTGAAAAATAATTGACTGACATTCACACTGTGTATCTGACTTCCAGACATTTAAAGTAATATTATGCTTTAGCTTGATTCACCGGTGTGTTACCAACTGATATATTGTCACTCACCTCAACAAGACTCCGTAAACTTTCTGGCTTTAGCTGCTGTGGATTTGTCTATTCTCGTCTGGTGTGCGCAGGCTTTTGTTCTGGCTGTTTTTATCAATAATTGCAGAAAGTACAAAGAACTCAGCCACTTCAGTTTGTGTGTGTGTTTGTGTGTGTGAGAGGAATTTGATTGTCAGTTTAAAGGCGCCAAAACAGGTGTGAGTGTGTAGTATCATTACAAAGGACCAGAAATGTATTAAAACTGATTGTTCAAGCCAACGTTGAGTCTTATCCTAGTTTGAACCTGAGATGATGTATTAAGTCTACAGCCGTTGTTTATATGAAGGAGCCACATCTTTAAAAAAATGTTTTATCTTGAAATAATGTAATCTTTTTCTCTCAAGCTTAATGAGACAGATCTCAGCACCTCAGCTGCTTCGTTCTATTCTCTCCATCAGCTTTTCCTAGAAATGACACCGATGAAAAGCATCAAATGTAAAGTACTTGCAGGATGTTGCTGCGTCACAGCAGGGATGAGAGGAGCTTGTTGTCATGTGTGAAGTTTCAACACATTCAGCTCTGCAGTAATTTACACTTCTCCAGATATAGCTGTCAAAAATCACACCAGACTTTTTCACTGTCACTTCATTTTAATGAATCGGCTTATTCATCTTTCCCATTTAAACCATTTTTGACAACTTTCTCGCTCCATATGTTCGTTTATAATCACCGTTGTTTTCCTTATTTGTTTATTTGCTTCTGGTCACACTTTATTTCCACTTATTTATATAGTGATTAATCTCTTGCATATGAGAGATATCGATAAATGTGATACTTTATTCTTCTACAAAGGGAAATCGCTGTGTTAGTGCAGCAATAGAAACAAAAGACATTATTTCCACCATATATATATATATATATATATATATATATATTACACTACTAGAGGAAAATAAGAATGGAAGCAGAGGAAAAAAGGTAGAAAATGAACCGTAAGAAGGTAAATGATTCACTGACGTGTTGTTTCAGACCTAATAATGTTTCTTCAACACTAAAACTAAATATAAAATATTTAAATTGGACAAAATTTCAGTGCTTTTCATAATTTACCTGGGGTTCAACATTAACAAGAAACATTAATCAAATATTATTTTGGTGTCGCATGCATTGTACCTTGGATATTCTGCATGTCACATATCTCATGATTAATTATAACATTAGTTTGCTCTTGATTTTTATTTAATGAATCCCGTCATCGTCAAAGTTGGGATAACACATCTCAAACTGAATTATTAGCAGTAGCTGCTAAACTGTGATCCTGTTGTTAGCAGGTGTAAAGGTGCTGGTGAATTGGTTCATGGTGCAGGCTTGTCTACCCTGACTGGTGCACAGTGTGACAGGTGTGTTAGACAAATGAATCCTTTTCACATTTATGCATAAAGCACATTCTCCCTGTAGCTGTTAGTTTTGCTCACTTTCTACACTTCTATATTTTATTGGCTTTGTGCCTGTGGACAATTCTTCTTTTCACATCATCAAATTACCTCGTGCCGGGTTAAAGAGTTGAATTTGGATTTGTAGCTTTGTTGTGGAGTCAGTTTTCATAAGAATAGCAGGTACAGTCCCACATGGACAAGGCAGCTCCATCTAACTTTACTTCTCAATGCTGCTCATTCACCTTCCTCCTGACAAAACCATTCAAGATCAAGGACAGCATCACCTTTGCCACTAATGAGATTGTTTATTTAGCAAATTTCCTTGTGGACTTGAACTGTGAGAGAAAAACAGGCCATGCATAGCAAAGCACATAATCAACTTCAGCAGCACAGAGCTCTGAAAGCCCCAGGTTATACATGTTGTGACAGTATAACACAATATTGCTTATCTGCAGTGGCTGCATGTTGAACATGTAAACCTCTCAGAGGCTGCTGAACTGAACAGACCACATTATTACTACATCCTGAACAAAGTGGTGCTGGATTTAAAATGTGACATAATCTTCTAAAGAAAGACATTTGGAAGGGACAGCTTAAATGTTCTATACTTTACTCCTCCTGTTACTTTACGATAGAATATCAGCTATAAAGTTACTTTATCACTTTAACAAACATCTTTACAAAGGCTGGTAATATTGTGATTAATTCCAGTTAGTAGCTTTTTTCAGCTATAACAGCTCAGGTCAGGTTATCCTGGCTGATATGATTCTTGGAGGGAAACAACAGGGGTTAAAGTTCAGATACAGATGACATGTTTTTTTTTTTTAATCGGCAGTGATTTCTAAGATTTTGTTATCAGAAATGTAATTGAGACTTTATATTTTTCAGTTTAACCATACACTTACTTTGATATATATATTTTTAAATAATAAGTCAGCAGAAATGCACAACAGGCTTTTTTGTTTCTTCTGTAAAAATTAAAGTTTTCAGCATCTGTGAAAGGCTCGTATCGGCCGATTATATCGACCAACCGATAAATCGTTCACGCCAGTCAGCACTCGCACTCGCTGCACTTAGGATAAATCCTCAAAAGGCTAAATGATTTGAAGCGAAAAGTCAAAACCTGCCTAAAGAACGTGGGTTTAAGACAAACTGTATTTATCTCTGAGGTCACAAATGCTCCTTATTGTCTAACAGCTCAATGTGAAACACACGAGTGGCAGCAACGATAATTTTACCAAATTCGGAGTTTAAAATCTTTGAGGCTACACATTGTATTGACATTGTTAACTTTGTTTGCGCCCATTGTCTAATCTCAAATTATTTATCTCCATTCCTATCAACTGTATTGTATTAAGAAGTGTCACACATTTTTAAAAAGGATTTTTAACATCACCAATCCATCCATGAGCTGCAACATAGATTAAACTGATGGGCGTTGATGGTTTGCAATAATAATGATGTATGTGGGCCACAGTTCTGCCTGGTGCACAGCAGAATTCAATTTTTGCTTAAATCCGTCAATGATTTGCAGGCCTGCTCGCCAGAGCCCGTGTACACTGCTTTATTTGCTGATGTAGATTGGCTTCCAATCTGTGCGTAAACGTGTGAGGCTTTACTGTATGTTTGCTTATCAGTCCAGCCATCCCATCTATTCAAACAGCTCCCCTTTCATTTAAGGCTGTGTGCTGGCTGGGCTTTTTTTTTTTTCTCTTCTTCTTCTTCTTCCTGGGACCTTTTCTGTTATTTTGGGACCAGATGGCGAGGGGCACGGAAGCGCCTCTTTTGTCCCGGCGCCCCTGTGAAAAGAAGCTGTCCTCCCTAATGTAATCAGCGGCACCGGAAGGGTCCATTTTGGGCTGTGAAAGAAGACAATTGGGTTTGGACACGTCTAGATTACAGAAACGCAGAGTTCATCTCCCGACCCTGCCCCCTTTGACCAAGGCTCTGGCACAGAGGATCCTCATCTTTGATCAGTGGAGGGTGGAGGTGCTGATCCGACCTCACGAGAGCCAAAGGCCACCCCCCACCACCACCTCGCACCACCACCCCTCCCTGTTTACCCTGCACTTGGCTGCTGCTGACACCTCCTTCCGGAAAGAGCCAGGGGTGGTGGGTTTGGTTTGGGCATGGCGGTGAGGGGGGTGCGGTGAGGGGGGGGATACCATGACCTGTCTAGACACTCTTGCTTGTTGCCCCGGTGTTGCCAAGGGGACATAATGAACTTTGACCTCAAATGTAGTTGGTTAGGAGCCACTCCGGTTATGCGAGGAAGACATTTTTTTTTTTTCTTGTTTAATTGTCGGGGTTGGGGGGTGGGGAAGTGAGGCGGAGGTATGGATTTGACCCACATTACACAGAATCTGCTTTGAGGAAACACAGACATGAATTTGTTGGCAAAACTTCCTTTTTTTATTTCTATATTTGTGACATTTTCACTTTACGGGACGACGAACCAGACGGGTCACAATATTGACTGACAGATATTGATGGACAGATATTGACAATATTGCTGACTAATTTGTTTGCGTTAGGTCATCTGACCCCGTGATGACACGTCTTGGAGGGAGGACTGATATTTTATTTAATTTTTTTGGGGACATTTCATTTTGTTATATTCTCAAGCACCGTAAGTAATTTTTGAATTTTTATTTATGTTGAATCTCGTAAAACTTCATATTCCCTCAATATTTAAAATTCACGTTGGCTGAGAAGAAATTGTCTATGAATTGTGCCTTGTTGTGGAAGTTGTCTTATCTTTTTAACACTTAACATTTTATTGTTTTCTTCTACTTCAACCTAATGAAACTGATTTTTATATATTCAGTATATAGCAGATATTTATGACGTTCTCCTGCTCTCTTAGACGTGCATTTTTCCTGTAACTTGTACTTGCAGAAAACACACGTACGTAGATAACTTAAGTAAATAGAAAATGTGGTGCAACAAATAAAGCTGCTAATCTGAATCCACGTCTTTGTAAAAAAGATAAGACCCCAACGGTGATGTAAAATATTTTTAGTTTTAACACCTAATTTGTGGCGTCTGCTCATAAGTCGACATGGTCTGTGTACGGTTTTTCAGATAATAGGATGTATTTTTTCAATATTGAATCTACAATTAGTAGTTTTATACACAAATTGAAATATTTCGTCACGCACACAGTGAGAGGTTGATATTTATCGTGTGTCATACTTAGTCCTTTGCCTGGAGTCCCTGCTTTTTGGCCTGAACCACAACAAATCCTAACGTGTGAATTGGCTCTAATGTTGATGCTGTTCCTCAGGAGTGGGTGTAGTGATTCCCCCATCATGGCCGCCACTACCAACCCCGCCCTCTCGCCTGCCACTCAGGAGCGGTTAAAATGGCAGCATGCAGCAAAATGAGTGAGAGGGAGAAAGATGGCAACGCCCACTACCTCAAGCTAAGGCACAGTCGACTGAGCCGCAGCTTCGCCCTGTGTGCAATCTCAAAGTGAGATGACGATTTTTGGTGCAATTGTTCGTCTGAGTACGATGGAGCGTCTACAGATGTCTGGACAGGTAGACCAGCGAAGGGTTAACAGGGTCTGATTCATCCAAAGTCGGTGTTTCACGACACTTCTCTGTTTTCGAACCACAACATGTCCAGATACAGAAGCAAATGTCGCTGTATATTCTTCTGTGAAACAATTTTACAATTCATCCAAAAATCATTTGCGAAACCATGGCTCCAATATTTACAAATGCAGCCAAGTAGAACTGTGCAAGATTTCCTTTTGAGATTTTATTGTTACACCGACTAGATTTATCCTCGAGTCTTCACCCAGGTCTTTGGCGAGCTGCCATTTTATTCTCCAAATGATCTGCCGGCGTTTGGCTAAGATGGAAACGGGACTTGCTGATTATCACAGAATTTCCTGCTCTGTTCCATCTAAGATGTTAAAACCCTTTACAATATTCACATACTGTGTGTTTCTCAGTTGTAATATGTCTTAGTTTGGGGTTGTCAGCGTTGGCCACAGCATCATTTGTATTCTGAAGCGGTGCAGTACAGTATTTTAGCCTATATTCATTTTTAATGTCGAAAGAACAAAGTGCTATGATCAGTGATCATTGAAAGCCTTTGCTCTTAGTCAAACAACTCTGGTGCATGTGCTTATTATGTCAACTAACTAATACCAATTAAATACGCTACACCAACCCACTGCTGTTTCATTGAGCTGAAGATTCATTTAAAATGGCTCACAGAGCGTAGATGTGTATATCCAGTCTCAATAAACCCACTCAAATTAAGTATCGCACCCAATCACTTTAAATCTTCGCCGGTCTGGCTGCTGTTTCAGAACAACTCTATTGCAAATCATTCCATAGCCAAACTGCACTGTGGAGAATTTTTAAGGCAAAAAATCCAAATCTGCTATTTTTAGGTTCTTCCTGCTCACACAGAATGACATTTTATTATTGGCTCTTGGTGTGAACGTGTGTGTGTGTTTTCTCCTCTCTCTTCCTCTCCACAGTGCAGAGAGTTGGTGGTGGACTACGAGGAAGATGTCATGCTAAGGATGGGTTTTGGTGATGATGTCGCTGCTGTTGATGCAGCATCGAGCTCTCACTTTGTGCCTCTGTCAGCTATGATGCGTAACCACACAGTGAGTGACAGGCCCGTCCCCGGGGAGAGCAAGGGGCCTGAGGTGAGTCAGATGTATCCTTGACCCTGTCTAGCTGTGTGTCAGCAAGCAACACAAACTCAGTCCCCCAAAAAAAAGAGGAAAGGCCAGAACTGCCATGACTGTACATTATACATCTTAATTTAGTTTATAGCAGAACGTAGGAGGGAGTTTTTCAGCAACACCTAGAAACACCATCCTCAAGAAATATAGTTTTCATTGCATCAACTCCCTTAACTTCTGAACTATGACAATTTAGATGCAGCATCTCGAATCACAGCTAATACCTTGAACACCTTATGTGTACATTTGTGAATATTCTTCTTACTGAGAATGAACCTGGTACGTCCGTCCATTACAGCTAGAACAAAAAACTAATCCCAGGTTGGGATGTTATAGAAAAGTCTTTCTCATCAGTCAGCGCTTTCGTATTATGGAGGTTTGCTTTTGTTGCACAAACTTATTTTAGCTCAAAGCTCAGAAGGTTGGTGCTGCTTATTTCCAGTACCTGAGTTTATTACTCTGATATTCTAAGAGGAAATTTCCCGAAAACCTTAACCATTTCAATATTTACTCTACAAGATATGTATGGATAAGTTCAAATTTTAAATAAACACCTGGTCAAATCGTATTAACACAAATGAGTAATCAATGCTTATTAAAGCTTATTCAAACCAAATGATCCAGGTATTTGTGTGTGGGGGGGGATATGCATCTCGTTTTAGATTTTCTACACGAAAAAGAACGTAAAGTGCAATTTTATAGATTTTATGCACGTTATTGTCCTGTATTATTATGATTTGTTCTGAAACTGCTGATTAATCAATTAGTTGATCGACAAACGAGTGTTTAACAATAATTCCGAATATGGATAATGACTAATGAATATGGTAAAGCTCCCAAACACTTGTAGCAACCATTTCCTGATATTCTCTGATATTTATCATCACAAATAAAATGTTTTTTGGTTTCTGGTCAGACAAACGAGCAAATTAATTCACCTTATGCTTTGGGAGATTGTGAAGAGCTTCTTTATTATTTTCTGTGACTCTACAGATGAAATGATTAATCGACATTTTGTAAATTTACAGATAATAAAAATGATCATTGGCTACCGAGCTTATTTTCCTAAGTGTTAACTAAAAGTAAAAAATGGAACAAAGTCTTTTGATTCTAAGATTCTATGAAATATACTTGAATTGTTTTGTTCAGTGAAAAGATGAAAACTGCTTCCACTCACCAAAAAGATAAAATCACATCAGTACGTCAGTTTAACAGTTGGTGTCAGTTAGGTTTTAGTTTCTAATGGGAACAATGGGAACAGTCCTGTAATTTTACCAAAACCAGGATCAATGTTTTGTCGTCTTCTCTCGTTGTTTCTTCATTTTGTCCCAAAACAAGTAAAATCTTTTTTTATTCTATTTCTGTTGGGACACATCATTGATTCAGTAAATGTAGAGAAGCTGATCTTTGGGTTTCATGTTTTTAAGTTGGGTCCCACCTCCGCCCCACAAACCAGATGTGGGGCTACATGGGAAAAAGTACATGGACATTTTTTTTCCCTCCTTCTTCCCTGAATTTCGTTAAGTGAACAAAAAGAATCTTTAGTGAAAAGTCTTGCATCTGTTTTTTTTTTTTTCTTCAAGGGGTCACTCAAACACCGTGTGTGAAATGAGAGTTGCCTGGGTGTGACTTTTCCAGAAAGCATCCGCTCGCTATTGTCTGCCCAGTCAACTTCTGCAGGCCCCAGTGCCCTGACTTCCATACATGAGAGATCAAGGGTTACCAAGGTGCTATTGAGAGCGGAGTGCTCAATGTGAGAGGGGACAAACCCGTCCACAAAATACTCATTTCCTTTGCATGTTTGGTGCCTTAGTGGGGTTTCAGATGGGGGTCACTGACACAGCTACTGGGTTTTTCTTAATGAAAGCTCGTGCTCGTCTTGTCAGTGATTATCTGCAGCCTGTGCAGCGTATGTACAGTGTGTATGTAGGTTTATAACTTACACTCTAATTTACCCAAAAGAAAGTTGGTTCCGACTCTGGCTGTTTATCCGGTGCCAGACGCAGGCACCTCGTGTAGAAAAGGTAAAAGTAGTTCAGTCCACCTCTCACTCGTACCAAAAAGTTCAGTCACCGAGGCACGGCATTAACTTGTATTCTAACAAGATTAAAATATATTCGTCCTGGGGATTAGCATAGTTAGGTGTCCTCTTTGCCTTTTTTTTACGGCGCTGGTGCGGTGACAGTGCGCTTTGATCTGTGTTGCGAGGCAAGAGTCCTGGCTTGGACCTAGCCATTCGAGTGCCAAGTGTGAAATTGGCCTGATGTCATCCCCATTCTTCACCTTTTACATCTTTCACCACTTTAATTATGTTTCCGCCACAAAGCCCAGGCACCTCGGAGCAGATTCCACTCCGGCCGTAGGAAGCATTTAGAAACTGTGGGTAAATGACACAGTAGGGGAGGGGGAGGATGGTAGGAGAGGTCATAGCAGGATGGGGCCCTTTTGTGTTTGGAGGTAGACATTGATACTTTCCTGATGTTTCCTGCGCTCACTTCCATTTCTACAGCAGGAGAACTTTCTGAAATTGCCAGCGATGCTGCAGAAGATGATTCCTGGTAAAAAAAAAATAGTTTTTACAGTTTCTACATCCTGCTCAAGAAGAGATGCTTATTTCTCTCTAATCTATGCAGATTACTGATGATTTATCACTGTCGTATGTCATGTTTTGACTTGCCGCTCGCAGTTAAGAGCCCTGAACGACAACCACTGAGGTGACTCGACCACCTGACGCTCACTTTCAGAGATGAGACGCATTATTCTCGGATCAAAGCTTTTGTTCCAGGAGAAAATTTCCGTAAAGCTTTGACTTATTGCTCATGCATTGGTGTCCCTATCTGAACTTCAGGGAGCTTCTCTGCCGGTGAATATTTTGATGAAGGTTCTTATTGATGCGCAGAATGAAGGACCAAAACAACAGGGGTGTGTGCAGGAGGAGACAAATGAATGAAACGTGTGTGTGTGTGTGTGTGTGTGTGCGTGCGTGTGTGTGCGCGCGCCAGGCAAGAATATAATAAAACCAAGTGGGGATGTGTGTTTTCGTGTGTGTTGGTGTATATATAAATATATGTATTTGTGTGTGTGAGGGAGAGAGAGTGTACGAGTTGGTGAGTGAGCGAGCCGTGTGTGGAGAATGGGTTACTGCAGGGTGGGAGGGGGGGAAACCAGCCACCTGCAGCCATGACAGGCTTTGACCTTCATTGCTCTCTCTCTCTCTCTCTCTCTCTCTCTCTCTCTCTCTCTCTCTCTCTCTCTCTCTCTCTCTCTCTCTCTCTCTCTCTCTCTGTGTCTCTCTTTCTCTCACCCACCCACCCCTCCTCTCTCCCTCTCTCCTTTCGACTCCCATTTCTGCCTTGTGATAGAAGCGCAGGCTCTTTTCAGAAGCGGCGTGGAGGACTGACCGTCGTGAAGACGCTGCTGGGAGCAGCCCTATCTGCTCTAATGGTCGTCACTGGCCGTAAGACATGGCGTTCAAAGACTAGTGGCGCAAGTATGGAAATGCAGATAAGGCATTGTTGGGGAAACATGCCTGGGAATTGTTCAAGGCTTTCTCTCCTTTTGCATAATGTTGGATGCTTTTTCTAATGTTTTAATCTCAAAACCCATAAATTAGATCCTCCCCATTCAACGCAGAATGAGAGACTGTTTGCAATGCTATGCAAGTTCATGTTTGTGATTAAATCTGTGAATATTTGAACATTTTATTGTATGTATTTTTTTTAAGCCAGTAATACTGCAGATTGGTCACATTTACTGTTTTAACCAAACCTGTGTTACTTATTCAGCATTTTTAGTGTATGAACCTTTGCTTGATGTAAACATGTCAGAAACTTTGTGTATAATCTTCAAGCTTTATTTACTCTTCTTTTGCTGTTTTCAGGAGGCAGTTAATTACACAATTAATACATGATACAAATTATGTACATTTATACCAAAGAATACTTCCAACATAAAATAAAAAATAGCATCGTATTCTACAACTCTGTGTTGTAATTTTATTTAAACATGTTCATATATAGATAGATATACGCTGATGAGTAAATTCATAACGTCGTACCAGCAGTTTTCATAAAAGGCATTCAACTTGAATAGTCTGCATTTGAAGTAATACTGCTTCTCTGATTCGGCACAGTTCTGTTTCATAAAAAGTTCACACTTGAACTTTAAGGCAAAGTGTGTTTCTGTTTGGTGGATTTTAATTCACACACACTTTTTGCAGATACACAACAAAAACACATTGAAAGGCAAAAAGTCCACAATTTGGTATGGATACAGTCTAAAACTTAGCTCGATCATACGTTCGTCAGTGAGGACCAGAGTTCATAAACACAGTTATTTGCCCAAGTACAACAAATTGCAGCTTTCATGCAAAAGGCCCCATAAACTATTTTTCATTCACATAAAAAGGAAACAAAAACAAAAAAAAGAAGTTATTGCAAGATAAACAAGCAGTGTAAACACCTCAGATAACTACTCTAAAGCAACACTGGTCATTGGATAGATTTTTTTCTCAATATAATCTATATAAATACACATATGAAGTCCTTTCAACAACGATAAGAGATTTCCAACATTTGTAATACAGTCACTGACGGATTTGCCTTTTATGATATATGGATATGTGATAAAAATGTATATAGAGAAAGATTTAACAAGAACATCCAATAACCTGCTTTTATAGTCTATACTCAAAGAGTGCGCAAAATGGTTGTCATCATTGTCTTTATGCTACAGAGTTGTTTCTGTGACTTTATAGGCAGCATTATAGCCTTGAATTTGCTCAGCTACATAACAAATGATTTATATTGCTATTAAAAACTATAATAGCTGCTCTGATGCATTGGTATAACGAAGGGAATACGCGCATAATAGTTGTTTTAAAGGCTATGAGACGACCACAGACGTATAAACAAGGCTTAAGTCAGCATTTTAGTGAAGTGGCGTGTTAGAAAAAAGTCGCTACCTCTTTCTAATAATTCCTGTGAATTTCTTTTTTAAAAAACGTATCAAAATTCATTTTCTGCCCAATTACAGCAAACACCTTCCTCTGTCCATGTTCTTTTAAAAACATTAAACAACCAAGGAAACCAACAAGCATGGAAATAAAATGGAAAAAAAAAAAAAATCGTGTTAGCATTTATTTAAAATTCACAGTAGCCTGGATGCAGCAGAAAAATATTCTTTGGACTTAAGTTGGTTCACTTTCACTGACAGATCGAAAAAACGTCAAGTGCCAGTTCAATGTAAAATGACGACAATCATGGATATAGCAGTAGGCCTATATATATAAAAGATGAAGGGTGTAAGCATTTTTACCTCCTGGGGGGGGGGGGGTGTTGGGGGGGGGCGACAAACAATGAATACATACCTTTATACAACATCTTTTATAGACGTGATATTGCAGAAATATCTCTTCTTTTTTTTTTAAACAATTTATGCTGGTATACTCTATACACTGGCCCTTTATTCGATGAAATTATTGCATTGTAGGCTTGATTAAACCTCCCATAGAACGAAAAATCACTATAATACTCCTATAGGAACATATAGAGATCATTAAATATCCCTGTGGGGACGATACGATGACCAGTGAGCTTATTGTGTATTTGTAGTATATTTTTAAACTATTTCTCGTGGTGTCCTGGACCCATTGTAGAGCTGCGGTGGATAATCTGTTATAGTGATAGAAATAATAATTTGTGGTATTTTTAATCTGCTGTGTGTCATTAAATATTCCTGTAGGTAGAGTTTTGCTGTGATATCTGTAAAAAAAACCAACTATATAGGGTTACTATAGGTTCTTTTTCGTCAGGAGGCTGCTGTTACTTCTCTGAAATTCATCAATCGCTGTCTGATTTTTCGTCTTTCGACGTGACGGTGGCGTGATTGTAAAGTCCCTGTGCCATCAGGTGCAAGGCCAGGCCGTTCTTCGGGCCGGTGGCCTTTTGATTTTGGCCCTCTTGTTCTGAAACCAGATCTTGATCTGGGACTCGTTGAGGCCCAGCTCCTGCGCCAGGTTCTGCCGCCTCTGCTCGGTCAGATACCGGTTTGTCTGAAACTCCGTTTTTAGTCTTTGCAGCTGCTCTGCGGTGAAGGCCGTCCGTGGTCGCTTGTCCTCTTTGCTGGTCGTTTTCTGCTTTGGTTTGCGGGATCTGGGCCCTGTAGTGGAGAGGGATTTGGGGACGAGGGAGGGTAACACAGACACAAATGTATTGTTAGCAATCAAACATGGTCGTTATTATGCGTAAAATACAAAATATAACTATGTGTAAACCTCAGCATGGGCCATAACCAAGGAAACTCCTAAAAAAATAACTTTAAAGTTAAAAAAATGATCATTTAAGATTATTCCATGAACAATACTCACGTGTTGTGCAACTTTGCATTTAAAATAGTGCCTACAAATGTGTGTAAAACACGTGCGTAAAGTGTGTTTTATAAGAAAATGTTGATATCAAAACTTATTCCAATCTCAATAATTGAGAACTTAGTAAACAAATGGTTATTCGGGCATCTGTGGTCATTATATTATTGTCTTTAGAAGCTTTTAATTTTGGGGGGAACAAAATGTGTAAATATGTGTATTTCTGATGCCCTCAAACAACTTGGATAAACCAGTTAAAAAATAAGGCAAAAAACCCGAGAAGCTGGTTGTAAATATGTTGACACGTTCACTGGAGAAAACATCCAAGAGGTAAAAGCTCCCCTCCCTCCCTGTTTCTATCCCCCTTCTCCACTATAGCACACACATATGTACACACACACACACACACACACACACTCTCTCCCTCTCCCTCTCTCTCATACACACATGCACACACATGCACACACACACACACACACACACCACCTCTAGTAAAAAGGAAATTATTAGCCAATAGGGCAACACTGGAAAAACACCAGCAGCACATCTCAGCCAGGAGGCCTAGTTGGATATATTTCAGTGCAGCTACTTTACATTTTTTATAACTGTGCTAAAAGCTCATCAGTGGCGAAACGTAAACAGAATTTGAGCAGCTCACATCAGAAACATTTTACTTTTCTATCTGGACGCAGAGGCCTGTGTGGTTCCGTTTGGTTTCCTCCTCCAAAAACATGAGAAAAGCCCACGACATAATTCAGGACGAACCCTTCTCCTCATGAATCAGCCTCTCTGTAAGCAGCCCATATAAAAACTGTGCAGCTCTACAACTCGTAGTAGTCGCCCTACGCCACTCTATACAGCATTACATAATGCATGAGAACAAATTGTACTCCACTTTGATGGACACTACAAGATGCACTAGATGTTAAATCTGCTGCAGGTTCCAGTCATTGTTTTCTCAAGGACAAGGATTAGAAATGATAGTAAAAACGCGCACTGAGCAGGTGATCCATGCGCTAACGGGAGCGTCCATTGTGAAAACATGCATTTTTAATTCATCCCAAACACAACTCCAGCGCTACGAGGCGCAGCGAAACAGCTCTGCCAGGCGCACCACGTAATATTTTGCAGAACTGCAGGTTCCCAGCCTGTCAGCGCGCATATGTTTACTACATGTAGTACTCCAGTATCATCATATTCACAACCAAGGGAAATGTGTAAGAATTCTGCCTGAATTGGAGCATTTTAGTAGAGAAAACCTCGTGCGTAATAGTTCCGAAAAATAGCCGCTTTTAGGTTTGGGTGTATTTACGTGCGTAATTATAATATAAAGATTTAACAAAGTGTTTCTGTTAATAATAATAATTGTTATTATTTAAATGCATTTAAATGTGGCCTAATCTCAGCGATTCTATTCCGCTTTGCACCGGGACATGTTTGTCATTACTGGATTAGAGTTTTACGTTCAATATTTATTTTTAAAAACGTGGATTTATATTTGCTTATTTCTCAGTTTGCGGTGCTCTGTAAGCGGTTCGCTCCGCTCTACTCGGCAGAAGTCGGTCACGGCTCTCGGGGTCAGTGTTACGGGGTATTTCAGGTTACCGAGAACACGGAGGGCCTGTAGTAAAAACGCATGCACGGTGCCACCAACCTGAAGAAGGCCTGTCCGAGTATCGGGTGCAGTAGACCCAGGCTGGCCACAGCATGGCCTGAGACTTGCTGGCTGGGTTTGAGCTGGCTTGGGAACTGTCTGAGTCTGAGCTTAGGCACTGGTCTCCGTTCTCCCCGCGGGGTTTCAGGGGCTCTTCGGCGGCTATAGCAGGCTTCTTGGCCGCGGTAACTGTATGCGGAGTGGAGGTCCCCTCCGCCGGCACCGTGCTCCCCACAGGCTCTGTCTGGGGCGCGGCGGGGCTGTTGTGGCTCTCCCGCGACGCGAGGCTGCCCTCTTCGCGGTCTGCACCCCCGTCCTTTCTTTTGCCGAAATCCGGCCGCAAGATGTTGTCGATGAAGAAATTGGTGACCCGGTGAGGGATCTGCAGGTTCCCCGGCGCCTGCAACAGGGGAAGGATGGCTCTGTTCGATTCATCCGCCGACTCCTGCCGCTCCACCACGTCTCTGTTGCCGTGATCATTTTCTTCCATACTGATTCACTTTCCCCGCTTTACTGTCTTTAACCCCTTTATCGCTCTCTCCGCTGCAAATACAATTTGCGAGGAACTTCGGGGGAGATTAAATTGCCCCCCAAAAAAATAAGAAAAGGCAAAAAAGCGCACGCGTCAAATAAATAAAAAAATCAAACTCAAACAGTAGTGAGTGCCCTGGACACCACGCACAGCCTTGCGGTAGTGTCCTCTGTGAAAAGCATACTTTTTGACATATATTCCCTCAATCTCGGGTTACAACTGACACCGCGTGAGCTAAAACATGTGCCATTTGCGCACCATCCAATTTGGCGTTATCCGATTTCAGAGTGCTCGCTGATGCCTACACCTAAACTAAACTAAGGGTAAATAAAGAGGCTCCTAAACTGATGCTCTAATACTCTCACTCTGGAGTTTTGTTCTTATTTTCAATACGAGCCCCCCGAGTGACGTTTTCCCACCGTCCTCCCAGACACGTGCCTTGGACCAATGGCGCGGCAGAAACCGGGCCACGTGACGCAGACTCCGGAGCAGTCCACAAACGCCCATCCTCGCCTCGGTAAAAGGGAACGAGTCCTGGAGTATAACGAAGAAGAAGCCCTAATTTAAATCCAGTGCATGCTCCCAACTCCCAATGATTCATGCGCGTTTAGGAGCAGGCAACTTAATTTACTGGAGTTTTCGGTTTGCGCAGGAAAAACCCCGATGCGTTTCTTTCAAAACAAGAAAAGAAGGGAAAAAACAAAACAACAAAGGGAGATTGAAGCGTTGCTTGTCAAAGTGGGTTGCGGGGACCCCCGGGGTTTCGTGTTTGCAGGGCATGCAGGGATTCCCAATAAAATAATACATGTTCATTTTACTTTAATCCCACATTAACACACCTTTTAGATGAGATTACGTCCAATTCTCGGCACTTTTAGATGCACGTAGTTACCTGCAGCTTCATTATTGATCCAAATCTGCTTTCCTGACGCCAGATGAAGCACAATCCTGTCAGGAATAAAAGGGGCCTCGTGTGGATGTGTGTCTGTGGATCTATGACGTGAAAACCTTGTGTGTTTAAATATCGTGTGGAAATGCACAATGAAAACACCAGCATCTGTTTCATTTAAGTGGGAATAAAAAGCCGTTTGAGGTCACCATAACACCTGTAAGGTCAAATGGACTCTGCTCGTGTCCTGCCAAGGTTACATGCGCACGCTGCAGGTCTGTGCGCGCTTTAAACTGAAGGTGCACCCGCTGTATTTTCATTGAAATTGAATCAAACCTCAAAACACTTAATTGTTTTGGTTTTCTTCACCCACAGAAGCACTTTCTGTATTTTACTGTATCATGAAATGTGACTAATCTGACCTGCACGATGCGTCACGTTGCTTCCAGTTGACTCATAATTGGCAACAAAATGCATCCAAACTGGAACGTGGCAGCCAGCGAGTGTGAGTTCAAACGCACAGGGGGAATGTGTGTTAAATATTTGTATTCATTTATTTATGTGAAGTGCTCCTGTTCCATCTGTCGCGACCCATGCGCTCGACCGAGAACTGGGTCCGTATCCCTTTAAAAGAAAATCAGTGATGCAAAACAAACTGTTTTGTTCGCGGTGCTCGGGATCCCGAGTCGCGCCAAAGACAAAACTTTGGGTAACTTTGCTGACCAGCGACTTAAGTTTGTGTGTCTCCTCCCAGGACTGCAGCGGGCAGCGGGGGTGGATGAGCTCACTTCTCCGCTGGCGTTGGAACCGCGGGGCTGTGCGTAAAAAAGGGAGGAAGAAAAGAAACCATGGGGCATCGAGGAGGACCAGAGGAGCAGCGACACATGAGTGAGGAGCATTTGAACAATTCATTCAGTCAGCTGCTTTCTTTTTTATTAATACGAGGATGCATCGTCTTTTTCTTTAGGTTTCTGTGAACTTTGATCCATATTTATTTAATATCATTTGTTGTGCCATGTGATTAATTGTGCCTCTCTGGCCAATCAGCCGTTATGACAATGGATAGGTTCATGGTTACTTTGAGCTGTGCACCAATGAAAGAAAAATATGAGTCTTTTGGGCAATGTGGAAGTTGCACAACTGTTGTTGTATTTTTGTATTTGTGGCACAGCAAACCCTGTAATTTAAGCTGGGAACTAAACCCTGTTTTGTCCTGCGGGGGGAAAGAACCATGTCCATGACTTTTCACCTGTGAAATACAGGCTTTGTGCAAACTGCAAAGCAATTATTGCGAAGTAATTTTAACTAAAAATATTTGTTTGCAGTTAATCTGGATTTGTGTCTGGACAGCTCACATGCGCACACATTCATAAAGTGCAACATCACATGCTTCTCAGCTCTTTTTTCACATTATTCTTCTATATTCAAAAGTGAATTCTTGTTGTATTCAATGCTGCTTTGTTCAGAAGAGAACAAAATCTCAGCTCAAATCTACCTGAACGTCCCCCCCCCCCCGGTCCTATCTCACATGTCGTCGTCGTCGTCGTCCCCCCCCCCCCATCACAAAGGGCCCATCCAGGCGCTCCCGTCGGCTGCTGCAGTGAAAGTTGGGAGTGAAATATGTAATTAGACAGGCCACTCTCATGCTGCGATTGTTTCTCACTTGTGAGGGGAAGCGCAGATTAAACGTTGAGCGCTAAATAAGCAGCAGACAATGGAGGCACAGACAGGCCGCTGCCGCCTGGGCTTGGCCTCTAACCTCGCAGCAAAACAGGGACGTCTGGAGGAAATGACACCATTTCAGCTTTTGAATTATAATAGGAGCTGGTGCGCACTGCAAAGCGTCCAGACTCTGACGCGCCTGCCAGTGCGGTTGAGCCCCCAAACTCTTATTTTTCTTTTAAAAAACGGACACATCTGTCTCTTTCCTGCGTAGTTTCCACTGTGAAGTGGTGTTTTAAACAAAAAGAAACAAAAAAATAGATGTTAAGGGCAACAGATTGACAGTAGCGTTGCTTTTACGCACAGCAGCCACCCCCTTTTTAATGAAATCCTCCAAATTCAAACAGCAAGTCATCTCACTCTGCTGCAGAAAACACGATTCAAGCTTGAAAACTATGTGTTTTGCAGTGTAAACTCAACAAGCACATTTTGATTCCCTTTGCCTGAAAATACCACAAAAAAACAAACAAGCACCGTGTCTTGTTTTAACGAGAAAACTCACTTAATTCTCCACCATCATTGTTTTGTTCCTGTGGTTTGACACATGAGCGAAGATTTTGTGGTTCACTTTCCTGGTTGTTAAATTTGAAAAAAATATCTTCTAGAGTTTGTCCAGGTTGATTAAGGGTTAAATTATTCCCGTAGCATTCAGTGGATTTGCATATCACGGTATTGTAGTTTTTAATTCCCCCCCCCAAAAAATAAAATCAGGCATAATGAAGTCATATAAAGCCATTAGTGTATTTTATAAACCTGCCTTCGTGTTGTTTTTGGCTGCACAGAGTTTGCTGGTGAATATGCTTTAGCTCTTTATTGACTATTAGGTGCTTAGGACGTTGAAACATGAACATTTTCAGTCTTTAGGTTGTTAACTATTTAGTTTTATTATTTTTTATCCATACAGAATTATTGCAATTATAAAATGAAGCCTTCATAATGGCAGGATTTTAAAATCTGGGACTGTACAGACGCAGGGGTAATTCGCATATAAATACAATAAACATATATATATATATATATTTCATTTATCCTGCTTGTGGCATGATCAAATAAAGCAGTAATACCAACGTGTACACGCACATGTGCTATTCAAGTAGGCCACGAAGGCGTAGTAGCCTCTCATGGGCGTATATGTAGTTTTTTAAGCACGTGTGTATCCTATGTACTTTCCACATGACGTTAGAACATGGAGCAGGGTTCAAACAGCCGTGCACACACATACACACACACACACACACATAGAGAAAAAGCCACTTCTCTTTAATGACCAGCCCTGCCATCAGTGCACATGTGGATCACGCACACGCCTCATATTCAGGTGTTACTTGCTTTAAGGTGCACGCCGGCCTGGACTTTTGTCATGTAGCCTCCAACAAGCCAATAAGCCATGATGTGAAGTTTTAGAAAAATTGCTCCTAGTTGTAATTTCACCAACTCCTAATCAATAATATATTGATAACAATCAATGTTCCTGATGTTTTTAAAGGTTTGCATTGAGAGGTTAAAGCATATAGAGGCTGGATAAATAATGATTTGCCTTGAATTTATTCTGTTCTTGTTCAGGGAAGCAGGAAATATTGATTATCGCACATGTCATGTCTGTCAGGTTCTACTATCCACCTCCTCTCTCCTCTTTTGTGTGTTTTAAAAAGCACTGGAGCATCTCTTCCTCCTCCTCCTCCTCCTCCTCCTCCTCCATACTCTTCATTCCCCTCTTCTTCTTCTTGTTCTGCATTGAAGGGTTAATATTCCCTGCTCTCTCTCTTTAATTCTGGCCTGGTGTGTAGCGCACATGTCTGGTTTTGTTTCTATGCAGCCTATAAATCCAGCTACTGCATTTCATATTCACTTATAGCTCAGCAACCCCTCCCCTTCCTCCTCCTCACATGGACACACACTGGCACACACACACACCACACGCACACGCACACGCACACCCCTTGAAGTATAATACATGGCATGCATTGTGCGCATGTGCTCTGTCCTTGAGTTCCTATAACCTATTTTTCCCTCTGTCTTTTCCTTGGTAGGATTGTCTCACACGTCACCAGCTACTATGGAGCATACTACTACAAAAGGTGACGCGCAGGAGGAGGATTTGTGAATGGACGCCGTGATGTGTGCCAGCTCACAGATCAGAGGGCGGTGGGACCTCTGCAGATGCACCCTGAAATCCCCCCCCCCCCCCCCCAACCTCCTTCTCTCCCTCTCTCTCTCTCTCTCTCTGTGTACCCCACCCTTCGCCCAGCACCCCTCCCTCACTCACCCCCCCTCCCCCCCCTCCCTCCCTGCCTCCAGTTGAATGGGGGTCTCTAAGATATCACCATGCAGGGGTCGAACCAAATCCTACCAGCTTCCTGTGCCTTTTCAAAAAACCCCACGTTTCTCCCATTTCGTGACCCCTGTATGATTTTTGTTGTTGTTGCGCTTTTGTGCGCCAGGAAGATCACTGCACCCCCCCCCCCCCCCCATTTTTTTTGTTTTTGTTTTGTTTCATCCAAAAGCATGGCAGCCGAATTATAAAAATATTAGAAGCATGTAGTTCCACACTGCAAAGAGTCAATCAGTTCGGAAATAACATTAATGTGGAAATAAATATCCGGGTTGGAGGAGGGAGTTCCACCTGTTTCCATTGCCCCCATTGTTTGCCAGGATTTTCACCAGAAACAGGAGGGTCTGCCAGTGCGTTGAAATAAGGCAGAAGTGGGCAGATGACGAGGAACCTGTGCGTGGGTGGGACAAAAAGGGAGATTTGGATTAGAAATAAATACAATTATTGTTATTTATTATTTATTATTATTGGATATTTCTTTAGCTCTGTCTTTTTTTGCTGCAGCTCCATTTCACTGCCAAATTCTGGAGCCCGTATTAAAAAAAAAAACTCCCAAACCTACTTCCTATTCCTCTAAATGATATAAAACATGGATGAGGATTTTTATTTTTTAAGGAAAAACCCAATTTAATTCCTCCTCGTATTCCAGATGTTAGACCCTGGCTCTAGTAACCCACCACTATTTATTCACGATGCAGCTGATGTCTATATAAGTTTTCTTTCCTCCGTGGTGTGAATGTGTTTACGGTTGAATCCTCTGGAGTCGCAGCGGACTTCAGGGGCTGCAGAAGCTCCTGGTCTCAGCCCTTCATAGGTTTTAATAACTCTTAATCCGTCTGATCGGTCTGGCGTAGATAAGTCTCATTTGAATTGGGATTGTTCTTAAGGACGAGTCTCAAACGGAGCTTAGCGCAAAACAACTGCACCACCCTGAGCGCAATTAAGGCCTCAGCTAAATGAGAGCGAGGCTTAATTGAATGCGGCCGAGTTCCCATCAGCAAACTCTTAAACGCTGCTCTAATGTGAGTCATAACCGCGTTTTCTGTAAAATACATTTCTCACAGGGATAAATCAGCAGAACCCGAGACTTTAATTTGTATAATTCTAGAAAGGAAAACGGTTTTTTAAAGTTGTCATTGTTCATGAGGAAAACAGATAAAGTGGGAAAAGGTTTGTGTAGTTGTGATGCAGGTTATGTTGGATGTTAAAAGCTTATAAACGAGACCAACTTTAAAAGTAGATGAAAATAATGGTTTAAAAAAAGAAAAGAAAAGTTTAATAGATTTTACCACTGATTTCTGGTCTTGTCAAAAAAGTCCCGGGTGGAAAATAAAAGTTTAAATCCTAAATAGTTATTTGAATAACACGAGGAGGCAATAAGTTAAGTTTCTTACTCTTCTAATACAAAAACAAAAGAAGAAGATTAAAGTTAAAACCGGATCCTAACAAGAAATGAAAATGGAAGCTGCTATTTCTTCTGCAGGCAATTTACCATGCATTGTTTTCTTTGGTTGAACTTTGAAGTTTAAAAAAAAATAAAAAGGTAGAAGAAATAGTTTGAAAACAGCCTGTAACCTAAACATTTACTTTAAAGTCCAGTGATAAATTAATAAAAAGGTTTATGAGGAAAACTCAAATTGTTTAGGTTTAAAAAACAAAGTGTGCCTCAAACAGAGAATGAGTAAAATCCATGTTTGTATTCTCTGAACTGCAGCTCTATAACTTTAAAAAAGAGCTGTTTGGTTCTCGTGTTAAAATAAACACGTGGAAGTCACAAAGTTAGTTCACGGGGACTCCACCGTTTCCCTCTGTGCGTAAAGTCTCCGGTTTCCCTGCGTGACGCTCCACTGGTGTCAGGAGCCGCAGAAAAGTTCAGCCTCCAGTTCTCCAGCTGGTCCGCAGCACTTTCAGGACGTCTTACTTGTGACAGCAAAGAATGAACTGCACGTGATGGCTATTTCCGTAAGGTTAATGGGTTTACATTCTCAGTCATACAGAACAAATAGGCTACCGTGCAACATGGAGGGGCTGGGGGGGGGGGGGGGGGGGGGGGGGGGGAGAGAGGGGGGTGTATTTATGAATGGAAAAAAGTGCTGCTGAAGGGACCCTGGAAGAAAAGCCAGTGTATTGTAAAAGAGCGCAGTCTACCTGATGTTCACTGCCCCCCCCCCAGTTCATTCATTCATTCAGCTCTGCTCGGTGGCCCCTAAAGGTCCTGGTCCTCCGTGCATGTGGCGGGGAGGGGGACCCAGGATGCTTTTTGGATGGTCCGCATGCCTCGTGCACCTGTCTCGCGTTTATGAGGGAGGGAGGAACAAGTGGGAGAAGAAGGGGAGAGAGAGAGAGAGAGAGAGAGAGAGAGAGAGAGAGAGAGAGACAGGTGGAAAGCACTTGCTGCGGAGTGAACTCGCTGTTTGTTCAAGGAGACCAGGTTCCTTTTACGCACGCATGCACAGGTCGTCAGAAACCACCACATCAAGATCCATCTGCTCGTTATGTTTCTCAAATATTCGTCCATGCAAATATAGAAAAAGGGTAGCAAGGTGCATTCTTAAAAAAACAGCATCTCCAATTAGTCAGAGCTGCAGTGAATCAATTTCCCCAAATCGTATTCAGCTCCTTTATTGAAGCTTCTGCAGCCACACAAACCTGTGGCATGTTTTATTTCGTCTTAAAACATGCAAGTTTTAAAAAGTAAAATGATTAAAAAAGGACAAACCCCCCGCTTCGCCCCTGCAGGTGTTTTTTCCCTCCACCTAAATTCCGAGTTCATTCCAAGCGCGAGGAAACAATTTCTGTTATGTCCCAGGGTCCAGCTCGCAACTTTAATTATAGTGTTAAGAGGTCAGTCATACGCGGCCACTCGACCCCTCTCCCTGTGTGGCATCGCGCCCTGTGCAGTTTAACTCGCCAAAATAGTGCCGGACTCCCTTTCACCCCGCTCCACCTCCCTGCAAATGCACCTGAGTTGTTTTTACCCCCCAGCCGCGGATATGTCGTGAATTTGTCACTTATCAGGGGAGTGGGGGGGGGGGGGGGGTCCGAGGCCATTTCGGGCGCAGTAACTTTCCCAGATGGTTTTGAGCCATGCCAACTTTGTGCGTCTCTCAGCAGCGAGGTGAACAGGCCGCGCGCCTGTTGCTTCTCCAGAAATGTCCCTCAGGCCTTTTAATGGAGACTAATTAAAACATGATAAACACGCAGCTTCGGTGCATCTGTGACATTGTTGGAGGAGGTGACACATCCCTTATAGGCCCGTGTGTGTGTGTGTGTGTGTGTGTGTGTGTGTGTGACCTTAAACAGTTTGGTTGCAAGTGGCTGTGGAGTTCCAGGGTTTCACGGCAACACAACAGGTGTCTGAGGTTTTGTTTTTTCCGGATGCAAATTGACAGAAGGACTGAAACACAGTTTTGAATATTTAATGTTATAGGTCAGTGTTTCATTGGCACAATTAAAGCAAATGGAGCATATCTTAAAACCAGTGAGTTGAGCTCAGTTGAATTTAATTGAATGAGCATATTTAAACCTCTTATCATTTATAGAAAACTAAGGAACGAGCATGAATATTGACCTGTGCTGTAAAAAAACTGCAAGTTGATGCATGAGTTTCTGTATCTAAATTCTCACCTTGATTTATTTCATTACCCTTAAATCAGTTATTATTATTATTATTATTATTATTATTATTATTATTATTGGCCCCTGGTCGATTTACAGAGTCTGGTTCTGGCTGTATAAGATGCACTGGGTGCGTTTGAAGGATTTGTCTGCATAATGTGCCATCACCTGCGGTTGATGTTGTCATTTCTGTTATTGTCCTGCAGAGGAAGAAGGGGAGCGAGCAGGAAAAGGCACAGAAGGCTGAACATGCTGACTGAACTGATAAATCCCACTGAGACCAGGACGGTTGTTTACGCTCTTAAAGATGCTGCTGTCTCTTGTGTCGGTGTGTGGGTTCTTTAATGTAGACATTTGTAGTTTTCCACTTTGGGAGGACTGGAGGGCCAAGAAATCAGAGCTAGTAAATGAAGAAAGGGGGCGAGTGGATCATTTCGCCCTCAGATGAGACAGGAGGCAGAGGCCGGCCCTCGACAGCCATTTGAATGGGATCTGAGAGGTAATTTGAACTAAAATGGAGTCCACTTCTGAGTCACTCACTCAGCCCCCCATGGCATCCACTGAAATTCATTATTCCTGGCCAGCACAGGGAGAGGCAATGAGCGAGGGCAGAGGACAGGAGTGGACCCAGCTCTGGTGTAATGAAGACTCAGTAGACCTAAACGACACACACACACACACACACACACACACACACACACACACACTCTTTCATTATATATCACACAGAGCAGGACATTAATGCCACTGAAGACCTTTTGGCTGAGAAATAAGAGTGTGCAATGATTTTCTCCACACTCAATCCATTTCATTGACCTTTTCCATCATGCATGTGACTCTGCCCCGCTCGCTGCACTCTGAGATAAATATTCCAAGAATAATATTCCTGCCACCGTTTAATAAATGATCCTCCTGAATCTGAATTTTCACGTTCATCTCTGGTTTTTAAGAGAGTTTAGGAAACATTTATAATTCTCTAGTCTGCTCCCTCTTTTGTGCACGCTTTGGCTTTTGCATACTTGATTATGCATTTTTAAAACATATTCACCATGTTATCTCAGATCAGTTAAATGCATTCTACCTGTGTGTTGTTGTGTAAAGTCTCAGGAGGTTTCTGTTTTTAAATGTAGTGGGATGAGAAGGTAAAACCTGCATTTTACAAGACCAGGCACTGCCGTTTCTTGGGCTTCCACTAGGAGTCCAAAGTAATAAGGTGCAGACAGGCTGAGAGGATAAATACTGTCATCTGGTGGTAACAAAAGCCATCACCACTAAGTAGTCAGCATTGTAATCACTGCATGGTTTCCTCCTGCATGTTTAGGTCCTCATTAACCTTTAAAGCATCTGTTTTTACTTTCCAGCTGTTTGGATTCAACTCAAGTCCGAGAGCCAAAAAACTGTTTATCACCAGAGTTAAAGCAAATACACGTCAGGATGTTTAATGTGACGTCAAACGAGAGACAATAAGTGTTTGTGTCATTTCCTGTCAGGGGGACACGTGTCATCTGCATCCGGCCAGGAACGTGGCGGGATATTCAGATACTTTTCCTAAGTACCAGGACACAATGTGAACGTTCTCCACTACAAGTGAAAGTCCTGCGTTCAGAGTTGTATTTGAGTAAAGTTAATGTAGCAGTAAATAAATGTAGTGGAGGTGTAGAGAAATGGAAATACCTAAATGTACTTCATTAATTTCCACCGCTCAGACCTGGGCCCTGAGGTGAAGAGCGATTCCTGTACAAAAGTCTGAAGAAGTCATTTAGTCTTGTTTTCCTCGTGCAAATCAATAACTATATTTTTAATTGTATTGTATTGATTTTTTTTTTTTGAGATGTGTGAATATGTAAAAGAGCCGAGTCAAACTGAAGCTTCAGATTCTCGAAGAGACTTTCATCCAAGAGACCTCAGAAATTCCCCAAAACTTCCAGTACAAAGTACTCCATGTTATAGAAACCCCTCCTGTACTGTCATAAATATCTGTATACAGTATTTCATGTCATATTCCTATAGTACAATGCTACTGGATTTTGTTGAATTCTGTTATTACCTGCACCAAGCAGGTTGTGTTTTAATTTCTGTCTGTCTCCCAGCAGGTTTACTCCTAACTACTTATAGTGGGGTGGGGCGTGACTCCAGGAAGAACCAATTAAATTTTGGACCGGATCTGGACAAACGGACGACTCCAGGTAGTTTTTCTCATTTCCTGTAACGTGGCGTGATAAGGCGTCCAGCTAAGTGGAGGTACGGTCTCTCTGAGCCTCTTCTATTCTCACTGTAATGATTATATGTACATGTATTACATTATCATAATGTATATTGCATGCTATTTTCACATTATGCTTCATTATATTCATTATTAATGCATACATATGCAACCACGCACAAACATTCATTCCAATTATAATGTATCTAAAGCCACTTTGATGTGAATAATTTGAAAACTCTACTGGTTTTACTCTCACATGTATTGTACTGGTTAGAATACAGCTTTCTAACTTTGATGTCGATGATGTGGGTCATGAATTTCCCCCTGGGATGAATAAAGTTCGATCTTTAAAGAAAGACACAGGATTTCTAAGACATTAAAGTAAATAACGTCAAATGGACATATCTGCGTGTGGAGTTGTTAAATGTTCACGTCACTGTCTTCACTGCATCAAGCTAGAGACTAAACCACAGAAACTCTAAAGGAACGATCAATGACCCAGGAGGACGACATCGAGCGGCCCACCAGTCGAACCCATAGATGGTGCAAATCAATAGATCAGATGGGCCCAGGCCTGTCTCCTCTCCCCTTGATGAGAGGACAGACAGAGGAAGAGGAGGAGAAAGGAGGGGAGGGGGAGGGGGAAGGGGGAAGGGGGGGGGGGGAGTTTGGCAGAAAGAAGGTGCTCTAATGGAGTCTTTCAGTTCACTGTGGCTGGAAATGAAAGGAGGTTGAAGCTCGGCCAGTTATTCAGCCTGAGAAGAGGAGGAGACTGAGGGAGGAGGGAGGGAGAGAGGGGGAGAGGGCGTGTGGCGCTGGATCACTGCCATGATCAGATAGATGGATACGAGAGATAGAAAGAGAGATACTAGAGGTAGATACATACTATAGATAGAAAGAGATATTATAGACTGATCGTAGAGATAGATACTAGACAGATACTATAGATATATAGATACTATATATAGATAGATACCATAGATAGATAGGTACTATGTAGATAAATATATGATAGATGGTACTTTATATAGATAGATATATAGGTAGTAGATAGATACTATAGATAGATGGATACTAGATATTGATACCAGACAGACACACAAAGACACAGTGTAGATGGTAACACAACAGATACATAGACGGTTGTGTTCTGACCCCAGGATGAGGGTCTGATTCAGAGTAGCCCACAGATATTGGCCCCACTCCCAGAAATTTCCCCCAGTGCAAAAGGTTAACTGTCAGCCCCCCGCTGGGTATAAATAGAAGTCTGCCGTCCAGAGAGGCGTGTTCTGAGAGGGGGTAGACAGAGGAGGACGAGGAGGAGGAGGAGGAAGGGTTCCGCCTGATCGCGGTGACACATCCAGGGGCACACAGGCTACTTTCAGGGGTTGTGTGGTGGTGGTGGTGGTGATGGGGGGGGGGGGGCGGGGGGGGGGGGGGGGGTCCTGCAGAGGAGCCAGAGAGGAGGAAGATGCAGCCGAGGACATTATAAAAGAGACTGGAGACTGACAGAGAGGCCCCCGGACAAAAGAGCGTCCTCATCTATTCAACTTGGCTGTGACAGCAGACACAACAAATACCAGCATCAGCACCCTGGAAAGATCCCGTCCAATTGAGCTGCTGCTGAAACTGACAACCAGAAAAAACAGGGCGAGGGTGCTGTTGTTTCACTGAAGCTGCTGAGACGTGTAATTAGGCTTCTGTTCAGCAATCAAATGCAGAATGAATGGCTGAAACCCAGTTACACGTTGGTATAAGGTTAATATGACAGGAAGTGTCTGTCTTTCTTTCTGGTTTGGACGACAATATCAATATATCGGTAACAAACACATAATTCAACAACACTCCGAAGAGCCCATTCCTCTGCCAAGTCCCAACAGCCCCCTTGAATTAAAACCAGCCTCACAGCTGAGGCCACAAAATCTCAAATTTGATTCCCAGACTGCACACAATCATTGATATCAACCCTCTTAGAGAAATCAATGAAATTATTAAATACAAGTCCAATCCATACCAAATCTTAATGGGTCCTTCCCCGACCGATACCACATCATAACGTCTTTCGTGGAGCTAAATGCGCATCACCTATATTAAACTACTTTTAAATCCCTTAAACAAAGCGCCAGGGCCTCAGGCCACATTTAGTTTCGTATTTGTTACCATACAGCGGCTGAAAAAAGCCTTTACCCCTTGTGAACCATTATTTAAATCCATAAGATCCATATTTTTATTTGTGCATATATAAATAACTCTCTGAGAAATCGAGGAAAATTATGAAAAAGCCTTTCTCACAATGCTAAAGGGTAAATGGTCGGTATTCATACGGCACTTCTTTAGTCTTAATGACTCCCTGACTCATACCACATCCTTCCATTAAGTTTTATGTGAATCAGTTTGGAGAATCCTGCTAAGAAACGCAGATGAGGTTAATTTTCAACTCCTATTATAAACTAGTTCAAAACCCCTAAACCCAATGTGTGCGTGTGATGACTCGACACAGACGTCCTTATCAGGTGTTTTTTAATTTTTCACTTAAATCCAAGGTAGCAAAAATGATACACAGCTGAAATATCAAGACACACACACACACACACGCACGCACAGAAACTCTAAAACATCGAAAAAACAAGAAGGTGCTTCACCACCTCGGAAAAAAATAAAGCTTCCTCTTCAGTTGAGTCCACCTGAATGTGAGCAGATGATCCTGAAGCGATCTGCCGGTAAAAGTCCTTAAAAAAATAAATCAAGTTTCCTTCGGTTATACTAAAATATGAGATTAAATAAAATGAGAACAGTTTGACACGGTATATATTTTTCTTAATGGTGTCTCTCTGATGAGTCATTGGTATTGACTCTAAAAGGCATGTGTAATCTCTGACAACAAAAAATTCGCACTAAAAAAAACAAAGGATGTTATTGCTTTTTCTTTTTTAAGTATCACCACTGCATATACTTACAAATTATACTTTTTTTTTAGCCTCTGTCAGAAATAATAATAAATAAGGAAGAATAATCGGCTCATGTATATACTTTGATTGCACTTAATCCTTTAGACCCCAAACACTAACTAACATACTGTAGATCTAGTATGGTAATACACCTGTCTGATTACATAGGCAAGCCATTATACATACAAGCAGTAATGTCAATATGTTGGTACCAATGAAAAACTAAAGTTATAGTGACAAAAGCACTACATTCTATAATACACAGGCAATCACAGATTGCAAATCTTAAGTAATAATGTCCTCCCATCTCCTTCGACTGGTGTATGTTCCCAAACCAACAGCAACTGCTGGGAAATCAAAATGTCGGAAAATGTTCGTCTGGATGGGAAACACAGGTTCGTCCGACGGGACGTTTAACACGTGGTTAACAGTGACCACAGGTGCTGGTAGAAAGTGGTTGGAGTATAATCGTACAATACATTCTCTCACATCCGCATTCTTACTGGTGGGGTTTGTTTCAGTCCGCGCTAATACTCCGATGTCCTGCTTAACGAAGAAAACACTCCTCCTGTGCGAATTCTCTGAGACACACTCGAAAATATACTGAAGGTCTCGGTGTAAGTTTGCGTGAATAATAATAATAATGTGGTTTGTGAATATGATACTGTTAATGTCTGAGTGAATATTAGCCAGTAAAGATTGGTATTAAACCAATTGGCACTTTCATCTTTCATTCATTATCATCGCTCTTTAAATCGTAATCTATCTACGATGCGTTTAATAATCACGTGAAAGAAAAGTTCCCTTGGATTAGAAGATCGCCATCTTCTCCTCCAACTCTCTGCGAGGAATCGAGTGAACCTTCTACAAGGGAACCATCATCATCATCATTTGGTTTGGGGTCATTGAAAAAAATCCACAAAATAAATACTTAATTTTGGTTTGATTGGGAACATACATCTCCCCTGTGCCACAGCGGCGCTGCGGCTTCTTAATACATTTCTATTTGACAGTTTCTGTTACTGTCCATTCACACGTTTCCCTTTTGTGATCACATTTAAAAATTCAGGAAGAAAAGAAAAACCAAACTAAAATGGACACTATCTGCAAGTTCTCTCTCCTAATACAGCCACACACACACACACACACACACACACACACACACACACACACACACACACACACACACACACACACACACACACACACACACACACACACACACACACACACACACACACACACACACACACACACACACACACACACACACACACACACACACACACCACAAAAAGGCGAGGACGTCTTAATGCTGATGGAGAACAACGGAGGTGGGAGCGAGAGGCTGTTTGGCCACAAGGAGGTGCAGAGGACATGGCACGTTGGACGAGGGGATTTTTTTTTCTGACCCGCACGTTTGTTATGATGATAACAACAGATGAAGTCAGAACAATGAGTCTTTTCTCTCCTCCTCTTGCACAGAACTAGTCCATTTTAGCGTCGGGCATCTTCCGCCTGGTTTTTCCGTCTTTCCCGCCGCTCAGTCCATGTGTGGTTTCTCCACACCACCCTGAGGGAAAAGAGAACAGGGCGGCCATGTTAACATGTCCTTATTCATAAATGATCAAGGAATGCAGCAATTACAAATCCAGTCAGAACATTGGTACGATACAATATCTACCTTCGCCAAGGACATAACGTTTACATCTTTTTGTCTGTATCTTAGCAGGATTACGCAAAAACTTCTGGAAGGATTTTCACTTTACTCAGGACGGATAGGGCGTCCGTCAGGGAAAACCCCATTATTATTATTTTCTTTTACTTCCTTTACCTTTTACTTCCTATAAAAAAAAAAAAAATCAGATTTAGTTAAATTTAAATGTGTACTGATAAGTGGGAAAACCTTATAAAAGACTGTGGTCACACATTAACATGTTAAGTTTCGGTTCCCCTTCAAACTGACAATAAAACTGTATGAAACCAAACTCTGGACACCTCCCTGATTTGTACTTGCGGTGTGCAGCTTAAAATAAATACAGATTTGTTGCAGATTAGTTCTAAAGAAACTCTTCCACTTCCCTTTTTTCCCCAAATGTCAGCAGAACATTTGGTACAAAGACAGGAACAACGTGCTGCTTGCTCAACACCAGAAAGCCGCATAACACTTTTTTCCATTACTCATCTTATCTTTTACAAGACAGTGCAAACATATTGAGACTGAACAGCTCAGCACTTTGTGTGCTCAGCTGCATTATCACCTGATTTGTCCACAAATCCAACTGTATCTTGAGCCATTCAGCAGATCTACAAAGAACCGGAGCAGAACTTGTTTTGTTTTAATTCGACGTCATTGCTGCAGCCAAAACATAAGACAAAATAGTTTTCCTGTTCCTCCTGATCCTCCTCATAACTGACCCACTGGAGCCGGAGCGAGGAGGAGAAAAAGAGACGCGGAACAAAACCACGAGCGCAGGCTTGTGCCAACATTCCTCAGGCCTCATCACAAACAAAAACAACAAGGAGCAAATGACCCTCTGGTCGGCCGAGTCCTGACTGGCTCTGTGTGTCTCGCCACGACTGTGAAAAACAACAGCTCTTAATCTGCTTTCACGCTTTCACTGAGTCAAACTGAGGGAGTGACGGGACCCTTACTTTACAGACAGAACGAGGTGAGGCTTCTGGGCACGAGCTTAATGAAGACGTCAAGGCCGATGTGATGGGATAATTATGAAGGGAACGGGGGCGTCTGCTGCCGCTTGCACATCTTTAACTCGTTTGACAATGTTGGCTGCTGTCGTGGTTCGGCCAAACGCCGGCACAGAGCGCGTGTGGTGCAGCGGAGTCGGGATTTTCTGTTTATGCGCTCAGAGGAGTTCGGTTTTACACGGGTTGGTTTACCCCTGAATTATATTCTTTGCAAATTGGAGAATGGTCCAGATCAGGAGCATTGTGTCCCAGTAAAACATTCCCCCGTGACCAGCGGTGCTCAATCGGGTTTGGTGGCAGATTAAAGCTGTAGTTCACAATAAAAGGCCAACTCATCCATATGGCTGGAAATATTCTTGTAAAAATGTCTAAAAAGGTGTAAAACAATTATACCTTTATAATAAGGAATCCAAATAGAAAACAAGCTGCCTTTTCAAGATCTTAGCAACAAGTCTATTCCTCCAACGTCACAGAATTCTTTAAGTCGGACAAACAGGTTCTGAACTTAAGGACACCAAGCTTTTGTCTTCAAAGCAGATTAATTATACTACGAGAAACATTTAGAATTTAATGTTGTAGACTGTATTTATTCTACCTGTATGTCAATCCTATTATTATTAGAACCTAACCCCTTATTAAAGTGCAATACAAATAAAGTTTGATTGATTTGTTCCTATTGTTGGAACTAAAGAAAAGGCTTCTAGTCATTTCTATTTATTAACCTGCTCACTAAACATTACCAGTGATTCTCAGTACGTGTCATGACAGTGATTATAGGCTGAAGTTTGACCCTTTGGTTACGACATTATATTGTATAAATGATTTCAAACTTTACCATGGCGAGTTGGCGTCCTATGTTTCCCACGGTAACCCCACCTGAGAAGAATATACACGGGAGCCAGGAGCGTACGTACAAGAAGTCTGGAGATGTGTACCTGAAAGAGAGTGACAGACAAAAAAACATCTTATTAAACAGAATCCTCAAAAAACACCCTACAGGTTTTGTGACGTTGTTCTGGAGCCGGACCTCTGACCTCCCAGCAAGGAGATCCAACAAAAACAGAACCTGCTCCGAAGCTCGACAAGTTCTCCCATAATAAAGAAAACAACTGAATTTCTCTTTAGGCAAAAGTCTATGAATAAGACGTGTGTCAGATCTGACGGGAAGGAAATGGTTTTTAAAGTCAAAGCTGGAGACACATCTCTGAGTAAGAAAAACATACAAAACCCGTCGTGCTGGAACACATTATTACATCTCCTCCTTGCTCACCCTGCGCTTCTCCCTTGTCACGTCAGCCTGAGCTGGAGCTGCCTTTTGAACCTCGTGTCAACACTCACTCTTCTCTGCTGTGTGTTTTTGATTATGTGCCACTGAAGCACGCAGGCCTGTTAATTGGGCTCCCTGAGATAAATGTGTTATCTTTGACAAATCTTTTTTTTGGCATCAGACATATAGAAAAAAACGTCCAGATACTCAGAGCTGCATAAACAACAATTGCACCAAGTCACACACAGAACTTCTTGCAGGTTGTTGTGATTCATCAGTTTTGCTTCCTCATAAGCGAGCTTGTCGTTCCACTTGAATCGCTGACTTACTGGTAGACCCCGTTGTAGACGAGCAGCTGCGTGAACACCGTGGCGAGGACGGCCGTGGTGATGCCCAGTCCAAAGCCGCTGCGGGACCGGTCAAAGGTCCACCACAGGCCCAGGGACAAGGCCGCCAGTGTCAGGGAGAGCTGCACGTTGTTGTCGAAGTCTAGTTTCTGTGTAACGGGGGCAGTTAAGGTCAAAGCGAGACCGTTTGACGTTAGCATGCCGTCTGCTCTTACTCAAATATTTGTCTGACCTCCTAGCACTAAGTTCCTTCACTTCTGAGAAGACAGAGGGTATAGAAGGACACCCCTGTTAAAAACACCCTTATTAAAAAGGACAACATTAGTTCTTGGTGAAAGGATACAACACTGGCGTGGTTGATGCCGACGAACACTGCGATGCACCTCATGACGCTGGCCCACTCCCTCTTGAACTTGTGCGGCTCACCCAAGTGGCTGTCGAGGCAGGGGTAGAGGAGGCCGACCACAGCTGCAGACAGGAGCAAATAGAGACTCGGCATTAAAACAAGATAAGGACCAATTCTGCGAAAACACCAGAGGTCAGACTCTGTCATTGAGTCTGAGACTACTGACAAAACCTTGACTGCCTTTTATACCGGCTTGTTTGACTGTATTTATGTTTTGTTTGATTCCAAATAACGTGTTATGTCACCATTTTGACTATAATGTCAATAAAAGGTTTTTTTTGAAATACAAGAAGAAATAACTATGGAAAGACCCTAAAGAAATACACAGAGATATTCAGTACATGTCTGTTTAAGGAATTTGAGATTAAACAGTTGTTTTAAATATATATCTGACACTTATTCTTACTTTCAAGGAAATGTATCTTCTAAATTCTGAGGACCGGCTGCTTGTCTTTGTCTTATGTGTTGGTAATATGTATATATTTGGGATATTTATACTTATATTTGTGAAAATAATTATGTAATATTAGTGTGATTGAATATTAGTTGTAGACCAAACAGTAACATTATATACCATACATGAATGTAGTAATAACATTATAACATTTGCAGTTTTTCACATCATTTCAAATCACTCTATTGAATCCATTTCTGTTTTGAAGGACTTGTTTGTGTCTTTTCTCACGTTTCATAACCTGAACAGTAATCGAATGGATGAAACTGAAACTCAGGGATAGAGTCACAGCAAAACTTGCATTAAAAGATAAGATCAGATAATCATGTGTTAGTCCCACAACGGGCACATTTGCAATACTAGAGCGGCAACAGACAAACATGGGCACCAGTGAGTAACGATATGCAACATGTAATACTCAAGTTTAAGGAAATATATAAAATGTAGATAAATGTGAATGGAATAAAAACTAATATACACATGTGCAGTGTGAGGATATTGCACAGTTAAGAGTTAAATAACTGCAGACGTGTTATTCGGTGGTGAAAGCACATAGTTTACCAAGTAAAGACTTTATGACACAGAATCATTAATCACGCCACACTCAGTCAAAACAAGCAGCTTCTCCTCCACCTCCACTTATTTTCCCTCCTGCAGCCACATGAGGAGGAGGAGGAGGAGGAGGAGGAGGAGGAGCACCGCAAACTTCCGGGTTCCTGGCCTGGGAAAGGGCACCGCCCCCCTCAGCTCACCCGTTATGACACGGACCAATGAACGCGCGGCTCGCCTCGTGTCCGGGCAGCTGCGGCCAATCAGAGCTCGGCAATCGCCACCATCTGTTCAAAGTCAGTTTGGTTTCACTCCCCCCCCCCCCCCACACCCCACACGCAAGTGACTCGCAGACTAGTCCACGCAGACTGACAAACAGCGGCGTGACAGGGAATGGCTTGTGTAACAGGCCACAATAACAAAGCCGAACGGTGAATCATAACCTCATGATCACACACAAGTTGTTTGCAGAGGCGATTGTGTCGAGGTGTCGTTTTTCTGCACCGTTAAGTTTAAAACCCCCACAGTTTTCAAAGTAGTCTGGCACGTGGTGCAAATAAACACCTCAGGGGGGATTTAAACATGTACGTGCAGCACGAATTATTCATTAAGTTGATTTCTGTTATAGTTAATAATTTTTATATGGGGGGGGGGGAAGCTGCAGCACCGTGACTCCTCCCCTCCCCACATTCCTTTGTCTCAAAAGTTAGTCCTCAGATAACCCGGGTCAAACAGCTCCCCCCCCCCCACTAAAAAAACCAAACAAACAAACCAACAACAACATCTACTTCTTCCCATCCTCCATGTTTGCTGGTACTCACCGGCCCCGGTGCCGCAGCACGGCGGGATCCACCAGGCGGAGGAGAACAGGGTGGCCAGCACCTCCTCGGGGAACAGGGTGACGTGTCTCTGGATCTGGAGCAAATTGAGCACCAGGGCGAGGAAGACCCCCACCGTGAAGAGGACGAGGCCCCGGCGGATCAGGTTGGCCGTGCGGACGTCGTGCAGGGAGCCGTAGGCCTGGCTCAGCACCGACGTGATGATGGACATCATCTCTTCGGCTTTGGACGCCAACCAGGTCGCTTCGGAGGACGAGTGCTTGGCTTCCACGCTCGACGCACAGGAGCAGCTCCAGCAGCGGGGCTCCAGTCTGGGCATTTGGCACTTTGGGGCTGGAGGGAAGCAGGGAAACGCGGTCACGACTGCACACACACACACACACACACACTGCAGGGGTGTTTCAAACTAACTGTGATGAAGAGCAGAGAGAAGCGTCTTACCTCGATCTCCAGACGTCTTCGCGGTCTGGTCCAAACTCAACCCTCCTCTTCCTCCTCCGCTGCAGCTCATCAGACGATCAAAGCCCCTGCGTTTAACAACAAGGATCAATCCCGTTGTGTGCTCACATCATCGCTGACTCTCTCTCTCGCGCACACACACACACACACACACTCCATTCCTCAGCATCGGGTTCATACCAGAGACGAGAGCTTCCTCTGCAGAAAACAATCACAGCTGTGTCGGGTGAGACGCGGCAGCCAATAGGAGCGCGGCGGCCGATATGACGTGGCGCCACCCCACCGCCCCCTCGTCCGGCTCAGCGCACAAACCAGGCAGGATGGCTCTGCAGAGCCCTGAAGTGAAAGTGCACACATCGACTTAAATGGCTGCAAAACATAAGGAAGTGAAGGGATGCAGCACGTAACACGAGCTACACTGGCAATTTAGAATCAGGCTTTTATGGCCGAAGTCGGTATAAACACACAAGGAAATTGCTGCGGTGTTAGTGCAAGCATACAAGTATAAAAACAGTATGAAGATATTATAGACACTAGAAAATAGATACGTACAATTTGACCTATTTGACAGTGTGCAGGTTAATTATAAGAGCAAACACAGACCTGACAAAATCCCCAAATCTATTTATGTCAATACAATTGGGACAAAGTGCCCAATAACATATTTGTTATCCCATTGCACGTCTGCATAGGGTCAATAAAGGTGCATCTTATCTTACGTAGCGATAAAAAAAATACAATAAAACAGCCTAAAAGTTCATTATGAATCCAGAATTATAACCCCCACTGGCAATTTGCATGCATTATAAGAATCATAGTTGTTTTGTAGGAGGAGATGTGTTTACCAGGCTAAGATCAGAAGCTGAGCGCAGTCCTTCTTGGATAAATACTCAAACTTTCACAGATGCAGTTTCTCTTCCTCTGTAACCATTACAGCAAGCAACACCTTCACAAACTAACCCCCGGCCTCCACACGCCCCTTATATGTACCTGCAGCTGAGAAATGGGGTTAGTCGTACACCTGTCTTTTTCCTGGCAAAGATAAGTTGTTGAACTCTGGGTCAGGTTTGGAGGAGGTGGGGCCTTGCGAGGAGGAGGGCATGTAAGGCCTCTGCACGTCAGCAAGCGATAGTGTGTTTGGAGGGGGGGGGGGGAGTGCAGTCCCCGAATTACATAGTCTTTGAGAGATCCGACAATAACATGGAAACATGTTGCGCAAGCAGCCTGCATGACCCAGACAGACCGCCGGTAAGGCAGAGTGGAAACAAACCTCCCTCCACTGCATACGTGCAGTGAAAAACATCCATCCATAGGTGCATGTTTTTGCTCCTCTCTGTGCCTGCGGTCATGCACAGGTAATTTATTTCTCATTTGACATTGAGCCACGACCACATAACAGACATATGCAGGTGAAAAGTTGCAGCTGTGCATTTTTTAATGATGAAATATTCACCCTCTCCTTCACAGAGACTAGCAAAACATCGCCATCATTTCAACATAACCCGTCAAAAAGTGCCACACTAAATCATATTTACTTAATTTCAGCTGCTGGCACTTTATAGAAAGTGCGATGGATGAATCATCTTGCAATTGCAAATTGGCAAAACGGAGTAAAGCTTCATGACCTCCAGCAAAATTTGGGAAACAAAAACACAGTGTATCAATCAGATTGCTTTTCTTTTTCAATTATGTTTAATTAAAATCCTTTTTTTTTGCTGGTAATCAACTGTGCCGCCGATGTCTCAGGGTGTTGTATTCATTTTTTTGTTTTGGCGATTATGTGGTGCTAAAACGCAGAACTGTGCAACGTGGAGGCAGATTTTTGGTTGTCACCCAGTATTCTGCTTCAAACCCTCAACCCAACCCATTTATCTCCTCTTTTTATGGCTGACTTCATGTGTCATGTGGAGGAAAATGATGCCCCAGTTACTGTGGATATTGGTGAAAAACAGGCAATAACAATATTTATGAAAAAAGACGTGAAAACATTTCGGGCTCGTCAAAGACTTTTGGCCATTTTAGCCTAATTGCTCCGGGGACGGCAATGCTGACTGGTTGGTTGGTCTGTCGGATCATCACTTTGCTCCACACTGAAAGGAAATTAAAATATTATAGAAACACAGAGTACTTTTTTAATGATTATTCAAAGTTTTCCCCTAAACCAACAGTGAAATCTCTCATAGTCTGCAACATGTATTGGCACAAAACTCTTCACAGATGTTCATAGTTTCTACATGATGTTCCCTCATGATTTGGGTGGTGACTTTTCCCTTAGTATTCCCTTAAAAACAGGTTACTGTTACAGTTAACCTTTAAATTATTTCCATATTTACTGCTTTTTACACTGTGGTGCATAGAAAATAAAAAACATTCCACACATAAGATACCAATTTGTGACGATTATCCGTAAAGAGTCAAGCTACATGACATGGATATTTATCTATATTTACTTGTTTTTCTAATATTATTATTATTATAAGTATCAGCAAAAGAGCGAAAAGTCTTATTGTACCAACAAACAGCGATGCCAAGTGTAGAGGAGGGGCAACTATTTTGTTCCATTGACTTTCACATTATAAGTTATAAACCTTGACACCACACAACTTTCAAGATAAAACAGCTCTTTCATGTCCACTAAAGCAGCACAGAATGTGTTTCTGAACGTTAGCATTACAAACATACAAGTCATCTTACGGGCATTACAGTTTCCAGACGGCGCATTCAAATGGACCCAGTGTAAATTGGTTCCACTTGAACTGAATGGGGAAACTGCCATTTCCCAAAATGGCAGTGATAAATGAATGGTTAAGTATAAATGTCACAGTTGCACTCCATTGGAGCCATTTCACCATTTTGTACCAAGTAAGTCAAGCATGAAAGTGTATTGACGGTTGAAAAGTTTGCCCTCGTGTCCCATTTGCGTGTGGTTGTGTTGGTTTGCACAGACGCCTTGAACAAACACGGCATGTCGTACAGGATGAGAGGGACAGAGGAAATTCTGCTTTTTAATTTTGAACAGGTTTTCTTTTTCTTCCTCGCTCATTTCATAGTGTTCTTGAAATACATTTGGATATATTGGCACAGATCCCCACTCATGACCTCTTTACAGACACGCTGCCGTGGTCCTTACATGACACTCAGCCACTTTCACTTTGCCGCACTCCGTAGCTAATGACATCAGTCATATTTTTCCCCGTTCAAATGTCAGTGGACCATGTGGCTGACGTAGATAAATCACCACCGCCACACGGTTTTGGAAAGAGGGGGAAGGGGGTCCGAAATAGAAGGGTGCACCTAGAGGGAGCTCCCCAAGGCCCCAAACTACTGCACCTCCCCGGTGATCCAACAATAGTATTCGTCTCTGCCTCAGGACAAAATGAGCATGCTTGTCTCTGGGAAGGAGTGTGTGTAGCTGTGTATTCCCCAAATGAATATGTTTCTCTCTGTGTAATTCTTGGCAATCCAGGTGCCTGAGGATAAAAAGCCTACAGCATCGAGTGTGTGTCAGTGTGTGCATCTGGCTCTTTTCTTCCACGTGTATACATGTATGTGTTTATGTAGAAAGAAAAAAATGAATCTATTGTTGCATACATGCATGTATTTAGATTGCTTCTCCTTTGACAATAGCATGAGCATCAATATGGGGGCTGAAATCACAACCTGTATGTTTGCTAATGCGGGGCCGTAATAACCATGAAAATAAATATCGCATATATAGCAAATAGCTCCTAGCAACCAGCAGTGCCGGCGCTGGCGTGGAAGAGGTCTCAGCCATGTCAGAAGATAAAGCAGGATGCTACGACACTTCAAATGAATAGCAGATCAAGCGTGTCATAGATTATGCTGTTAGACTGGGAGGGATTGAATTATAGCTGAAGGAAAAGCCTCCTGGAACAGCCGCTAAATTGATCTATCAAACTCCGGCTTGACAATTTGGCTCCTCAATCCTGTGTGAAATTATGAAGGGAAAACGTCCCTAATCCGTCCTCTTCGGATAGTTGATTAAGACGAAAAGCGGTTTCAGCGTCATCCAGCGTATTCCCTCTAGTTTACGTGTCAAAATTCATTGCACTTATTCTTCACTACCTGACACTTATGGAGAACCTTTGAAATTGTGTTACCCATAATAAAAAAAATGGTATTTACATCCCCTTTGTATCGCTAGGTTAATAATCCACAGATTTCCGAAATTCTCCGAACCTATTTTACTTTCCTTTCTCCGACACCTTTGCTTCAACGCTTTCTGGGTACGTTTCAGGACACGCCACCTTTTTTCCACTGCCACTCCCTCCCGCACTGTGCCATGGAAGATGAAAGGGGATTCTGGCGTATGGAGTGGATCGAGCAGCTTAACAAAAGGGATACCATAAAGGCCCTGACTCTACACCCCGAGGGCGTGGCACCGGGATGCAATCTCGCGGCCCCTTTGTTCTTTAGTGCTCAGCTCCAGAGATTGTTTCTTAGCGGCTCACCTTTTTCCACAGCCACGTCCTGCACCCTGCTCTGTGCAGCCTGCGTATTCTTCTGGTTGCATTATGCTAAAACAGAAAGAATGTGTTGGGTTTTAAGGGGATGATAAACAGATCCTGAGTCAGAGCTATACAAGCCAAATAAACTCTCTTTTGGAGAATGAAAAACACCGATATTTCAGAGACGTTGACCTGAATTGCTTATTCGCTTTCTTACCAAAAGTTAGAGAAGAAAGTTGATTCCACCTGCATGTCAGTACACTGAAAAATCAAAATTGTTTAGCAACTTAAAAATATATACTTCAATTGGTGGCACACAAATTAATCACATTTTAAAAAACATCATTCATTTTTGTGTAACCATTTTAAGTAAGTTGTTAAGTTGGTAAATCATTTATATGGTTATGTTGCTGGAGTCAGTTAAGCTTAGTATAGAGGCAGTAAACAGTTAGCCTGCCTATAGCCGATCTGTTTACTGTTGTTTTTACTCTCTGGCTTTTTGTCCAGATAAAACCACAGAGTTGTATTGTGTTAATTAGTGAGCATTACATTTTTATTATCTCCCGACAAAGCTAGCTAGGCAGCTTCTAGAGCTGAATGTTTACTGCACAGACGGTATCACTCTTCTCATCTGACCTGAGGGTCTTTGGCCTAGTTTCCAAAATGTGAAACTATTCCCTTTATGTTGATACTTGGTCTTCGCTGTGTGTTTGTTATGATAACCTACAGAACCCTCTGCTCTAATCAGCAGTGAGCTTCCTGCCAGCTGAGCTCATCGCTGTTGTTGACCTTTTAAGAGCCCTATCTCACTTTAAAGTAGAACTCCAGTTTGTTATCTCACTGATTTCTTTATTACTTTATGATTTTAGTGCAGTTTTATAAACCCGGTATGTGAGTCAACACCTCATACCTGCAGAAGCTATGACTTATAGTGATGAAGTAACACCCTGTGACAATCTCACAAAAACCTATTGGCTTAACGAAGGTACTACTTTGTTGCAGGGCATGTATCGAATGGTTTTAGATGACAGCATATAGGTGTTTGGGATTCAGCTCCCTTGTGCCTGTATATGTGGCATGTTTACACAAAAGCTCAATGCAAGTCAGTCACGCTCAGCATCCATGAACAACACAGTTCAAACAGCCAATGAACACATCCCTGGGACATCTGCTCAGGTGTCACTCTCGACCAATCGACGCTGCTCCCTCCTGGGTTCATTTGTTTGTCTGTGTTAGAGATAGGGAGATAGGAGGAACAGGAGCTAAAGAGCTGAAGAGCAAGTTTGTTAAAGTCGGACGACGATCTTTAAATACACTTTTATGTTTTACTTTTCTTCCGTTTTGTACAGTGGAGTTTTATTCGGGGAAATCTTCTCCCCGAGCTGTGCAACACGGAGGCTGAGTTTAACGATGATCTAATCCACAGACAAATCCCGGAGCTGCTTCACAGACACTGAATAATGGGACAGCTCCTGATGACAGCACCATCGTGGAGCTTTTACTGAGATTTGACTTAAACTCATGAATCCAACAAAAACTCTGTCACTCCGCAGCTCCGTGAAGGGCCACAGATTAGTATGAATTAAATAAAAAGGCTGTTTAAAGAAACAGTCAAATATTTTTGCCCATAAATTGACACTACACTACATATTTAGCAAGAACCAGTGAAGGTTTAGCTTGACTTAAGCTAAGCTAACATCTGCTGGCTAATCGCAAGTTCTTCATATTGACCTCAGTGTCCAAAAAATGACAGTATGCTCATGAAGAAATAGTTTGTGTATTTTGTGAAATATAATGTTTTATCAGAGAGTTGACGCTACATTTATTTTGATATCACTGTCCAAATCTATAATATAGATAAATTCAGTTGTATAAATCTTTCCCTCTACACTTAAACCTGTACCTTTAATATTTACCTAGCAGATGATTAGCTTGACTAAGCCAACAACTGGTTTCTGCCATAAAGCACAAGCATCATGGTCGTTAAACAGTAAGTTTTCACACTTCAGTTCTCAACAGCGTCTCCTCTGCTGCAGATTATTGTCAGAGTATAAAGAAGGAACCTTTGGTGTCATCACCTCAGTTCATCTTACATTTACAGACACCTGATGTCAATCACTCCACCTTCACCTGAGGGAACAGCCGACTGACTGCAGCTTAATGTTTAACAAAGTGTGGCCTCATATCAGGGGAAGACCTGAAACACCCTGGCACCAAAGAGGATTAGTGTGAGAAAACAAGTAGGTAAAAGTTAAAAAATAAACTCACCTTGTTTCCTGGTCTCAGACAATCTCCAGTTGGTCGTGTTATTTAACGTCATTCAGACTTTGCTTGTCTCAACCACGACTCTTACAAAAGTGAGAGCCGTTTGTGTTCTTGATGTTGAATATAATAGAATATAATAGAATATAATAGAACTCCTTTAATAGGTTTTAATTGTGCGATTATGTGGTGACAAAACAGTTCTTAACATTTTGAAATTGTACAAACACACACAATAGACAAAATGAAAGCACACCAGTGAATGGCTTCAGTCAGACAAAGGCCTCCCGCTGGTTCCCAGTCCGGAACCTTGATTTCACTGTTTGATCGTAACCACATTGAAACACACACACACACACAGAATCACTGACATCATGTGATTCCCAAAGTCACACCATTGGCTGCAGAGTTGCACACTGTGTCGTTTACAGCAGCCATTGTCCTTGTTGGCCTGTCCTGTCACCACAGACTGTATGTTAAAAAATGTCACATGTCACAGACGAAGCCCTGATGCGTCGTGAGCATGTGATTTTCTTTTGTTTTAAACACAATTTCTTCAGCCTTGCATCACATTTCAAGTTAGTAGATATTCACCACCTTGGCCTATATTCTACCAAATATAGCTCCTGAGTAGTTGGGGTCAGATCCTATTAAATGAGGGATATTCTCATTTGCAGAGGAGAGTAAGCTGCAAGGAATCAAACTCGATTGACCCCATGGTGTTTATTATTCTCCAGGATTGCTAATAATTAAACCCAGTTAAACACAAAACAAGTTTGCAATTAACGTAATAATATTAGATGATAAGATAAAAGTATTTTTATATGTGAATAAAAGGATTCTGATGCTTCTCTTTATCATTAAGTTATTGTTCGTTGACTCATGCATCATTTTTTTGGGGAATTTATATGTAAATTGCAATACTATAAAATGTGATTACACAGTGACGATCGCTGCTTATTTGATATTATTGTCTGGAGTACAGTCTTGACCTGCTCCATATGAAAAGTGCCCTGAGATAAACGTCTGTTATGGTTTCTGCTGTGTATAAATGAAGTTGACCTGACTCACAGGTTTATTGTCCGTAAGTACATGTTGTTATTGTACTGTTTTATCACTGATAACGGATTGAAGGTTATTGCCAAGTCGGAAAACAACCTGTGCGATTAATCCATATCTCTCACAAGTCAGAGAATGGTGATAGAGCTGGAGCGTAGGTGGCTTTAATCTGTGAGATAAACAGAACACAACAGAAACAAAACTCACGACTCTTATCTAGAGACATGGCTAAAAGATCCCACAGGAAGTGACATGTTAAGGTTCATGGTTTTTTTCAGTAATCGAAACTGTTTCGAGGCCTTGAAATCTCCAACAATACCTGCAACAGTACAGAATCCTCCTAGTGGTAGGTGATGGTAAAGTGCAGGGTTCACAGTTTCTCACGAGAATAACCAGCAGATGGCGCCAACATGTCAGCCAATAAAGGATTCATGAAACTGTCTCTCTTATGTTCTCCCACATGCCTGAGTGAGGAGTATTATTGTATGTTTACATGTGTTTCAGGTCTGGCTGGATGAGAACACAGAGTACACATCACTCTCTTAGCCCTGTGTAGTCACTCTCATTGGATAACTAAATCAGGTGATGTATTTCCTTTTTTATCATTTCAAAAATAGATATAACTCCGTGTTGCTATGGCACCGCAACAAAAACAAGTGTCCTTTTTTATAGGAGAAAATCAAAAATTCAGATTTACGATTTCACATTTGATTCTGCTGCAAACTCTCAGCTGCAAACTCTAAAACACAAGCCACACAGAGAGTTGTATGCTGCAGTGCAGTGCTATTAACTGTAAATTTAGACAGGCAGTGAATGACACTGAAGGAAATTTATAATCCAATGGTTGCTTGTGTTTTTCAAGGTAAGTGGAAGCAGACATTTTCAATTTGAAAGATGCCAGGGGGGACCAGGGATGTGACAGACGTGTTTGTTGATAACAGCTGGTGGCCCGAGGGGTCAGAGACAAGTGAGTCTCCAGCGCAGCTCTGGCTCCAGAGTCTATATTACCTGTGAATGAATTTCACTCCACAGGGATTTAAAGGTACATCTACACAGCCCATTGTTATTCTTAAATATCTTCCTTACACATGGTTTTAATTGATACAAGCGTATGTTCTGTCACATGAAGATTATCGTGTCTGGTTTACTCAATGTGCCACCGTGGAAAATAATATGTCTTCACCTCTTGAAGCCATGAATCCTCAATCATGTTGTTGTTGCAGGAGCATGTTTCTGGATTAAATTGTTTTCTACTTAGTCCGTCATTATCATCCCTTTAAAGGTAATTGTCGCTCGTAGATAGATCTATTAGAGATGGGGCGGGGGTGGGGGGTTACAGGGCCATTTTAAACCATGAAACAAGCAAAATGCTAATGGCTGCCGGCTATCCAATAATTGCAGGCAATTATTCCAAAAGTTCTCTTGTCATCTCGTTGCAGATAATGAAATCAAGAGATGGTGAGGCAAGGATGATAATTTCAGTCAATATACATATCAAAACCCTACTTTGACCGTCAAGTGGCTCTGCTTGACGTCACCATACCCCATCTCAAACAGGACCAGACTGCGATGTCGCTCGGCCGAATACCACCCGAACATGTGAAGTATTCTCGACTTTTTCCGACATGAATCCTCGCGGCGAGTCCACAGAAACTCATTTACATATTCACGCCGTGCAAAAATGAAACGTTTCATAACCGAGAGCTTCACAGTTTGCATTAGGTTTCATTGATAGGTCCGTTCCGCCACGCCAGGCCACACGGCGGCGAGGAGCCTGAATGGGGCACGACTTTCATCAGGGCCCGGGCGCCTCTGGAGCCGAACCAAGGAGAATCTCCTTTTTGCAGAAGCCCTGAAGGTGAAACTGAATCCATCAAATCAAATAGAGACTCAGACTTATTACATTTGACACCAACTTGAGGCATCTGAATGTACATGAGGAGAAATGTAGCAGGGTTGTTATATGTGTGTGCAGTCTTTCATTAATCATCCCGAGCTGTAACAGAAAAGGAGAAACGAGCAAAAAATTCAGACCAGTGTTTTCAAAGTCCTTCACACAGAAAGAAAGTTTTACTGAATGGATGCTATTGCTCTAATAGTTTAAAGAGGAATAAAGATGATTATGCTTTTTAATCAATTCACAGGTTATTAAAAGATCGGGGAGATTAACTGTGTTAAAGAACAATCCTTGTAAAATTGAAAATAAACTCCTGTGGGATTCTCGCGCTCTGCTAATTGAAACTGGAGCCTTTCTGTTGGACCTCTGACAATAATAGTTTGTGCAGTTCAGTCTGAATTTTTAATCCCACAATTCAACTGTGCTGCCTGAAAGCGAGCCCGGTGCTGTTGTGAGAGTTGAGTGTGAGGCGGTGCCAAGCAGGTCAGCTCCGGCAGGATGTGCTATAAACAGACATCCTGCTCGGAAGTTTTATGAACCAAGTGCTCTCCTGCTCGTGGAGTTGTGCAGAACATGCGATTACGTTGTAATGAGACGAGGTCAGTTCGCTCTGCAGGGATGTGATTAGCGAGTCGGTTCATTGTTCAACGTTTAAATTGACCATTCACGTCGTGTAATTATTAGATAAAGTTTTATTTTTGTCACCATTTTCAAGTTGTATGAATCATATGGTTATGAATAGGTGCTCACATTTAAAAAATGCAATCACTTGTTTCCCAGCTCCAATCGACCACAATTATGTTGCATCCAATAAGAACAGAATGACTGTTTTTCCAGATTCAGTGTTTATGTGTGTACCTTGTGTGGACTTAATAGCCATGTTTTACACATTTTATTTCATTTGCAAAATTCAATGGAAGAAACAAATATATATTTATATATTTAAATATATATAAACATATATAAATGTGAATAAATATGAATGAATACATATAATATGAAGTATGCATTTGTATGAATAAACATATATACACATGAATGTACAGACACAGAAACACACACACATATACAGTATATGTATGTATGTATATGTATGTGTGTGTGTCAGTATGTCCCCATACAAACTTAATAAAGGTCAGGTGAGGACCTTTGTACTTGAAATTCCCAGGTGGTAAAAAGCAGGCTGCGTTGAGTTGACATGAAATCACCCTCTCCATCTCATTCTATGGACGTGCGTCAATCGTCTGCTCAGGATGCAAGACATCACACTCTTCAGATGAGACACCTCGACACATCAGCTTAGCAAATGATATCTGTTTTCACTCCCATATGTCCCGCCCGCACGTCTCAGCACCCTGAACCTTGAAAAACCAAGACGCCTACAAATCAGGCCTGAGAAACTCGTCCCGACGTGAGTCATCAGTCATCCACGGTGTTTGTGTTAAGGCCCCTTCAGACCCGGGGGGGAGCAGTCGCGTTTCCCTCGGCGAGCCCCAGCCAACCCTCACACAGTGGCAGGTGCAGAGACATTTTACTTTTGATCTCTGTCAGAGTGCCTGGCTATGATTATCTCAGGCTCACTGCCTTTGATTCATTTGCTGCGATACTGTGCAATACGACTATTTCAGTCCATCTACTGCACAGCCCTTTCTTGTGTTTTCACATTACCTGGTGGCAGCAGGCAGCCCAGTATTAGAGAGGAGCACAGTGACACTCTTTCATGCATAGCCGCAATATAGATAGTGAGGATTAAAATAGCCATTAATTTCCTTAGCGAGCAAGGCAAAAACATTTGTACACTAGTGTGTAATAAACCTCAGAGCCAATCAGGACCTAAATTCATTTAAGAAATACAGTGATAAGTCTTCTGCACCGTGAAGAATTTTATGAACCACAAAATATGACAAACTTCGATAAAAATCGAAAAGTGTAGGGCGATTGACATGTCTTTTTTATAGCAGAGAAGTAGAAGCAGGAAAAGAGTTGTAAAAACCTTCCAGTGTTATGAGCAAGTCACAAAAAAGAGCAGATTGTGTGTGTTTTGGCAGCCAGAATCTGGTGCGATAGAAGCAAATAAACAATGGGTTAACATGCGGGGAAGCTGCCAGAACCAAACCAGGCGCCGCGCCGCTCCCTGCCTTTTTGAGTCTGTGCAAGTGTGCAAATGTTTGAGGCCTGTGTGTCGAGCCCTCGAGTCAGAAGGAGCAGAAGTCCTGGTGCCATAAAAATTGTGATTTCAATCCTGAGTGCCTCCGAGCACCGACGTACAGAACGCCACACGACACTGCACAACCAGTTTCCCTCACTGCAAAGGTGAAGCTCGGATATAATCACGCATCGGGAATGAGGTGTTCTCTGCCAACACTCAAACCTGACTGCAGAGGATTTTTTTTTTTTATCTACCGACAAGACAATAAATAATAAAAGTTATGTGAAGGTATAATAAGCAGGAGTAAAACTGAGAACACAACCAGCACTTGATAATAAATGTGAGTCTGCCACATCCTTGCAGCCTGTGGCGAGGATCAATAATTGCCCTGCAGTTAATCACATCAAACGGCCTCATTAAACCTGACACAGACTTTGCTCCGGAATGAAGCTGCTCGCATCTCTCAGTCTCTCTTGTGTCCTGATTTTTTTTTTTTTGGCAGGATGGAAATAATCTCGACAGACGGTTGTTTGTATTCCTGCAATAATATTTTGTCTTCATAGTTTGTTGTTGTGACTGTAACCGGAGAGTATTTTTTTTTTTTAATTGTGAAACTGACTGTTTTTGGAAATTGCAAAGTCGGGCTGTGTCGAAGTATCCCGCCTTTTCATCTTCAGATGGTTAATCTGTCCTCATGTGGCTCCGCTAACGACAGCGCGCTTCGTCCAAAAGGCTCGTGGCAGAAGGCTTCATTGAGAAACTCATCAGTGTGAACAGCAGCAGAAAAAGCAAGCAACTATGAATCCTTTATTTATCTTTGTTACCTCTGCAGAACAAAGACATTCTGCCACCTCCAGGCTCTGTGGTCTCTATGTTCTTCTGTATTTAACCAGTTCCAATAGGAAACAGGCAGAGACATCCAGATGTTAACCCGAACACTGACTGACACAGTATTTCAGATTGAGTCATCAAACATTTATCTTTTCTACATTTAAAATGAATGAGAAAACGAGTAAGATTCCATTTCTCCACAGAGAGTTTGTTTGTTTGGCCTTCGCTCTGTGCAAAGGAGGCATTTTTCTGAATATGTCTCTGAAGCACAATGACCGCCCTGAGGTTGAAAGCCTCCAACGACCAATCACCTTCTCTGTTTAATAATGGCAGGACATTACCGCAGCGCAATTGATCTTATTTAGACGTTACCTTACCTGACCTGGATGTTTGTGTTGAATCATGAGATTTGACCATCAAACTCCAACCAGTTGTTGCTTGAGTCCAAGTGAATGTTCTCCTGAGGAGAATCACAAGCGGGGGATGTATGGACGAATATAAAACTCTACCTCCAGCCATGGTGTCACAACAATTACTTCCTGTCATGTCCACCCTCTCTGAACGCACTCGGGAATATTGGGTAAATTTACTATGATAGACAAACGTTTATCTCCAGTCTCATCTATGTTCATTTGAAAATATTCTTCACATTAAAGCTGCGTTCTCTGATTGTTTTGGCTGCGAACCAAACGAGATTCAAAGTTGTTATAGCAAACGTGTTAGTGCTCGGTTTCATTTTAACACACGCTGCAGACAAACATTAGCTGACATCTGAGCTGTGTTTCTGTCCCCCTGGTGAATGTCAATCCAATATTCTCTCTCCCTTTACCTCTGTCTTAGTCTCCACCAGCTCCACTGCTGCTCAGTGCTTCACCACGTTGACTCAACTTTCTTACCCTCATCTATTTGGTGCAAAGCAGGCAGTGCAATGTGGGTTCATCTGAGGTTTTATTTAATCAACAGCTGACTGCTGAGTCTCAAATGACACTGATGAGGGTGATGAGAGTCAGAATAAGAAGCTGGCAGGCTGTAAAATCTAAACGAGTGCACAAAAGGCAGTAAAAACTCTTGTAGTGCTGCTATGGGTAACATTAAATTCAGAATTTGAACACAGCCTTGGATCGTTCTCTTTTGCAAATATAGTATCTTGCAGTGTCTTTATTTATTGACTGTAGCTGCCACAATAAATGACACTGTTGTAGACTCCTCTTCCAATAAATCACGTTTCCCTAACAAAGCCTGTATTCAGCTGAAAGCAGTTTGCTGCATGTATCAGATTGCAGGAAACTCTAATTTGGTTTTTCACACATTCAGATATCTTCACATGATCAGGACCCCTGACATGAGGTGTAAGGAAAAGTGTTGGATCTAAGTGGGATTTACTGCCCAGAACATAAAGCACCAGGATGCTCATTAAGATCAGTGTGTGGAGAGGAGGCAGAGAAGTGGGAATCAATCTATCTATCTATCTATCCATCCATCTATTTTCCTACCTATCCTCCTTCCTTCCTGCCTTCATATACCCACCTAACTACCTGACATCCTACCTACACATCTTCCTTCCTACCTACCTATCTTCTTATCTTCCTTCTTCCCATCTACCTACCTACTTATGTATCCTATCCATCTATCTATCTGACCTGATTTCACCTGCTCTCTCTATATTAAGTCTCACCAGCCACAGTGAGGAATCAGATTTGCCCTGCCACCCTGAAGAAATAGGGGTCTGTTAAAGGCTGTTAACCAATACTAATAAATAAAGATGAATCCTATGATCACACAAACATTCACACGTACACCAGTGACCATGAATGATAATGCTGTAGACACACACACACACACACACATCCACATATGGTCAATGAATTACACTGTGAATCTCAATTAAGCCTCCCAGCTGTTTTGTTTTTTTTTGTCACGCAGCACACCACGTTGGACTAATTTGAACTTGAAGAGTAACAATGAACCTGGCAGATGGATGAAGCCGGGAAAATCTGCACTTTAGCAACTGACACATCAACTGCAAATAGCCAGTGAGGCGGATTCTGTCCTGTGGGAAGGTATCCCTGCATGATCACATGTTGCGGGAGGCAGCTATTGAAGACTCATGATTTTATGTTTGAGCTTTCGCTGTGTTCAGCACACACGAAGTTACCGAAAAACCTCTCGGGATTCAAATGTTACTCACTAACGAGCTTATTCGAAGGACGAAAGAAGACACAGAGGATGTGGGGGGTGATCACCATTAGTTCAGAAGAGAGCATCTTAATATAACCTATGTGTTATATATGGGGGGGGGGGGTAAATTATATCTGAAGCCTGTCATGGTGCTAAATCTGCACTTCATCAGTGGGGTTGTATCTAACAGTCAGAAGTACCAGAGGCTGATGCTGTGGTAAAATAATAATGCACTGCCACAAGGCTTGGCACACAGCGCACCAGGCTGTATCTCTCTGGAGCCCCTGCATGTGGCCTGAGCTGGTTTCATACCCTCGATGATCACTCCGCCTTTGAAGATGATCGTGTTCTTGTTCGTGCTCTGTTGCCTCATGCATCCCCGTGCATACATTTCCTGTGAATCAGAGGGCTGTGATGAAGGTTTGATTAGCCTCTGTCTGGCAGCTCCTTCCTGTCGCGATGATGACAAATGACGCACATGTACAAACACACGACTGGACGGACACGCACACACTAACGCAGACAGACACACACACACACACACGGATGTAGAAAACCAATTTTATTCAGCACACAGCTTGGGATTATTAATTCAGTGCATAAGTCAATTATTCATCGCTGTATTTCTTTAATTTATTGTGATCAATCTTTTTCTTTTTCCTTTTATGTTTTTAGTTTTGATTTGAATCTGTAATTGATATCTGTGATCAACAAGCTTGTGCTCCAATGCCAATGGTTACAAGTTACATCACAAAAACAAAACCCTTCTTCAAATCTAGCATAAAGAAAACCGTCCTGAGAGCAGATATAATGCACCGAGTCGTGTCCGAAAGCGTCCTGTCTTTTCTTCTGATGAGCTCCCTACACACCTCTATATATAGAAGACCCTATGCAGTAAGTAGGGGTTAAGTGGGGACTTCAGACAGAGCCATTGTCTTTATACAAAGAGGAAAAGGCTATGGCCCCAGTGTTTACTTTTATATGTACAAAGTAATTAGGTGCATATTAAAGACCATTTTACGAGATACTTGATTTTTAATGAGTCGACTGGAAACACACATTCTTTTTAATTAACTAAGGAAGCTAATGCTACCTTTATTTGCTAGTTTAATCAGTTAGCTAGCTTCAGCAGATAAACTACCATTATTATTTAAATTAGTAAAATGTCAGTAAGACGTGAAACCTTCTATTATTTACATTAAAGAGCCACTGATTCCAACAATTGCTGTAAATTTCAGGAGGTAAATCTTGAGACATTATCAGACATAGCAACAGTAACAAAGGTGCTTGCTGATCACTCGTGAGTATCCACAACAATATAGTTGAAAAGTGACTGCTTCCAAAGTGGCTTAAACGTACCGTTGTAAGCAAATCTATCAAAAATAATTCCTGTTGTTGATGTTATTAAAAGGCTTTCAGACATTTTGTATTTCTCAACTCACGTTGGAGAGTCCACTGTACGTTTTGCTTTTCATATCCCTCTTTATCATGAAACCCACTTATAATTTCACACTGTTCCCTCTGGTCACATAGCTACACACAGCGCAGTATGCTTTGGCTAATTGGACAGGTCACCCCTCTGAAGTCTGCCCACTCAGCACATTGGATCTGCCAAATTGAATAATCAATAATCGAATGAGTGCCGCAGTCTGCATTTAGAAATTGCTGAAACAATATTATCATACATGAGCAGGAACAGAGAGAGATCTAAGGACGGGGACTTACTATGTCATGACACGTTAATTCTCTTTTCTTTATTATGGCTCCTTCGGGAGTCATTCAGCCAAATCCCTTTCTCTATTTATAGGTCACTCTTGATTCAGTTCATAAAGCCAATCATTAAAATTTCAGTGTAAACATTTTCAAACCTTTTATAGCGAATATTCCCCATTCACACTGCATATCCAAAAGTGCATTGATTTGGATTCCTGTACCTAATTTGCTATTCGTTTTAAGTTCGGCTCTTATCTCGTCTATGATTTAGGTGGTATTGAGTCTGCCTGCGTTTGCAGAGAGAACGTGTTGCTGAGTGCTGCAGCCCAAGAGGACATATTAAGTGAGAAGTGGGCTGTGTAGAGAGGAGTTGGCGTGGACCAACTGCAATCTATAAAAAAAACCAAGGCGGAGGTAGACAATGGTGCTACATACTAACTACGCTGTGGTCAAATATATGCACAAGGGGCTGGGATTGGAATCACCTTCATCGCAGTTAGATAATCAATGAACACGATGCACACATGATTATTAAAATTAGATATTTGGATTTTGATTTAAAAGATGACGGAAGAAGTCACTCTATATAAAGATCTTCGTCATGTGTATATAAGTTCAGGTTTTATAGATTCGTTTAGCATTTACTGAAATGTCATTTATCTGAGATTTCACAATTTAATTGTTATGCGCATCTTACCACACATCAATAATATGCTAATTCAACATTTTCCACATGTTGTTTGAATCTCTGGGTAGCGGCTACAGCAGAAGTGGAAAGAAACGGGCAATCAGCTCGCCAGTAAAGGTTAAAACCGCTGGCATTTCAGCAAGGCAAGGCACACATTTGTCAAAGACCCTAATGAAAATGCTACAATGGCACATAGATATTTTTTTGAGCATCTTGTGAATACGTTCAGCCCTCAACATAAAAAATTAATCCCATGGAGATAAAACTGTGTGTTTTATTAATGAAACAATAATAAGCCACTTCCAGAAGTTGGATGTTTTTAGTGTAAAACAAGGGTCTAGTGATGTGGATGCAGCTCGTGCAGATGGATTACTTCAACATAACACAAAAAGCAAAAGGCTAAATAAGATAATGCAGTTTTCCATCTGGGCAAAACAGCAACAAAAGTCATGTTTTTAAGTGTCTGTGTGTTTGTTTAGTACCAAAAGCACATCCTGCATACGAATGCACTGTTACAATGAAATGCAAAACAAAGGCTGTTTCCCTCCCCGGGGCTCGTTGCGGTAACATATGAGCTGGGTTGTTTGCTCTTATTCCATCTGCAGAGGTTGAGTCAACATGTTTCCTCAGGCTGCTCCCAATCCTCGTTAGGAGGGATTTCATTATGAAATCCTGAGCGGCCACAAGAAAGCCACAGAAGCTCATGGTCACGCCGCTCTCGCCGCTGTTGTGATCATCAAGCCAGGCAATCAAACCACATTGTGTTCCCATGCAACAGATCTCATTCATATTGTAATGTTTCTTGAAGGGAATTCAGACCAGGAGCTCTCACTTCTGGGTGTGAATAATGCGAGAAATGATAAAACAGCGCCGACATGCATGTTATCAGACAACAAAGTGATGCGTTCAAACATCCTCTGGGCTGCTAGTGGTGGACGGGATTGAGTAAATCAGCAGAGGCAAAAACAATACATGAACTGGTCCTTGCCAAAGTACCACCTTCTTAAACCCCAAAAACAAATCACCACTTTCTCAGTCCCAACCTCAGGCTGGTCCTCGCTTGGCCTTGAAGGAGATACTGTATATTATTCTTTCTTCTAGTTTGTAATACAGATTCTTTGTTGATGTAAAAGTTTTTCAAAGTTAAAAAGCCCAAAGTCTGCGGTAGAAAAGGGAGAAAACTCTTCCCCTGAACCTCCTGAAACACAATCATTAGTCCAGCGAATACTTACAGGGTCTCCCCAAATTTGCATTCTGCTTGCCTATAGCTACTAGTTGGACACCCCCCCCCCCCCAACCAAGCTACGCAAAGCAAGAGCGGAGGCCGACATCTTCTACATGCGTTGGAATTGGTTGATCAATAACAACAGAGTAGGCCAGCTAGCCAATCGGAGGAAACTGGGCTTTATTTGGAGGAGGGCCTGAGAGAGACAGGAGGCTGACGGACAGTTTGAGGAAAGTAATGTGTTTACTGAGCGTTAGAGCATAAACCTTTGGTGACGGAGTATCTACAGCCTGACACACACCTATCTACCCTCTGAAATGCAAATGTGTGAGAAGCCTGAAGTGTGCACAAGCCTTGACAGTATTACGTTTATGAAGGTTGCCCTCGATAAAGAGTTCTGTGAGAAAAGCCAAGATGAAAAAAGACGTGTTGAAGATCTGTCAGCACGTTCCTGGAGCCTCAGAGGACAAACCACACTACCAGCCTTTCTTCGACTTAGCACCTATAGACACCCTATATAACCTGGGTGACTGAGAAATCTTCACAGACCTGTACGGGGCTGTCTCTCTCCGTCCTGGTGCCATAGCAACAGAGGCGGTGTTGGTTAATCTTCACTGTTCAGAGGAACCGTGAGGAGCTGAGATATCCCCTGTTTCTGACGTGACTCCTGCAACCGAGAGACTAATTCCCCCAACACTCGGTTACGTTTCTGTGTTTGCACGTGTGCGTACTCCTGTTTCTGTCGACCTGATGAACACACGGTGGGAATTCCCGCTGCTTCCTGTAGTCTGAGCAGTCGCCTCAGCAATTAGTCTGCTCTGCAACAAAATTACAACGCCACCTGTCTAATCTGAGCCAGCCAGGGAGCCAGCCTCCTTCTTGTGACAGTATTCAGACTCATTCCTCTCCATGTGTACATCGGTGTAGCCAAGCCCACTGGGGTGTAAAATTGAAATACGCAGAGCCAGACAAAACAAAAGATAACAGGGCATTTTGTATTTTTTTTCCCTGTCAGTCCATTGCAACCCAACAAGAAATAAATCATATTTTTTGTTTTTGAGATAAATTGCTCCGACGCATACTGTAGCATGCCACTGTTATCTCAAGGGGATTACATGCATTACTCTTTTCATAGGGAGGCTTTAGAGGCTGATAGAGGTGTTTCCATTTAAAATGTCATAGACCTATCCTAATTCATCAGAGATGCCGTGGCACAGCGGCCGCGGCTCGGTGTGTTTGAGATTCTTCTCACATTCATTGTATCAACTATTCATGGCTCGGCAGAGTGAGTTATTATGGTGAATGACAGTGCCGGGGTCAGAGGAGTGAGGAATCACAGAGGAACAGCGGAACATAAGCAAAGGATCAATGCTCCGAGCAAACACAAGACATTAGTTATGTTCACAATCTCCAGCAAAAGACTGATGGCAGCGTCTCCCTCAGGTTTCAAACCCTGTCTCCTTTTTCCTTTTGATGCCAAAAGGAAACTGTCATCAGGTACTATTGTATATTCACGTGCTATGTGCCCAAGAACCAGGCTCGTAGAGATGTTTGTGTAGGTGCTGATTTTCATTTAGGTTTTATTCTAGAATTTATGTTCGGTAAATATAGTGAAAATACAGTTAAAGAGTCATGCCCCATATTTGAATAATGTACAACCTGATAAAACCAGGCTTTCCTACAATTATATTTCCTACAATCCTGTAATTATAAACTGGAACATGAGCAGAATGTGTCTGTTTTAAAACACAACTGAACCACAATAAGACAAACATCTCGTTCGAGCAGTTCCGAATTAAACTGTGAATAAAGTGTATGTTTCAGAACTTTGCACAGATACTCACTTTGGGGTTTTTCTCATTTGAACATTATAGCTGCCAGACATCAAACTGTTTGCAGGTGAGCATTTAGCTCGAAGCACCATCTGTCCGTGAACATGGGCTCTCAGGAACATCTGCAGGGAATTTAATCACAGCAGGTACAAAAGTTCACTCGGACTCAAGGACAAAATGATTAGGAATTACACTGCGACCCCAAAAGTGCATTTGTGGCTGTAATCCAAATATACATCTTAATTACCATAAAATACACTTTGCTTGTATTAAATTCCTGTGTCTTCACTGTGTGTGCATGCAAACTGTAAGTCGAGTGGTTAGCAGAGGTTTACAACCACGAAGTGGGGATTTGAGTTTTTCTTTCTGCTGTTTTTTAGTTTTCACTGCAAATAAATAAAATATCCAAAATGATGAATGTGTTGAAAGCTGAAAGATAGATACGGGTTAATATTCCTGAATATATTTCCTCTTTTACTGTTCCACCCTGCAAATCAACTGAGCTCATGCATTAAAATATGAAAGAAGAAACTTGTCTCTCATGTCAAAGTCTGGTTTATCAGTTTGCATCTCCTCAGGAGTATTTTAGAATTTCCAATTTCTCCAACACTGACCTCTGTCTTTACCCCAAGAGCTTGAATTAAAACCAAGCAAGGAGCGGATGGATGAGACAGCGAGAGCGAGCGCTCAGTCAGACATTCACACACACACAAACGCACACGCACACACACACACACACACGCTCACTAGGATCCACCTCTCCACAGTCCTGCTGTGCAGTTTCTATTTGGATAAATCTGAGCTGTCGCAGAATAACAAGTGCAACAACAGTGGAGTCACACAGTCGACATCCACTCACACAGGAGGAGGCTGAGCCCACTTTGTTGTGGAGCTAAGACGAGACAGTGCAGGACATCTGGTCTTGTCTGGTCATTGTGTCTCTCCACCACATGCACTTCAGCCATTATGGTTCAAGTGTTACCTGAGGCTAGTGTTGGGAAACTGTCTACAAGTGAAGTGACTATATTAAAGTTCTGTGACTAAAAAATGGAAACATTTGCGGTTTATTGTGTTAAACTGTTATATAAAATGTTGTATTTCTGTATTTGCCCACACTATCCATCTGGTGGCATTGTGCATGTGTCACATGGCAGCTTGTTGCATCTATTTCTGCAAAACCTGGTGGCAGAAGGTGTAATTCGCCAGAGGCAGCTGGTTCTAATCCAATGTCAGTTTAGCCGAGCCACATTCTCATGCACGCTGTCTTCCCCGACGACATGGATTGATGAGATCCTTTGAAGAGCAGCAGGCGCACTGCTGGCTCTGAAACGTCCGTGCAGGCAGTGGCTGCAGAGAGATGGGCCGCGCCAATGCCCGTTTTAAAAATGACCTCCAGTAGCTGGGACATCATAAAAATGAATACTTATTCAAACTAAAAAGCTCTCCCTTCCTCTCTTCTCTCCTTTCTAGCCTTATGCCGGCTTGTGTGTTTGTTAAAGTGCGTGTCTGCGTTCCGACTGTTTCCAGTTTTCCTCATGGCCTGAACACATGTTGCTTTTTCTCGTCATAGTGTCAAGCTTGACGCTGTGTGTCACAAATGAAGTGCTCGTTTATTGTCAGTTTTATCATCCAAGGCTTAAGTGGAAGGAAGCATGCACACACTGACAAAAACAGACACAGTTACACACAACGCACCATTAAGAAAACTCACTACTTTTTATGTTTGTTTCCCCAGACATGAATACAAGTGTGGATTCCTAAGAAGTGCCTCAGATGGATGCAATGGTCCATATCTTAACATAAAAAATAAAAAAAACTGTAAACAACACATTTCTGCGACACTGTGCATTTCCTGAGAATGGTCGCCACGGGACGTAAGAGGGGCGGAGTGTGAATAATCGAACCGTCCTCGCGTGATTTGGGGGAGCAGTTTAAAAATCATTTAAAAAGAAGGGACTCCTGCACAATGGCACTGGCTCAAGAAAACACAGAGTCATGCGATAAACACATGATAGATGCGCCGCGTCATTTACTTCACTTTATCTGAAAGAAAAAATGATAAATGCTGTTTCTGTCTATGTGCGTTTCATTGTTTACCACAGAATATTGCTAACACTCAAACAACCATTACAATAAGTGGCTTCGTTTTCTTCTCCCTTACATTTATGTTCCTTCATTTCGATAAATCACTCTGTTCAACAGAGTCTAAATCATTTATTTTTTTTACATTATAACTGAAGCTATTACTTCGATGTGTGTGACAAATTCAAAAAATATAAACATTCAGTAAAATCTAATGCAATGAAACAGGTTGAGGTCATTATGCAGGTTTGTGTTTAATAGCGTTTTATCGTATTTAAGCCATGTAGCACAGCTGTCCTTCGAAAAACTGTCCATCTCTAACGTGTCAACTTCTCATGAACACTTTCAGATTTGCAAAAAACAACTTTTTTCAGACGATCGAATGTTGTGTTTTTCAGCCAATGTTGGTCGGTTGGTTCAACTTTACTATTTACTCTTTTTGTGTGTGTGTGTATTTGTACTTAAGGATGTTTCATTCTTACAGTTGTACGTCAATTATTTCAACTTGCTTCATTTAAAGTTGAAATTGTTATAGAGCGAGAGCTAAAGTCACATGACGAAGCCATCAAGTCTCAAATCGGATAGTTCCGTGAATTTGCTCACAATCACAGAATGTTGTAGTTTTCACTGGACAGCGATGATCGATGCTCTGAACAGATCCACAGCCGCTTCTTCACACTTTTAATATTTCAAGAGATTTGTGCAAAAACACATTGATGTTTCTCTCCAGCAGGAGCTCACTTACATATAACACACCTATCCGCTGAGGATCCAGTTCTCATGCTTCACTTTAACATTTATTACAGAGATAAATACTGTTCACTCACTGACGACTTTGGGTAGAAAGTGGCGAATGCACAGCTTGTTCTTGGGTTTATTATTCATGAGGTTCGTTTTGTTCCGTTTTTCTTTAATGTTTCTTCTAGCTCTACTTTGAAATGATTCCCAGCGGCTTCACATACGATGATGAAACTGTTTACCAGGGAGTAAACATGCCTTTCTCCCGAACAAGCCTGAATCAACAACATGTAGATGGCGTCGTAAATGCCCCCTTCACATCACAACACAGCAAATGTATTCTCCTCCGTGTAGCTACAGCACCTCCGACAATCATTTCAGTCCAGCTGTGAGGTAACATCAGTGTAGTAATAGACAAAACACATCCAAAGTTAAAAAATTACACGTTTATAAAGACTGTCTGACACAGTTTGTGGTTCCATCGTCGTTTCTTCTCGACGTGGAGGAGGAACAGTGTGGAGTGTGCGCCGGTGCCGAGTGTCTCAGCGCTGTCGGGAGAAGAGGTTCCTCAGAGCGTTGTTGTAGTTCTTATTGAAGGCGGTGTATATGAGCGGGTTGAAGAAGGAGTTGGAGTAGCCCAGCCACAGGAAGATGCTCTTCCAGATGGGCGGGATGTCGCAGGAGCACAGCGGCACGATGAGCTCGGTGATGAAGAAGGGAATCCAGCACAGCACAAACACGCCGATCAGAATGCCAACCATCAGCGCCGCCTTCTTCTCCTTCTGCTCGCGCCACGTGTCACCGTCTGTCTGGAAGGTCACGGTGGCGTGGCGCACAGTGAACACCATCTGGGGCTGCTGTGTTTCCTCTTTCACCTGCAGCCGATCAAAGAATAGATCAGTCACGCTATCAATTCAGCGATCCATTAGAATGAGAAAGGAAATATACTGACAACAAAGGCCAAAGAAAATCAATTACTGAAGGGAAATGCTGAGAAAAGATGGATTATATAGGTTGAGGAGGAGAAGTTTGAATCGACAGGTGGCTCAACAATCCAAAGATTAAACACACAGCACTGAGCATAAAGTCAGAGTCATGTCTTAATCTGCGCTATTTTCCCCGAAACCCATTTTGTGCCATTTCACAAACACGCCGTGCAGCGGGGAAGAGGAAGAGGAGAATGTCAACATTAATCTGCTGACTCTCTCCTCTCGTGTTCTGTTGCCTAGCGCAGCTCAAGGCTGAATCGTTTTGTTTATCTGTCGAAGTCGCCGAGGTCACTTCGCCCGCCTAACAGCCTTTAAATGTTTAACAGCTCCGAACGTGTCAGAAATAAAACACACAGAACGGATCGTCTAAAGCCGCTGAGTTGTGTTCAATATTTAAACAAGAGGCGGCATCGGGGGGAACTTTTTCACTCTGAAGGGAAATTTGAGTTGAATCACTTTGGGTCAGCGAGGTCCATGACTGATAACATGGATGAAGAGAATCCATTTCCAGCAGAGGACAGAAGTTAAAAGTGCAGTGCTGTTGGGAAGGAGGTTTCAGATTCAATGGGAGGTTTATGACATCTCAACACTTATACACGAGCTGGTCCAGCCACTGAAAGAGGCTCTTTACTGCAAATCCTCCTTCATACAGGTCGATGAGGTTATGATGCACCTTCGACCTGAGAAACTGAGACTCACCTTCAGTGACCTAAAGCTACATCTCTGGAGAAATGGAAAAATGTATATATATATATATATATATAAAATTGGCAATGATTCATAAGATGTCGACAACAAAATGTAATTGAGGTTTTATATTTTAGAGTTTAGCCATAAATTTAAATATAAAATAAGTGTGAATGAAAAGAAAACACATATTTTCTGAATAGTTTATCCTGTGAAATAAACGTTTCCATATCAATGGAGATACTCTTAAGTCTGTGAATGGCTCATATCTGCCGACAGATATATGGGTCGGGCTCAAATCCACGCCCAGCCGGACCGGTTGACATATCTCCCGTGACCCGACCCATCACCAGTGATTAAACAAACGTGCTACATACTCAGTCGCTCACATCAAATGGGTTATCGCCTCCTTCTGCTCCCGTTTTGGTGGTTTGATGATGTTCTTGCAAAAATTCAAAGCTAATATCTTTGCTGTAAACTTTTTTACGCAGAACCGTGAATTAATATTAATAGTTTTACACAACTATATGCATAAGCCGTATAGAAAGTGGATGGATGGATTTTTAGGATTTACAGCCTTCCAGGGGTGAGCCTGCATATTGACAAGCCCTCTTCTCATCCTCATGGCCGCCAGCAAAATGAGAAAGGCCCTCTCCAGAGCCCCAGTTCGATCCGTCTGTATTCTGAGGCAACTCAATTATAAAGTTTCAGGTGATTATACACTAATGAAAACATAATAATGAATGTTATATGTTCAGTTTCTGCCAACAGATTCTCCTAAATCCCACATTGAATCTTTAAAAGTGTGAGACGTTAAGTCATATGTTCAGGTAATTTAGTCAGGTAACGTATAGTAGACAAAACATCAGCCACCTGTTATATGAACCGTTTCTGAAACAATATATTTTTGATAATGCTATTTGTGCAACTGGGTGAACAATCCATGCTTCATAACTCTAACTCTCCAGTGTAGCGAGTGTATGTGTGTGTGTATATGTCTTAATGTCTTTGAGTGGGTGTTGTTGATGGATGAGTGCAGCAGGTTTATTATCTCCGATGTCGATGCCACTGGTCATATCGCTGCTGACACCGTGCAGCGCTCGCCGCCTCGACTCGTCAACGCATATGCCGGGAAATGATGAGAATAAACTTTGGCTGGGTAATGAGACACATTTCATTCGACCATAAGCTGCTGATATGTCAGCGGAAAGCAACATTACCAATAAAACATATTCAAATTAATTGCTATGGCTGCAAGAGTGATTGCCTGCGTAATGAAACTTGACATAAAAGGGTCATTCTGCAGAACGGTTGCTTGTTGTAATTCTTCTAAATTAAACTTTATTTTTTAATCTGAATCTAATAACGCACATATTCACCTATTAAAAATGAGTATTAGTCCATTTCTTTATCATATCTGTTCGTATAATTTATAGTTATGACTAAATGTCTCTATATCTGCACTCAATTGGAGCAGGGACTGATTTTCAGTAGGTTTTAATGAATAGTTTCAATCACACATCATCCATGGCCATTAATTCAATGTGCAGGACACTTTGCACACAGTTAAGTTTCATGCATATTTATGCACAAAATGTCCTGGGGGTTGGAAATGGCACCAATTCTGCAGAATGGCTCAAATTCTATTCTACCAAAGCAATAAAAGACGGCGCTCATTCACTTGAGAATTGCTCCCTCTTGATCTTGCTCTCCCAACTCATGTTACACCTCCATGACTAAGAGGCGTCTTGAGGATTTGGGGGAAACTTCAAAGTATCTGCATGACTTAAATGAAAAGATCTTTTGCTGTGAAACACCTCCTCCTCTTTCCTCTGTGGATGTTTGCCAGATTGTCACGATGTACAGACTCTGAGTGGTTTTCATAAGAGGCAGTTCATAGGTGCAGTACAAAAAGATGTCTAATCTCTGTCATTGATTTGTTTTGGGAGGGATCTCGAATTGCATTTCCACGTGTAAAGTGGGCGCAAACACAATCTTCACGGTGAATAAATGTTTTCTAATGCTCGAGGAGTAGATGTTGATCGGCTGTCTCGTGATTAGAGAGTTATCAAAGGCAGGAAGGTGCAGTGGCCCATTAAAGATGTTGGAGGTGTGTATTTATAGTCTTCAACCTACGCACATTAGCAAACTGCTGGTGATGAGCAGGCTTTGATTATTTGTCCGTATGCTCATAGATCAGATGCTCAAGTTTCCCTGATTACTGTTGAATGGCTCATCATCCAAAATAAAGAATAATTGCAGTGTTTGTGGGTCAGGGGTATCAGCCAGTTGCAGCAGGAGAGATATGCATGATTTAATCGAGGAGGGGGTGGATAATGATATTGTGACTCACAGGGATGAGGGGTTATTTTAAGAAGCTGTATCTCTAAAAGAAAAGAACAAGTATAATCACCTCCGCCATGGGGGTGATTGTGTTGGTCTTGCGGGAGCCAATCCGAAACTTGGCCGCCTTGTAGATCTTCCAGTAAACAAACAGCACCACACACAGAGGAAGGTAAAATGCTCCGAAGGTGGAGAAGATGGTGTAGGACGGCTCCTGGCTCACCTGGCACTTCATGCCCTCTGAGTACGTCTCCCCCCAGCCGAAGAGTGGCGACAGGGAGATGATGGAGGACAGCAGCCACGTGAGCGCGATCATCACGTTGGAGATCTTTTTGCGCGTCTTGAGCGTGTACTCCAGGTGCCTGGTGATGGACCAGTAGCGGTCCAGCGCAATGGCCGTCACGTTCCAGATGCTGGCCGTGCAGCAGAGCACATCGAAGGAGATCCACACCTGGCACAGCACGCGGCCCAGTTTCCACAGGCGGCCGTTCAGCTCGTGGACGAGACTGAGGGGCATGACCAGGGCGGCCACCATCACGTCGGAGATGGCCATCGAGGCCACGAGGTTGTGGGGGACGCGGTGGAACGTCCTCACCCGGAGGATGGTCACCAGCACCAGCAAGTTCCAGACGAAGGTGGCCACCACCAGCATCGCCAGTAAGGTAAGGGTGAGCACGCTGAAGACGGAGAAGGGCCGGTAAATGTTTCCCCCGGAGTCATAGTGGTCCGGGGCGCCACTGAAGTTGGCCGTCAGTGCGCTGGTGTTGGGGTAGGTCATGGTAGCTGCTCACCGCCCGGCAGCCGAGGGCCAAGACCACGTCGAGACACTTTCTGCAGACAGTTGATGCATTCTGCAGAAAGAGAGGAGAGAGAGGGATGACACTGTTTTAATGTGACCGCACAGATTTCTCTCTAGCTTCTAAAAACCTTTTCGCATTCACAAATTTGATGAAATTCCAAGATATATGCTTCTATGAATGAGGGCTTACGATGCCATTCTCACACACAAAAAAGGAAGAAGTGGCTTTTACCGTGTAGTGCAAATGCGCCGGTGTCGTTCACCAGAGAGGTGGTTTAGTGATATGCTCACAATAGTAAAAAGCACTTGAGTTTCTCATTTCAGCTGTCAAGCAACCTGCCCACAACTTTCAAGTGCAATTTCATCTGCTGTTAAAAGGGCTCGAAAGAACGGCGCGACATCTCTGTGCCTGGAAAAGACCATAAATATTCAGTTTCATCATCCCACTGCTGTTCTTGGATTTGCATCAAAGTCAGGCCTCCGATGCAAAAATCTAATGTTTTAAGTGGAGTCTTTGTTGTGCGCTCATTTGGGAAAGAGATCCCTCCTCGCGAGGCTTTGTCGAGTTGGGTGTTTTTAAGAGTTTCCTTTTTTTTTCTCACTTTAATTTCCGAGTGTCCATCGGAGAGAAACTCTGTATTAACATAGGATTGTCTCAGTTTCGGGAGGAAAAGATTTGACATGCCAGCTCTGTCGATACATTCACAGTCCACGCTCCACAACGTTCGACAGTGCAGAGGCGATGGAGCTCAAATCCTGATCCACTTCTACAGTTTGTCGACGTTTTGTGAAGTTCTGGTATTGATCTTTACAAATTATAGCTTCTGTGTAAAGTGGCAATTAAACAAACCATCTATTCTACAGCTTCCAGCTGCCACATTAGCTGTGAATAGAATCACGTGACTTATCATTAGAAATCCATCATTTGGTCCTGAATACACTGTTATGATAATAATGAGTCAAGAAATCGTTTTTCAGCAGCATCACTGGGGGGAAAGGAATGATTTCATGCCTCATGTTTTGGAAAATACGCCCAGATGTGCCCGGTTTAACAATGTCCCGAGTTCCTCTTAATAGTGTAGATGCTAATTCTAATCATTAATCATAGTTTAGTATTGTAGTTCACCCCAAAACAAAAATGCCTTCATTACATACTCACCACTGTGCCGATGGAGGGGCTGGGTGAAGTGTTTGAGTCCACAAAACACTTTGGGAGTTTCAGGGGTAAACAGTGTTGCTGCCAAATCCAAAACAATTGAAGTAACTGGGGGACCGATTCTTCAAACGTGGAAAAACAACAGAAAGAAAAACCTGACATGCCTCCAAACTGCTAATGTGGTGTCATCCAAGTGTCCGCAAGCCCCGACATTCAAATTCAACTCCAGACGGCCTCATTTACACCACGTGTTTCGTGGACTCAAACACTTCACCCACCACCTCCATCGGCATAGTGGCGAGGAGATAATGAGTGAATGGTCATTTTCTGGGTGAACTATCCCTTTAAGAAACTGTTACCCTCCACAGATTCTTACCTTGACCCAAGGTTTTATCTTGAATCTTAAATACAATCATTCATTTTTGCATTTCTCCTCCTGTGGAGTTGTCGTGAGGGGACGGGGATGTCTTTCACAGGCCTCTGGGCACAGTGCAAGTGTCCTTAATGAGTTCAGCTAATTCATATAATTCAGCTGAAATAACTGCTACTAATTGAGTTTCCTCAATGGGATCACGTTCTTGCAGCTGATGTTGGCCCCTAATGACATCACTTGTGTTACTGAGGCATCATTGTATCATCTGATGAATAAATCCGTCAGATTTAGTCTGAATTTACAATGACATGTTGATTTTCTCTGCAACTGACAGAATTAAAAGGTTCCCGGTGAAAAGCTTTATGCGTTTTTACAGCCGGTGGGTTGTGTCAGACTGATCCGCTGGTTGTCAATCACCGGGCTCCATCAATAAGTCCCGACGGGCGATAACAATACGAGCCATGTCCGCGCCAGCATTTATGTGACATGTGACACCGTCTCCAGGCATCACAAACTATGCCCTCTAATCAAAGGGTCCAGCCGAGCACACAGACAGGCCCCTGCGCTCTCTCTCTCTTCTCCCCGCTCCTATTAACAAGACTAATAGCCATGAAATTGGACAACCATTGTGCGGGGGGACCGGCAATCAAATGTGCGGCATTCGGCAAAGGCAACCCTACTGTTTCTCCGCTTCGACATCACAGGCCAGGTGTCTCGGCTGTGGAGGACAGGACGTACAGTGCACACAGCTGCAGGGGAGCACATGCTAATGTACTGTATATACGTATGAGTGAGGAGGAAGACAGTGGTAGAGAAGGGTATGTATATTTTAAACAGGGTTTTTCTTTGCACAGATGTATGAGCGAAGAGTCAACTCAGGTCAGGGGTTGTCCTCAGACTTGCAGAGGCTGATTAACTCTTCTGCTTCTCCGCGGGGACGACGATGTTCGCTCTGACAAAGAAGGATTTTCCAGTTCCTCCTCCCGTCATCATTTGCAGACGACTAAAATAACTTAAATCCTCTCTGAGCTTCATGCTGAGGCCTCATGCTGCACCAGATGCTGCAGGAATCAGGTCTTTCATCACTTTTTTCACAGGCGGCCACAAACTGAAATTGCATGTTGGGAAAATGAGGTTTTCTTTGCTCAAATTATTTATTCGTCTGAATTTAAAAAAAAAAAGAAAAGTAATTTGCAAGTGCCTTTATTTTTCTTTATCCAAAGAGCAAGCTGGTAAACACACTGTCTTTCCAACACAGCTCTGAATGTTGCCAGCTGCAGAATCGGGTAGAAAAAAGTACAATGACATCTCAACTTCTTTTCTTTCTTTGTGTCCAAACCCACTGTCACAACCTCTCCTCTCCATTCCCCTGAGGCTGACATCTGCAGCTGAAGGGACGGGCGGTGTGTGTGTGTGTGTGTGTGTGTGTGTGTGTATGTGTGTGTGTGTGGAAGTGTCTTCTTGAAACAGCACAAAGCAAATGGAAAGGCAGTTGTGGTTTGGTGCAACATGTTCAGATAAAAAACCCTCCAGCTCATTGCAAACAAGCAAACACTGCACGCACACATGCTTTATTCAGCAAAAAAGTTTCGGTCTGCATGGTTCCCACGAGGATCCCTGTCTGCGCTCGTCTCTGCGCCCACATGACCATCAGCCGAGACAATTGTTGCACAAGCATCTCAGGAAAAGAAAAAACCGCAGCCTCACTTTTATCAAATCTGCAAAACACGATCTCTCATGAGTGGAAGGAACTCACCCCGTCGACAGCTCGGTGTGAAGCGGTCCCGCACCGGAGGAGCATCACCTCTCCAGCGACATCCTCCTCCTCCTCCTCCTCCTCCGCTGCTGCTGCTCCGTCAGAGGGAGAGAGTGAGGCGCCTCAGTGTTGACGGCAGCACAAACACACCGAGGATACACACACACACAAAGAGAGAGAGAGAGAGAGAGAGAGAGGGGGGAGCCGCTGGAACGAACCACACACTGGTCGGAAGGGGGAGCTTGAGTCCAAGTCACATTGTTAACACTGCGTTTTGTTGGTGCATGCATTAAAAGGTGTGTGTGTGTGTGGGGGGGGGGGACTTGTGTGCGTATTCTGTGCGTATTTGTGGCGTGCGCAACAGCTTGTTCTTTGAGAGGCGCGCAGGGCAGGAGCAGACGATACCTCTGTCTCTGTCTCTCTCGGTAAACACGTTGCCTCCTTCTGATGGGTGTCATTCTGCGGTGATGTTCAGGGGCTGCTGGTGCTGGAGGAGGAGGAGGAGGAGGAGGAGGAGGAGATCATCCCGCTGCTTTGTGATGGATGGTCCCTCCACCCGACTTTTCCTCCATCTCCCTCCAACATGATTAATCCTTATTTCTTTTCAAATCTCATTTATTGACCATATGCACTACTTATAATCAAGTTCCTGCAGATTGTTAAACATTTCAAAATTCAAATTGTATCTGTCACATACAACAACCATACACAGGCTTGGTTGGCATCCTTGACACGAAGATAAGATCAGAAATCTAGTATGAGGAAGGAAGGAAAAGATGTATACAAATATATATAAAGTGTTCTGTGCCCCCAAATTGTACCTAATGAGTAAAATGTATTTCTGTAAGGTCGACTGACTCGTTAAGGTGTAATCTGGATGTGAACCCAAAGTGGCACATGTGGTGAATGGTGAATATGGCCCAAATAGCACAAAACAAACCTTTGGCACGTTTGGTTGACATGTGGTGTTGCTAGGACTTACTTATGGCCACAAACTGGCAAACAGCAGAGCATTGTCTGACTGCCGTCATTCCACACAGTATGTGGGCCAGATGAGGGATGTGTGATGGGAAGCTATTTTGCTCTGTGGGCCACCAATGTTCAAAATACCCCCGAAATTCAATCAAGCTGCACCGCATGGCGCACACAGAAATCAGTCCCTAAAATATGAATTATTGATGTATCAGAAAAAAATCTATATGTTTTCCTGGTACATTAGTGCAAAATGCCAAAAACAACCTCATCCTGCAAAGATCCGTCTCTCTGTCCTTTCATGAACTGACTTTTCTGCCAAGCACTACCATCACATTTAGTATTTATCTTTTTCTCAGAGTCGAACAAAACAATCATTCCCTTTCTTCCCCTGCAGAGTAATCATCCCCTTTTAAATTTCAGTTTTGTCCAAAAAGCATTTCATCATCAAATGTTAGCAAGCAAATTTCCCCCGTCTTCCTAATCAGTGTTTCTTGCAACATCAAATCTGGTTTATGTATTGACCATATGCACAATTTACATCAGATTGGGTTTGAATATCCAGTGGGATGCTTTGTCCTGAGAAAATCTCCCTGCATGATACATTTAATTAAATCATCACCTTCCTGCAGAGAGACCAGAACACCGTGTGACTGTTTAGCAAACCATCTGTCCACTCGAAAATCTCTTTAAAGATGTTTTGATTGGGCAAAAAACTAAATGATCTCTCCTATTTAATGTTAATCACTTTCACCGTCAACAGACTTGTAGCTGTATAAAGAGCAGGGACGCGCTCGGGGGAGGCTGATCTTAAAAAAGATCTGCGATTCCTACCAGACTCTCTAATGCAGCCACTCACTGTGATGGTAATGACATCCAGCTGTCCTATAACGCAGGCTGATGCTGCACCGATACCCCGAGTGTACACTGGCTGTTTAGTACACAGACGCACAATGGGGCCCTACGGAAAGTGATAGTAAATGCGAAGCCGTATAAAGTTGTTGTTGCAGCTTCATCGGGAAATAATCATCGGAAATCCAGCAGAACTTTACACATTAAGACACCTCTGCATGCATGCGCCTGGATTTAAGCTAATGCCTATAGCATCCGCACCCACCAGCCGCCTCCTTAACCTCAGCCACCTCGGAGGCTGCAGTGAGTGTCTATCTAATTGTTGCTCGTGCTAACACTCACTTCCCCCTAATCCCTGGGATTTGTTTGAAACATCTGCTTAAGGAGGATGAGTGCGTCCGGGTAAGTAACCATGAAATATGCAACTGCACGCAGGTTGGAGTTTATCACATCCCTTCCCTTTCTTCGAGAAAAACCTTTACGTAGCAGTGGTACCCTTCACCTCCTCCTCCTCCTCCTCCTCCTCCTCATGCAGGTGATGCTGAGGCACAAAATCAAATCAGCTCAGCAGTTGCTCGTGCAGCAGCTGCTGAATAACCTGGTTTGTAAAAACTGTTTCACGCTAATTACTGGGCTATAAAGGCATTATTGCAACCAATTTGAAGTGTCAGTGCAAAGCGGTGCCTGATTAAAACAGATGACATACTTGCGCTTCCAGCTATTTACTCTCCATGCAGCCCCGGATGAGAATACAGTGCAGTGGGCTCAGATGGATGCTCTAGAAGGGCTCACATCGTGTTGCGTTGTCTGTGGGGTTTTGCACAAAAAAGAAAAAGAGTGAGCACTAATGGAGCTTTTGACTGCGTCTTTCATCCTCCCCTATGTTCTCTTGTTCAAGGCAAATCACATCTCTGACCTTGTCCCGCCAGACTGGTTTCATCCCCATAAATAGCCGGTCATCAATTATTCCTGTTGCAACCAGAATTTCACACGGTCAGCGTCTATTACCTTACGGCCCAGCTCCTGGAAAATGACCAGAGAGAGAGAGAGAGAGAGAGAGAGAGAGAGAGAGAGAGAGAGAGAGAGAGGGAGTAGAGAAGAAAATGGGATGCAGTCTTGAATCAGGGACGTTGTTAGTAAACCTGCCACATAAATCCAGTGGTCCCCCCCGGAACAGCTGTGATTGTGCCATGATTCATTGAATGTTGAACACAGAGAAACATAGTGTTTTACATCAAGGCCCTTTCCGTTTGCTCTGTGATCTTATAAAGGTCTCATGTGAGCCGCATGTCTAAATGTGTCGAAGCCTGGACGGGCTTTGGCGGAGCGGTGACATGTTTGTTGACTCATTCAGGGACTTAATTGGTTCAAGTCAAATAGAGAAGTGCAGCTTGCCGGCGCTTCATGTAACTGTAGAGTTGTTACATATTCCTCCAGGACATTGATTTCACATGTGTTAAAAGCAGATTTCTATCCAAACGACAGATTATAGGAGTGAATGTGAAAAAGCCTAATTGTTTACACATGCACAAAGTCCTCCTCTGTTGTGCAGACAAGGTTGATACCGCCAGGCTCCACTGTCACTCGCCCTTGAACGCTAACGATATCTGCCTGCACTGTACCACCCACACCTAATTACAGCATCGCAGTGTGTCAGTGTCGCTCGCAAAGCAGCAGTCGCTTCCAACAAGCAAGGTGTCAGGGCGTGATTTGCTGAGGCAAGCAGCAGCGGCCCCGGTGCATGAAAGAGAGGGAAGGAGCCATTCAATGACTGTGGAGCGGAGGTCCCGTCTGACGAGCCGACACATGCAGGCAGCAGAGACGCCTGAAAATCAACAAAATGCTCCAAAATTGCACTGGATGCGTCACACGTGTGTTGGTGAGGTTGATTCAAAGTGACTTCATGTGCGGGATGTTTGATCTCGCAATGTTAAATAAAAATTTGTCCATGACCTGAGTTTTCCTCTAACACTACCATGAGATTTTAAAATATCATTTTGATTAAACACATTATGAAAAGAGACTTCACATAAAGGGATTTCATTTTTGTCTTTTAATCTTTTGCCGTTTGTTTTATTATCATTATTAAAATATTCTACTGGTCGACTTATTTCCTCTGAGCTTGAGGTTGTGACTTATATCAGACTCCTCTCGATCGACAGGTTTCCTCTTTATTTCCTCTCGTAAGTTGCTGATGATCTCATTTTCATTCCGCCTCTGAAAACGTTCAGATGCCTTTCAGGTGTAATTGAGCAATCATTTTGATAAAGATCGCTCTGACCCCCGCGTGGAACCATGAACTCTCCGAGGGAGTGGGAAGACTGTAGCCAGCTGCTTTGTTACTGGAATTTCAAGATGCTGTAAGTGACAGAATGAGGCTCCTGTTTTCTCATTGTCGTTAAGTGTCAGGCTCTATGATGTGTTGCTGTCAGCATTTCTGTCGGTAAACAAACTACGACTCCTCACACAAGCTAAACTGACTCGTTTTCAAGGGAATAAAATGTGTTTTTAAATGTTGTCTTGGCCTCGCGCTCTGAACTCATATCTGTCAATTTAAACGTGGAACTCCAAAATATGTAGAGCAGAAAGGATTTTCTTGTCTCTTTCTTGAGTTTTGAAATGCAGATGACACCCGCCGTCTTATTCTCACCTTTACAGAGACGACACATTGATTGCGAAGCATTTTTTAAAACACTGTGCTTGAATCGGTCATTTAACTCCCGGAGTGTGCGGCATTTACAGACGTCTGTCAAACCACGGATCCACGTTTCTTTTTCCCCGAGATGAACCTGAGAATCTGATTGTTCCACATGATTTTGTCTCGACTAAGTCTTTTCAAAGCGTCTCAACTGCACAATTGCACTTATTGCAATAATCTCCTTTGTATTTGTCACGTTAAAGGGCCATTGAAGCTTCAAACTCGCAGAGTGGAATAGATGCTCCTATTTCCCACTTTTAATGTTGAAATGATTCTGACCAGACTGAGCGTTTAACCCAACTCCTGTCACCGAATACCTCAAATAATTACAACCCTTTGGAATAATTGAAAAGGAATAACCTACACATACAACAAAAGCTAATTTGATCGTTTTAATTTAATTATTCCTCACCAAGAATTCATAATTGAAATAGTTAATGAACTGTTGAAGTCTGCTTAACTGGAAATTGTCTAATTTCACATCTATCGCCTCAAGTGATCCCCCGGCTCATCTTTTAGGTGGATAGCCGGAGGTGTTGCCCTAAAAACAATAAGGAAATTAATAAAGCACTCAAGGTCGTACGCCAGGAAACTCTGAGCGGAGCCACCCGTCTACTGCTCCCAGGGACCGGCCAAGGTAAAACAGGCTGAAGCTTCATATTTCTTTAAAATGACATTAGCATATTCAAGTGGAGCAATGAGGAAGTGTTGCTTCGAATCATAATAACTCGTCGGAAGTTCCTCCGCTGCAGCTAGGAGACGTAAAAGCTACACTATGCGTATTAAGTATTGAAAAAGGTGAACGTTGCATAGACGACATGACAGTTCCCCCAAAAGTGAAACCAAATCATTGTGAGAGCTTTAAAGACAAGTCAAATTCTCGTAGAATCCAATGTTACATTGATTTTAGCTTAATTTTTCTACAGCAGGAGGAAGTGGAAACGTGCCGTCCATCTCTATATACAGTTTATATATGTGTAGTTTTACTCCCATGAGTCTTCCTTGGTTTCATGTGTCTGGCTGATTTCCTTCAAACCTCCTCTCACCTCAGTCTATGAAAGATAAACAGTGCCGGGAAGCTAAAGAGCTCAGTGGCCGTCCCGATAACACACACATACATTCTTACACACACACACCCCCCCAGCCCTGTGCATCTCATGTCCTATCAGACAGCAGCCAGAGCGCCGGGAACACTTGCGCGACGGAATGAAGGGCCCTTTAATCTGTAATTTGCTGCAATCAGAGACCCTGGACCTTTGGGGTCCAATGAGTCAGATACTTGAAATTGAGCCCCTGCCAGACACCATTCAACGAGGGTATACTGTCCTATTTTCGGTGTCTGAGCTCCTTCAGTTGTCCTGTTGGTATAAAGGCTTAATATGAAGTCACCAGTGGCGCATCCAGTTTAGAAAGGTGATCCTGTGTTCCTCCAGAGTCCAACACTTGGACTGTAGCTGAAGAGTTGATCCTGGAAATTACTAGACGTCTACAGTTACATCACCCACTCCTTCCGTTGTTGTCAGACCTAGTTAACGTGACATAATAGGAAACTTCAAACTACAGTAGCCACCATGCCACTGCTTATGCAAAGTGATATTCACCATATTCTTCAGCTCATAAACAGATTCCACTTCCTTCCAGCCGTACTGATATTTCCCTTGATGTCAATATTCATTCTAATCATGTATAAACCTATTGAGGTGATCAGTGGAAATACAGTTTTACTTACACCTGGAGTAACAAGATCAGATCAGGGAGAAAAATGATCTTAATTCTCATCGTGATTTGTAAATGCTGTTACTTGAGTGTCAAGTTCTCAGGAAGCAAAGAGAGAACATTGAGCCAGCCACCAGGGGGCAGACAAGATGATTTGGCTTCACTTTTAGGGAGCTGTCATGTCATCTGTCTGTGATTAATATGTTATCGGGTTGACTTTACATGTGTTTGTTAGCAGTTGCTTATTCACACATCCAGCAGACATCAGTATCGTCTTTTATCATATTTTAGCTCTGTTTTGGTCTCCACACAATCCTAATGATGCACTAATGGAGCTCGTCATATATTTTATTTTTCATTCACATAAAACTTTAATCAAAATCTACAAATGCAGCTAAAACTAACTTCAGTTTCAGAATCCTCCTGTAAATCAAACGTAAAAAAAACCATCCGTGAATTAGAGTCTGGAGACGTTTCATCTGCTCGTGACGCTGCTCGTAAACATGTCATATTTCTATCTTTTTAATGTCACTCACATACTCCTCCATAATTACAAATCCCTTAATTACAGCTGTAAATTAAAGTCTTAATCTTTTGATTAACATCAACAAGTTCCTTGTTGGTTTGTCTGTGTCCCAGAAATGTGTTGTACTGACAAAAAAAAAAACGTCCGACTAATTAGTCAGATCTAGTTCTTAAAAAATCATCCGTTTAAAGTAATAATTATTCTACAGATTTCAGTCTTTGGCATCGACCGTCCTCGTGTCTGGACTGAGTCGAGGTTGGTCTTAAATACGGAATGATAGGAGTTGGGGATTTCTTGCTAATTAGCGCAACTGTGTCATGGGATTAATTAATTCAAAGCATTTACATATATTCTAATTGTCTTGCCGAGCTAATTGGCTTCACTGTGCCGCTGTTGTATTATTTTAGGGCTGTTGAAGTTTGTTTGCTTCCAGCGAAAGCCGGCATTTCACACTTCAACATGTTGCTGCTGCTGCTGCTGCTGCTGTTGTTGCTGTTTAATATGTTGAAGCAGTAGAATAGAAATTGATTTATTCAAAACTCATTTGTTAGAGTCTCAGTACAGATCGGAGATGTTCTGTATCTTCTGTATTCAAAGTGGTGCCGTGTTGCGTTGAAGTGTTGTTAAGTAAGTTGTGAGGCTACTGGAGCGAAAATACTGCTGAGAAATGAGTAAATGTTAAATTTAAACTGCAAATAATAATAATAATAATAATAATACTATAATAAATTAAATATCCTGTTGCATCCCTTATAAAGTAAACCTGAGTTATAAGATGCAGATTTTTTGTGAGAAACATTTGAAATATGATTCCTGACTATGGTTTATTAACCCACCCACTCTCAAAATAAATCTATTACTTTCATTAAGCCAAGGTCGGTTAATAAAATTTCCTTCATTCCTTGCGGCAGTTCTGATTTCAGAAATATTCTGCTCCTTCTAACAATTCCTCTTTTGTCATTTTTCTAAATGAGTCGTGCAAACTGAGCCTCTCCGACGACCATCAGCTAATTCATTGGGTTTCATCCCTTTAGCCCCAATTGAAATTCACTTCTGAATTTAATAGAGCATAAAACAAAGACTTTCTCCAACAAAGAAACGAAGAATAAAGAGTCAGTGATCTCCACTGATTTCACAAATGAAACTTCATCAGGCGCTCTTTCAGTGGAGCTGATGAAGCATAAATCACGCTCAGAGAACCCACAGTGAAATCGGAAAACGTAAAGGTCAAAGCGAAGCTGCATTTTAAATGAAAACATTGCAAAAACACAGCAAAACGGGGTCATACATTCATGTTTATGTATTTGGTCGGGGGCATTTAAACCTCGATTGCTACCAGCGCCTCATTGTTTGTTGATTCTCAAAAGGCGGAAGACCGCTCATTAAAACATTAGGGGCAGTTGATGCTCATCTGTGAAGCCGAGCGTGCTTCGAAACTCCGAGTTAATTTAGCTGTACCCTGCGCGGCGAGGGGGCTCGAGTGGGAGGACGAGTTGGCACGAGGTTCCACTTCTTCTCCAACCCAATCTCTTCCCTTTGCATAATTATATGAATTGAATTAATTGGGGATACACATTTGCATATCTAGGTTATTTCTCTTATGGGGAGAGAAAGGAGTCTTCGGAGAGTACAGAAACAATTACAAGGCTGCCAAGATGGTAAAACACCCCAATTTCTTCCCTCACGTTCGCCATTTGCCCCCCAGTGTTTCACTCCGGGGAGGATTTAGCCTCGGAGCTCCGGAGGAACGATGTGATAACAACCACAGTCCAATATGTGCAGGAGTCACACCCATGAAGCAATTTAATGGACTCTGCTGCCACTTTTTAAAAACGTGGCCTCACCTGATATCTTTAAATTACTTTGAACACACGTAGTTATTTGTTATATATGGAACTGGGATGGAATTTTTGCCAGGGAGGGAATAATAGAAATTAAGTTTGGAAGGAAAATTTTATTGGACCTGTGCAATCTGACACTGGTTAATAAATGGTGAGAGGGAATCTCATTTTCTGCTGCTCGGATTGTTTTTCACCACTTTACTGGAAGATAACTGGACCTAATCTGGAATAAAGCCTAAAGTTTTATGTTTGACCTACTGAGCTGATGCATTATGTTATTAACTCAACAGGAAGTTACTTCAAATTACACAGCGGCTACAGTTGAAAAGTCCTGGGAACAAAGTTTTACAATCATCACACATGAGCTTCCTCCTTCTTTTTAATTCCTTTGTTTACTGTAAAAACAGTTATTCCCTCCAGAGTGGTTATGATAGTTTATTATAGCTTTGACTCATCATTTCGTTTACATATTTGCAATAAAACAGCGATAGTTAAGAAGATGGTGACGTCTGAAATGTTCAAAGATGTTCAGTTTCCATCATATCACGATCATTTTAAGTGTTACATGTTTGATTGAAAGTAATGATTTGATTATCAGAGTAGTCGCTGATCGATCCTCGAATTGATTAATCTACCAATCGCTTCAACTCGTATAACAAGATGCATGGCCATCCCTGGGCCTATGAGTTTATTATATGTCAGGAAGTTTTAGGAGGTAAACGTTTCTCACAGCTCAGAGAAAATGATCTAATCTGAAAATATGAACATATCATATCATATTTTTCTGTTTCTCTTTTTGTTAGTTTTCAGGATTATGAAAAATCTACAAAACTGGGTGGAACGATGTGGCAGAGGTCGGGGAAGAAATTATCAAACTCTGGTGTGAATCCAGATCAGGGGTGAATCCAGGCTTTGTGTTTCTGAATGTGGTTTCTTAAGGGGACACTCCACTGAGAGTCATTCTGGTTTTAAAATATAATCTATATTAAAGAAATAGAGTTTCCTCGCACAGCTGTGTTCAGGAACCTTGAGCCCAAGAGACGCGCTGGTTTAATGCCACTGCAGAGGAGGACAGACTTTATTTGTTGTCTGAGCTCAATTAATTTCTTCTTCTATTGTCTCGTTGACAATGAGATTTTGGCAAAATATCCTCAATTTCTCCGCGTGTCTTTCTGGCTCGATGAATAATGAAAAACCTTCCTGCTTCAGGAAGGGAACTTTGTTTGTTTTGATTTTATTTGCCAAGGTTGGTAGGAAAGGTAGAATAGTTTGTTCAAGGCTGAGTCGTACCTCAGGAGGTAGAGTGGGTCGACCGCTAATCAGGTTGGAGGTTCAATCCCGGGGGTACTCCGGTCAGTGTCCTTGGGCAAAACACTTGACACTGAACCCTGACATCTGTGCTTGCAGTGTGAATGGTGTGTACGTGTGTGTGTGTGTGTGTGTGTGTGTGTGTGTGTGTGTGTGTGTGTGTGTGTGTGCGTGTGTGTGCGTGTGTGTGCGTGTGTGTGTGTGTGTGTGTGTGTGCGTGTGTGTGTGTCAAATGCTTTGAGTGGTTAAAAAGACTAGAAAATCGCTTTTTTTAATACATTATGGTTTTAAAACAACCTGTAATTTTGTATTGAAATACATTACAAAGTGGATTCTAAGTGTACATGACAATAACATGAATCAATACATAATATAATACACTTTTCTCACAGATTCAAAAAGATTGAAATCAGACAGATTTGGCTTCATCACCACAGGCAGCTCTGTGATTCCTGGCTTTCCAATATAGAGTCTGGTATGCTATTAATATTGAAATCACTCAAACATGCACATGAAACTAAATGACAGCAAACACATTTGTATAAGTGATTTTCCAACGTGCTCTGAGTTGAACTCTCTCTGCGATGACCCTGAAGGTAAATCAAGCCCTGCGTTACCGGAGCCGGAGATAATAACGTTGTGCAGGGTTTTTCTTCGGATGAATTGTCAACGTGCTTTTACAATCGAGGGTCACAGACGTCCACCCACTGAGGCAATTTTTGCAAAATAATGTCCGTAAACACCAAAGTGACACAACAACAACAGCAGGGGAAAGGAAAACAACTGTTTGCATAATGTCTGTTTTAAATGAATCAAGGATTGATGAAAACACCCTTGAGCATCATGCATTCTCCTAATTTGTGCTACACGTGAAGCTCAATTTACACAGATGTACAGTTAATTGTGTCCCACACAAGGGCACGTTCATTGCATCCCTGTTGTCATGTGATTTCTTTTTCCTTCCTCCTGCTGCTTTCATCTGATGCTCGCTTGCATTCAGCTCATCGTCCTCATCAAAGGTCGAGCTGCTCCTCTCCACAGCCGACGGGCTTGTTTGATATTCCATTCTTTAAGCCGCATCAAGAAGCAGGCCACTTATGAACGGCAGCGTGTATGAGAGTCTCGGCTGCATCACGTCACACACACACACACACACACACACACACACACACACACACACACACACAGGGAGAGAGGAAGTGTGTCGGAAACTTTTGTTGTCCATCATTTTAGAAGATGTCATTATTTTTTTAATAGGAAAAAATAAGTGTTTATTTTAATCCTCTTTCTGGTGCATTATGAATTTCAGTTTCCTGCATTAGGTTTAAAATTTGCATCAGAAAATACTCAAATAATATGAACCACACTTGATAATGTACTTTACGTTTGTTTAGGTTGTTTAGGATTCTTTTTAAGTGATGACATTTAGTTTTAAGTACGTATATAAGTATAAAGCATATAATAAATAGTGTATAAGCATGACTATAGTAACAGTATGATAAATAAAAAGTATATGACAAGTATAATTTAAGTGTTTTTTTCATGTAAGGTGATTTTTTACGTTAGATTTTATAGATAAACACTTGGATCATTGCGCCATCTTCTGGTGCAGCACAGCTCTTCTGTGTCTGCTCACATTCTCAGTGTGAAGTGAGTGTTTGCTGCCCCCTTTTGGTTATCAATGTACAGTGCAAAGTCTGACCAGTGGATAAATGGAATAAACTTTGAGACACATTCATTTTATTTCATTGTGTTTTTTTTGTTGTTTTTTTTCATCAGATGAAGCCAGACTTTTGCAGAGAGCTGATGTCGGTTCAAACGTCGTGCTTCATGGTGGGGACCACTGGTTTGCACACCGTCACACAGGCCTCGGATTTCACACAGGCCTCTGACGCAGGAGGTTTGCTCGACTTGTCCGTGCACAGAACACGGGGAGATCAAATGGATGAGACTCATGATGGTCATCAGGAGCATGAGAGACCCTATGGAGCAAAAACTCAGTGTAAACGTTGATAGTAAAACAGACAAATGAGACAAATCTGTGTGTTTTACTTCTCTCTTTAAGGATCTCACCGCAGTAGATTGTGTTTGCAGAGAGGTCGTGGATCCGGTAGCTCCTGGTGAACATTGCACCCAGGCTCAGGATGAGAAGCGGGTAAACGCTGAACGTGTGGCGCAAGTATTTGGTCAACAGGAAGGTCTCCAGGATGAACCTGAGGGGAGCAAACCGTCATTTACTTCACTATAACAACCAATAAGACATTCATTCAAGTCTGCAGTGTTTCTGTCCTCACCAGGTTATAGTGCACAAGGAGATGATGGTGAGGACGGCGGTGCTGACCAGTGGGTCCGGCACGTCGTCTTTGTACTTGAACACTATGCCCAGACCCACCACGGCATCCAAGAGAGACCACCAGGCAAACACTGCCAGTCCGTTCTGGGTCTGATGATAAAACACATTCATTAATACAGAGAAACCTTTAAATCCATAAATCTGATGATGGGGAAATGGTCAATTTGACCAAGTGTGCAAATTGTTTTGCCGTAATTATAGGTCAAGTGAGAAAGGGGGAGAGTGGGGAAGACAGGCAGTAAATGGCCGCAAGCAGGAATTGAACCTGTGGCCGCTGCAGAGGACCCCCAGCCTTTAAACACGAGGGTGCCAGTTCCACCAGTGACCTTTTAGTTCAGCCTCACCAGGTAGCGTGTCCACAGGATCACACTGGGGTTGTTGATGGCGAGCCAGTGTTTGTGCGTGTCGAGGTTGGAGTAGGACATGAAGAGCATGTAGAAGCTGAGGATGGGGGGGATCCATCTGAGGAAAACAACTCCAAAGAAATCGCTGTGGAAAAGAGCAGCAGCTGTAAACACGTATTCCTCTCGAGTGTGGCTGTATATTTATGTGTGGAGCACTGAACGTGACTTACTGGCTGTCCCACAGAAACATGCTGCATATTCTGACAAGATTTATGATGGTCCACAACAGGTAAAACTCTGGAGGGTGGATTTCGGGATTGCAAGACCGAGGACCGAGGACATTTCTGCAGAGGAAACAATACATTTAGTGATCTGCATCATCAAATACACTTACTTTAGGATATTTAGGGCCCAATGCAGGCAAAAGGGACCCTACAGAGGGCCCTGCTGTTGCATGAACATAAAAGCCAAACTGCACTTGTAACCACAGGTGTTGCTAAATCAAGCTGGAAGGACATTTTAACTTTAACTCCCCAGAGAAGCGCTTGTCAACCATTCCATCTTTTTTTCCATTTATGAGTTTCAAACCCAATATCCTCAGTACCTTCTGAACAGGCTGACCACTGCGTACACGAGCCAAGCAGTCGACCAGAAGTCAATCATAATCCAGTAGATGTCCGACCACCAGTCCATGGTCACCTCCAGGGGGAAGGTCTCGGACACATTCCTGGACGAGGTCTGAAACAGAGCTGAGGGCCGAGAGGATAATGACTCATCCCTGAATGGAGTTTATGAGAAATGTCACAGTTTTAAACTGAGCTCACAACACATCTGTAATCAACCTGTTTTTCATTTGTACCACTTCAAATATACACTCTCCGTTTTATGTGACGGACTAGATGTTTTTATATGGCTTAGTTTTATTTGGCTTCCATCCACGGTAACAGCTGGCACACATATCAAGTAACTGTCGGGGCAAAGGTCTGTTGGTGAGAAGCACACAATAAAGTCTCTTTTTATGAGTCTTTGCAAACACGCCGGCCCCTGAAAACCTTCTAATCTAAGTATTTAAACATAAATGAAGTCTTTGAAGTAGAAAATGTAGATTTCAGTGCCATTTAATGTGCATTAACAATACATCACACACAATAACATGTCACCCTCTTATCCAAACCCTCAGGGTTCAGTCCTCTCACGCTCTCGACCCAGGTCACTCACCGTTGGGCACGTTGCAGTCCCTCGCCAGACTGAAGAAGATGTCAGAGGTCACCTGACTGATGGCAGCCAGGACCATGGTGCACGCATGTATCACTACATGGTCACAGTTTGTCACAGAGAGGACCCACGGCTTGCACCTCTTCATGGTGTCGGCTCAGGAGACTGCGAGGCGCAACGTTTATCACCACAATCTGATCTGTTGGACTTTGATTCGCTGCATGAACCGTGCTTTATGATTTCACCTTGATTGATTACACACATGCACTAGTGTGCGTGTGTGTTCGGTTCGGTTCTGTATGCAACAATTTAATGTAATAGAAAGGGGATAAATTCCTGCTTTTCAAATACAGAACTTTAACATCTTCACTTCTTTCATCTATTCCCAGTCTCACTCATGCAAGGTGCTGGTCAGACCACTGGGAGCAATGAGTTCAGTGTCTTGACCAAAGGGCACATTGACACAGGAGCTGGGGGTTGAACCTCCAACCCTGTGATACACAACTGGAACTTGTTACAGGCCTAAGTTACTGCTGGGCCAATCGGTCAATCAACAGATAATAAATATAATAAAAATACAATCTGTATTTGTAAAAAATAAAAAATGACATAGCTTACTGAAAAAAGTAGTTTATTTTGAAAGCAAAGGTTCATCTACCTCAGTGTTCATATAAGTTTAACAATGTTGAGATAAAACCAATCACTCAAGAAAGAATCTTTATTCTCAGTCTGATAATTATGTATGTATATATATATATTTTACCAATGTGGTAATGTGTGCCATGTTTTGGCTTTGCAAATATGAAGTGCAATTTGAATAACCTTTGTTATATTTGATCACTGTTTACATTCTTTCATTCATTTCTCATTTGCCCAACATTTGTTCAATGTAATTTATTCATTTATATTTGGGGAGACAAACATGACATTTAAAATGTAAAGTTTTTCATTACCTTTCTGCAGCATTTACACATTGATTGTAGTAGTAAATGTGGAATGACTTTGTAAACTTAAAAAAAATACAGCAAACACAAAATGCTTCAAAGCTAATATCTATAGAAATATTTTTCTCTGTGTCAAGGCGATCTCTACAGGCGACATACTGAGTCCAGTGTAGAGCGGCCGTTTGTGGTGCTTCCATGTGACCAGAGCGACGCGTGCCACAAACATGACGCAGGAAATACCCAGGGTCAAAGCTGAAGAAGAAATCAAATACATGTAATTAATAAAGAGTGCACAGAACAATGAAATGAATCCCAGAGAAGGAAAAAGGGTATGAAGCAGTACCTGTACAAATGTAAACGAGGCTTTCAGGAGAGCTGGAGTTGTTCAGGGAGCCGATCAGCCACAGGATCACCAGGGGGTAGATGGTCACAACATAACGCACATGCTCATCCAGGTAGAAGTTCTCCAACAGAAACCTGGGACACAAGGAGAAGGGATTTGTCTTCCTGCTGACAGGTGAATGACACACCACAGCAGGGAGTCTGGCTCACCAGGCGAACAGCTGCATGAGGAGCAGCAGCAGCGGCAGCAGAGGACAGCTGGAGGTTTCTGTCTGATACTGCAGGTATATCGTCAGGTTGAGTATGGTGGAGAGGGTCCCCCATGTTGCATACACGGCCACTCCGTTCTGCACCTGATTCAGCACGAGGATTACGAACATTAATGGAGACATATGATGTGTTTTCAGTTTTTCTTTTTCTGTGAATGTAAAAGGTCTGCAAAGTTAAAAAGTCCAAAATCTGCATAGCTTTGTCATGAGCGGCTTGTAGCTTCCTAATCTCAGACCACAGTGGCCTTCTGCACAGACTTTACAGAAGCAGTAGCACTGAGCAAACTGGTGAGGATTCGCTCTTCAGATGTGGCTGAAGGAGCCGCCAGAGGCCTTGAAACCATATCAGCAGTGTGCAGTCGGACTTTAAAGGAGTAGCTTGACATTTTCAGAAGAACACACGATGAGAGGTGGATGAATATGAAGCTACAATCTGGAAATGGTTTAATTTTACCAATATTCTGATGAGCCAGAGGTCCGTGTTGTGATATTTGTTCAACCAGGCTCCGTAGATCTTCAGTCCATGACAGGAGAAGAAGAGGAGGAGGTAATCGGTGAGCGTCATCAGGGCTGAGGTTATCAGCGCCGGCAGCAGCAACCTAAACACAAACAGACTTTTAAGCTTCTGTGAAAAAAATAATGTGTGGTTGACCAAGGTGAAAGTGCACACTCACTCTTTGTCAAATAAAAACAGCCACGTGATGTTCAAGCTAATGTTGGCGATAATAGAGACATGGAATCCATAGGGCAGCAGAGCAGGCGTGGTGTACAACCAGTCGTAAGCAGGCCTGCAGGGAGCGGGGATAATATTGTTGGAGGGAGGAGAAACACACCACAGCAAACAATCTGGGGAAATAATGAGTCTTTCTCACAATGCCAGAACAATCTGCAACATGTAAAGAGAGAACGAGTGCACGGAGGAAGACTAAATTGCTTCGAGACGAGGTAAAGTAATTTCCAGCACATCATAAATACAAGAGGACGAGATAAAAAGTGTGAAGAAATAGATGGTGTGAAGCAGCTATTAAGAATGATCCTTTATGAAATAATGCAGAATCCTACCTTCTGCAGAGTCCCACTACAAAGTATATAAACATGGCAGAAATCCAGATATAACTGAAATCCCAGACGAACAGAGCCCAGGGTGCCGGAGTGAACAGTGTCACGTACTTCAGCGTCACATCTTCTGTGCTCTGCTGGAAAACACCTGAACCAAAAGAAGCACATTTTTATTATTTAGTCCACATGCAGTATTTTACTGAGCTTGAGTTTCTGTGGTAAATATTCACCTGATTCAGCTCCGAATCCTGACAGAGAGTTTACAGTGATTGCGGCTAAAAACATGAACAATCCAAGGAACATGAGCACGACGCGGGCTGGGTTGTGGTTTACCATGATGGTCGGAGGGTAAAAGTCCACAGGAGGTTAACTTGGCTCATTAAAAACAACCCAAATGTTTCTTCTGCACTTTAAAAAACTGAATCTATGATAAAAAGAAATCTATATTTCTTCACAACAAATCTAGTCCAGTGTCTGCAGCTGTGAAAGGACATGCAGTACCTATCCTCATCTGATCTGGGATGGAAGATAAGACCTGTATAATGTGTCATCTCTTTTTATGGCCCTGCTCTATATTGTCCTGTCATAAACTACATGTTTCTTGGCTGTTAAAATGAGGCTAAAGAGTAAAAGACCAGAGAATAAAAAGAAAACCAGGACAAAAGTAGAATCATATGATGGTTCTTTCCCGACATATACACATCCTTCCACCAAGTGATAATCCATTTAGTAGTTTTTACATAATCCTGCTAAATAAATAACAGACAAACAAACTAATTAACTAACGCAGACAAAAACAAAAAAGTAATAAAACTATTTAAAAGTGCTATATGTCATTTTCACTTTTTAGCAGTTATCCCAAAATTTCAGATGTAGAGAAATTCATGATGATATTCAAGGTGCCTTGGTTTTTGAATATATCTTTTACTGGTTGAAACAACGTTAGCAAACATTAGCTGCAGCTCGGACAACAGCCCCTCTGGGACATCCTGATTTTATTTAATGTGAAAATCAATATCATTTAAATGATTCTTGTTGTAGTAGATAATTGGATTAAATTAGGATTGATGAGGTGAAGGTTTTAAGTGACCTGGGAAAGGGATGACGTGTTGCACAGGGTCCAGGCTGGATTAAACCTGGGCTGCGAGGATTCAGTCAGTTACTTCCATTGGTATCTTCTTTCTATTTATGTGTCATCATTCAGATACAAGATGGTGCAAAGTGCGTTTCAATGGTATCGAAAGACATTAAAAATAAGACATTAAGAAGACATTCAAATGCATTTAAAAGACATTAAAAGCAAAGACATGAGCTCAAATAGTTTAAGATTAAGAAGAGATCACAGACGTAATTCATTGCTAAGCTTCTGCAAACAATACTGTTTTAAGCCCTGATGTAAATGCACTGAGAGTTTCAGCAGACCTCATGTATTCAGGAAGCTTGTTCCTCAGGTGTGGAGTAAATTCAGTTTCTGAGTAAACCTGTCCCAGGTGACTTGAGGATGCTTTGTCTTCTGGAAGCTTTGTCGCCTACAAGAAAATCAGAGATATATTTAAGCCTGAGATAATTCAATGCTTTATAGACAAGTAATGGAATTTTAATTGGCACACACAAAGGCTTTTAATTGGCACACAGAATTTCAGTGCAGTCATTTGAAGAATGGTGCGATGTGCTCCACTTTCTTGAGCTGCGCCGGTCTGGTTGATTTTCTTTTACTTAGAACCTATAAAGAAACCACAACAATAGTCTGCTGACAATAAAAGCATAAACAAGTTTTTATGTATCCCGTTTGGACAGAAGACCTTTAGTTCTTATGTCTTTATGGGGATCATAGGCTGATTTTGTAAATGTCTTTAGCTCCAAATCTAACAACACAATGAATTCTGGCTGGATTTGTAGTTTTCGGGGTCTTGGATCCACGGTGAGCACTGACTTTTAATCGGATTAGTTTTAAAAACGGCGCTGATTCTGAGAATTTAAGAGACTGTAGTCAAAGGTGTGTGTCATCTGCATAGTTGTGTTAAAAGCTACTATTGTATTGTTAAAAGGAGTAAACATGCATATGTTGAATAGAAGAGGACCAAGAATGGAACCTTGAGGAACTCCACATGTGATTCGTCCCTATCGTGTTAATATAATTTTAACCCAATTTAGCGCAATACCAGAAACCCATCCACTTTCTCTATAAGCACTGATATCCAGTAATATTCAAGAGGTAAATATTTTCTTTTCCTGTGCATGTTATCATTTTTGGGCTTAAGTGAAAGAGCAGGAGTGATTCACTTACATCAGTGGTGATTTATACTTCATGAAATACACATGTATTAGAAGTCAGAGCAGGTCTTGTGTGTGCAGATTTCCTCCACACAGTGGCACCATTACTTTATATTGAGGCAGTGAGGCGTTGTCAGAGTGAATGTTATCAGCACTGGGAATCACCTCAAGCTCTTTTTCATCTGAGGATGCTTCAGTTCCACACACAGTTAATGTATCTTCTGGATTTTAAAGTCTTAGTTTAATTTCGTTTTACCACCTCCACTTCGTCTCTGACCAAAGCTACACAACAAATCTTCAGTAAAAAGTGATTGATTTTTATTCATTGTCCATTTGTTTGTAATTTATTGGCAACGAATAACGTTTTTTAACCCAAGTTGTCCCTGACGCAGTATAACTGGTGTAAAAACATCGTAAGAATTTTGTTACTTTCATTACAGCTCTGATTTGGAGTTGAGGGAGTGAACATGGAGGCTGATTTCAATTAAATAAAATGTAATTTACATGAATCAAATGTACTACATTGATATAGTCACAGCATCTATCACTCACCATTCACACACTGCCGATACAGCCGTCAGAGGCAACTTGAGGGTTCTGCCCAAGGACACAAAAAATTAGTTTAGAGTTTTAGTGTCACATGTTAAACAATATTGCGTTTCAGTGCTTGAGCTACAGTACAAAAACTAATTTTATTTTACAAAACTCTTTTACTGGGACTCAAGGAGTCACATAAGAACAATCCTCTGTGGACGGAGGCCGTGACAGCTGAGGTTCAACCTTCTCTAAAGGGAGCTCTCGACCCAGGAAACCTCCCCTGCCGGCTTCCTCATCCGGCACCAGATGTTGCCGTGTGGTGTATTGTGCGTCACGCTCAGCAATAATTAATGCACGGCTCCTGTAGGAGAAGGGTTTAGATGACCGGCAGTATCCGGGATGTAAACACATGTATGCACTCGCTCACTCATGTCGTACAGGTGACTGATTCACCTGACACCTGATTCGCGTGGGAGAAAATAAAAGCTCTATATTGATGCATACGAACAGCAGCACTTCTTCATGAGGATCAAGTCAACAAGCTCTTCTCAGCGCGTGAAGCTATATTTACCACAAGGACTCTTAACACCGCTGTTGACTTCTCAGCAACACGCCGAGCAGCATTTAGCTTCGTTACCGACGCTCCCACATTGTGTCTGAGTGACTCTTTCTCTGTTGACTGACTGATTGCTGTGGCCCCGTGCTGCTGGCAGAGGACAAGGCCCAATTTGTCGGCTGCTCATCACCTAATGAATGAAATCATATCCAATTACACGCCCGCCATCTTTGATCACATACATTGTGAGAGACGCGAGCATGATGGGTATTATGAGAGATCACACTGGAAACACATTATGATTCACTTTATGACTCGATGGATTCTCAAAGGATTTCAGCACTTACGTCCAAACGCGGTAGAATGTTCAAATATTTCAACATTTCTTTTTTGGATGCCAGCAGGGAATTAAATCACCTCGTACTGACTGTGATCTGTAGATACACAGAAACCAGTTTGATCAATCGCCAGAGAGAGAAATTATTTGAGAGAGTCCTACATTTAAATACTTGTGTATGCCAACAGCTTCCCTGGCATCATTTCTGTGCCGCCTAGATTGGACAATTGGGACGTTCCCTACATGAACCGTTTAGTAATTAGGGAGCATGACTAACAAGCTCTGTGTATCTGAGCTGTTTATTTCCTCGCAGCCCGGGCTATGTGACTTTCACGCCGTATTTGCGGACGACATTTGTGGATCCCTGCGGAGCCGAGTCACCTCCTAATGTCACAATTACGGCGCCATGACCGAAGAGCGGTGGCTGTGCCAACTAGATTACAAATGAGCATGGCAAAGGACGGCCGAGGTGAGCACAGAGGATATTAGCCCCAAAATGCAATCAAGAGTTTCATTATGATATTATTCAGAGCAGTATGAGAACTATTCAGACTGTGCAGCCCTGCAGAATCTAACATTTTAAGATGCCACATATTTATTTGTCAAGATGTTCTGAAGCGTTTCTGAACAACAAACGTGTGTTAAAAACGGAAATGAGGTTTGATGGGAAACTTGGGAACGATTCGTTTCTTTTGACCGGCAGTAGACGCTGGATTTTCTGCTCTGATGGAAGCTCCACATGCATCCGATCCAATCTGACTCCTATCCCCGCCTCCTCACATCCGACGAGCCATCACAAGAGATGAATCTCTGCATATGAAACCACTTTGGTCTGTAAGAGGCTGTCAAAATAATATTTCCATCCCTCCGAAGGCCCTGCTAACAACCTCTGTCTGCTGCTGTGCCGTGTTATCGCCAAACATCAAGTTTGGACACGTAGGATTATTTTAGAACTTCCTTTTTTTTGTAACCGTCACTTCTTTCCTGTCACTGAGTTTCAGGGTGAAGGCTTGAGGTCAGGGGGGGGGAGATCACAGACCCTTCAAACAAACCAAGTGATGTCGGTTTAATCTGACTTTGACGATCCGGAGCCCCGAGGTCACGTCTTGTCAACGAGACCTAGAGCTGCGATCATCGCTCCTGCTCCGAGTCGCTGCTGTGAGAAAGTAACAGATCACCGGCGTACGACAAATGTGCTGCGATGCAAAATGAAAAGGCTTTTTACTGTTGTTTTGACAGATCGGAGGCACTGGGGAATACTCCTTCACGTTTGCAAGGGGATGTTTGTTTTTATTTCTGGTTTTGTTAAAATCATGCGCTGAACAAAGTCTTTTTATTGCTAACTGATATTTGATTACGTATAGTCTGTTTGCTTCTCAGCCAAGTGAAGCTGAACTAGCATCGCACTTATAGAGCTCATTCCTCCACCGAGTCCCCAGATGAACCTGAAACCTCCTCGGCAGATGCAGATCTTTTCAAACAGGGCAGACAGGGTCACTGAATGCTGGGAATGAATGTGATATCAAATCATACGTCTTGACCTTCACATTCACCAGGAAACGTCCTAATTGAACGCCAGTGGGAAATTGGATTTGCTTCCCGAACCTGGGGACAATCCGAGGGCTTCCTGTCAGCAATAATAACACATTTTATTTGATGGCGCCTTTCTAAACACCCGAGGACACTTTACAATACATCATATACATATTACAATACAGGTAATGTTTACTACGCATGAGACAAGATGGCGGCCTCGCAAACACAAGGAGTGCATGACGAGCTGCAGAGACACTGATGTCAAGAAGAACGAGACGACAGCAGTTGGGCCTCGCAGCTGTTTGGCCCCTCTGGTCTGTGTGATGATGAATTATTCTATTAAAAGAGGATGTATCTCATTAAGGTGCACACACTGTAACTGTGCTTAGTGCTGGATGTAGAGTGATGATCCCCCCCCCCCCCCCCCCCCAACCCCCGCCCTGATAGTCCAGTGATATCACAGCAATCACAGCACATGTCCGCCCGCAGCAGTCTCTCATTCACCAGCTCTCCTCCTTTCTTTCTTTCTTTCTTTCTTTCTTTCCATCCTCCGTGATTTACTTTCATACCCCCCCCACACACCCCTGCTTTTTCATCTCTGAATCCAATACTGTCACTGCTGTAAACTCCCAGCAGCAGAAATGCACGGTGATTTAGTGGCTGTTGTTAGAGTGTCTGAAATGCAGAATTGCTTCATTCCTGGGAAGTTTTGCATTTTTTATTTATTTCTTTCTCACAAAGACAGTTTATTTCCTGGAAACCACCTTTTAGGGAATTTTTATTCTCAGTACATCCAATAGAAAACGGCCCAGTTACTTTCGATTCTCAGCATCTATTGTGAGAAATGTGTCTGGGCTTGTTGTATTTGGTTGCAGTGAATTGAATAGAATATATTTGAACAGCAGAATGGAAAAGAATAGAATAGGAAACCATTTTCCCCCAGCAGGTAGAAAAATAGACTTGATACCCTTGAAGTATCCCGGGGCTGCAGTGCATTGTGGTCTATTGAAGCCACTGTTGGTGAAGAGAAAGACATTTTCCCTTTGTGTGTTAGATAATTTATTCACTTTTCGCTAACCGCTCAACAAGGAAACGGCCTTTTGGAACCAAATCATTTCATTAACTTATCATTTTGAAACCATTTAGACTGTATTAACATTTATTTCTCCTTTTTTGCGAGAGCAGATGAATGTGACATGGGTCTGCGTCGTTCTCAAGGTCATTGACGAGTCAGTTTGAGAGGAGCCCTTCTGACGCCTGTCATTTAAGTTGGGACGTGGTCAATTAAGGGAACCACAGAACGTGAAAGTCAGAGAAAAGCGAGAGCGGGAGGAGTCAAAGGGCACGAAATGAGAAAGCAGTGCAGCGAAGCAAAGATAATGTGGCCGCTGTTTGATTCTCTCGGCCCCTTCTACCTGTCAGCGATCAGCTCGAGCTGGAGCTGCCCTCGTCTGTCTCTACCGACAGGACGTGGCAGCAACAGAATGACGGAAAGTAACCGCACAATGCAAAGCAGTGGCAGCATGAACGGCTCATTCTGCCGTCTGTCGGGAGTCGTTTCTCAGAGATCCAGAGCGCCGGTGTAATGAAAGCTTGCTGGAACGTAAAAAGCGCTCTCGCTGTCAAGGTGGCACGGTGGTTATTAGAGAGGCCGTCCCGAGACTGGAGGGTCATCGCTTCGATTTGCAGCTGTGTCCTGTCTGGATGTTTCTGAAGCAAGTAACTGAGACTCAAACTGCCACTGTTGAACAGTCGTAAAGGCTCAACTGAACAGATAACTTAGATTAGTTGCTTGATGCTATAAAAACTGACATGATTGACGGCTGAGACTGTCTCACAATTGGTGAAGTGTGTGTATTGGCTCATATTTCCAGACAGTTTTTCATGTGATTGTTCATTAGTTCTGCAGCAAAGTAAAAAAAAACCCAGAGCTGTAGAGCGAGAAGTGCAGCGGCTCCTCACACTTCCACACAGCTCAGCAGTCCTGACATGAGGAGGTTGTGAACGTCAGATCGCTGCAGGAACGATTCAACTGACTGACAGCGAGAAAAAAAGCCAATATGCATGTTTCTCAAAACCAAAATGTATTTACAACAAATTTGAGTACTGATTATTGTTTGATTAATTCATCAATGAAAAATGCAATGAAACATGTCGGTGTTTTGCCACAGCTGGAGAAAGCGTCGGTGATAAATGAGAAGAAAAGCTGTAAAGCAGCAGAACGTGATGCATCACTGCCATGATTGTCTAATAAAACCAAAGTGATGTGAGTCCTGTGCATCCCCTTCGTCACTGCTGGTTCAGGGGTCTGCGTTTTTTTGACTTAATCCACAAATCTTGTTTCCCCGTCTTGCTCGCCCGCCGCACAGACAGACAGGCCGCTGCAACACACCGACTCGTGCTCTTCAATATTTAATGTTTCCCTGTGAGTTTCTGTTGTAAAGTTTAGGGAAGTGTTAAAGCAAAGTCCCACAGAGAGAGGAAGGGGCAGGAGGGCAGGGCTGCCTGTTCCGCTCAGCAAGACAAACGGTTGAGCATGAGCAGCCTCCAGCCCATTCCACCGCACGGCCCTCACTCAAACACAGACCTTTACCCCAAAGCACCAGCAGAGCAAACGGTAAGTGCACCTTGTCGCTTCTCACGGATGAGCTGACGCAGCTTTTATTAACTGCACATTACTTACTGATGTGTGACGACCATTTCCAAGTAATTCTCGAAACGCCGTTCCCTCATCGGTCATTCATCTATAAATCCATTAAGTGGATTTGAATGAACTGGATCCACAGAGGACGTTGATGTGATTAGCTCATTCTGGCGCAAAGTGTCTCTCGGCCCCTTTTGTGGCTATCGGCAATGGTGGTGCACACACACAACACACAAACACACATGAAACACACAAACAGATTCACTCAAGGCAATATGCCGTTGTGATATCAGCATTTTTTTTAAAGCTTGGATTTTTTTTTTTCTCGTGGAAAAACTCGTTGTGTATTCCACCCCCTGCGTCTGAATTATTCAGCTTCAATGGCGTTTCTATTCTTAGTGCTTTTACTAGTGTTTGGATGGCTGGAGAAGAAACCTACAGTAAACAACACACATGCTCTATGACACAACATAACACAAGCAGCTCTCCCTGCTCTGTTCCTCAGTTTGGTTCCTTTATTTCGAATTTCGTACTCATCAACCTCCAGATATCGTTGGTTCGTTGTGTTGGAAGACGCCTGATGTGAACTGAGCAATCACCAAACCAGTCTGATTTCTCAAACGAGGCTCAACGCCACCACACCATCTGCTCCTTAACTTTCAAAATGTGCACATCAAGCCCCAAGGTTGGAATTGGTCTCTGTGTGTTTACACGGCCCTTTTTCAGGCTGGAGTTTAATTTGCCTCGAGACAAAGAGACCTGAATTAAATCAAGGAAAAGCAATAGAGTCTTCAAGCGAACATCAGAAGGTTTGCAGACGTCCCTCTGGGCCGCTTCACGAGCATCGATCGAAAAAGCTGGGTGGGAACGTACTTATGCTCTCCCATCCAGTCAAACTGATTTCATCCAGCCACGCCTGCTGAGACCCTCTCTCATCTCTCCGGTCTGAGGGAAGCAGCTGAAGACGAGCAGGTTGGAGTGGCAGTCGAGGAAGGGGACGATGAACCCCCGGGTGACGGCCGCTGCAAAACGGCTGCCGCAGTCAATATGCTGCCACAAATAAAAACATGTTATGCAAGTCAGATTTATTGTATTTATCCAACGTGCAAAGACGTGTCTCTGGTGTTATTTGATGTTTTGGTCTCATTTCTTCATCGCTTCACTGTTACAGGACTGTCACTGTCATGGCAACATCATTTTAACTGTAATTATAAACCATTGGCAGTACTTCTTTTACCCACATTGGAAAATGCAAGTGTTCTCTGACCAGAATAATGGCTCCCTCTTCTTCCTCCTCTTCCTCTTCATCTCCCTCTTCTTCTTCCAGGGTTTTTGTACGAGAGGTGAATATGTTGTGGCTGTGACAAACGATTAAAAGATGATTTATTGGTAAGTGTGACAACAAAGTAATCTATTAGTTACTTTGCACCCTCTCTGTCATCTTTCATGTGTTTGCAACTACCTCCTTTGGTATGAATTATTGATAAATGGCTGGCTGTTGCATGCTGAGGGAGAGAGGGGGGTAAAATATGGACTGGATCAAGCTGTGGCCCGGATCAGCAAATACTTTGGCCGAATTTATACAGTAACACATTTATTCTTGATTGTAAAATATGTTCAATCGCTGCTCAAAATTGTTTCAATTTCAATTCTTGCCGAGGCTCTGTTCACAAGCCTCGTGGATTTTATTTTCAGCAAGTACATCATATTGTGTTTTTACAGCTTTCAGCCTGAAGCTGGATTTTGAGGGACGATATGCAACATAACACACTTTGATGTGTCGGCTGTGGCATCGTTGGTGAACTGTCCTCGCAAGATGCTGTGACGCAAATAAGATCACACGTACGTCCCGAGGGCCTCGCTGCACCAGCACAAGTCCCCTTAAAGCGGCCACCACGCAGAAAACAAGCTTGGATTTGAATAGAAGTAACTGTAAACACACTGGACGCACACTTTTAACACACTGTACACACACTGGACACACGCTCCCTCCTTGCTCTCAGAGGTTTACCGCAGGTCAGCCTCAGATGACATTTATCTTTCCCCCTCGAAGAAAACAGTCGTCACAATGGGATCAGGAAAGGGTGAAATGTCACACCATCAAAACATGTTTCCAATTGAACCCGTTTTATTGTAATTTGTGAATCCTACAAATATATTTCACCCCTGGACATTCATAATGCTTCACCGATTTTACAAGTGTGGACACTCATTACCACTCTGCTTATTTCTCTCTCCCTCCATCTCTCTCTCTCTCTCTCTCTCTCTCTCTCTCGCTGGGTGTGTTGTGCCATGGGGGAATATCGATTTCACTGACACTTTCAGGGAACGCCTTTATTGACTGACTGCCACCAATAAATTGTTGATTGCTGGTTGACGAAAAGGCTTCGGGCTCCAGTAAATCCCCAGATAATGTCTCAATGCAGACGGTTCCTTATGCGGCGTCACATATAACGTAGGCCCATTATATTCTGTATAATATTCTAAATGCATTAGTGATTCAGTTAAACCCTGATCATGCAACGTCCATATTAACACACACACACACACGTACACACACACGTAGCCCACAGCACGTTCAGCCACGGCTGCTGCTGCTGCTGCTGTTGTTGTTGTTGTTATTCCACTGAAGTATGTAACCTTGTTCTTAGATCCAGGCTGCCTGGCGGGCACAGAGCAGAGGTCGGCCTGGTTTACTGGTTCTCGCTCTCTCCCAGCAGAGTCGCCTCCAGTCACCCCTCAGTGTCCCTGCCACAGAGAGACAGAGACTGAGAGGAGACGTCTTTGTGATGGGGCCCGTACGCACTGTGTTAAACAACTGTCTCTGTTGTGTGTGAGGTTGTTCAAGATGATGAAATGTGAGCAGAACAATCTTTTCAGCAGCAGCTGCTTTGTAACAATGAAACAAAGGATCTTGTTTTTACAAAATAGAAACATCACCGGGTGCCATAATTTCAGTAATTGTTGGGCCATTTCTTTATTAAAGACAATACATAATTAATGCTTTCATGACCTATACTGCAGCCTGCCACCAGATGGCGATCGAGGCGCTTGGCTTCACTTTTGGGAAGATTTCAACAAGGCCCAGGCTCAAGCCAGTGTCTCATTTCAGGGGCCACATCCTCTGGAGGACCCGGTCCACATAAGCTGATGTCGGCATCCGACCAAACTGAAATGAGACAGTCTGGTCTTCTCATTGCATCACCAGCTTGTCCCGCTCTTACAGCCGTCACCTAGCAACAGAGCTACGGATGAAAAAGTTCTTCGGTTGATTAAAAGCATTGAAAAGATTTGTTAGTTATTTTAAACATGTGTACCGTTAGATATAATGGTTCATATCCCAAACTAAAATCTTCTGACGTTTTCGCCTCACTTGCTGCTGCCATTACCTCTTTAAAAAACAGAAGTGCAATGAATCATGGGATATATGTTGGGCTGGGAAGGAACTAGTTAGTGGCTGCTTCGTTGCTCTGGGTTGGAGGGACACATTTGGAGTAATCTTAGAATTGGGACAGTCGAGTCGCGGTGCTGTGGGTCTACGAATGCAGCCTTCGAAGGATGCAGCCCCAGAATCGAGACACAGCTATAAGATGAATAGAAAGATGTGTATCGATGTGTTTATTTTTTTAAATCTCTCTCTCTCTCTCTCTCTCTCTCTCTCTCTCTCTCTCTCTCTCTCTCTCTCTCTCTCTCTCTCTCTCTCTCTTGTGTTGTTGCAGAATGATGCAGAGAGTCAGATCTGGACCAAGCACCAGTGGAGGGTTCCCTGATCCACAGAGCGGACTCCATGCCGGACCTTCCCTCCCTCCCTCCCTGTGCAGCGCTGTCTCATTGCTCAGTGAAGCCTCTGCAGCGCGCACACACACAAGAAGACTCTCCGGTGCACGGGACCTCTTACTACCACAGTGACGCGCTGCATGTTCAACACACACACTTGTGATAATCTCGAGGCGAAGACGCAATTTCAGCCACATTCAGGGGATTTTACTCTCGAGGTGATTCCCGGACTGCAGATCCTCTGTGTTGTCACTAAGGTAAGAGGAGGCAAATGCGCCAAATTGCTCCTTCCATCCATCCTGCGGTGACAATTTATTTGCACGTGTCATCATCACTTAAAATCATCTCTTTTTATCACGTTCCCTCCATCGTGCGTCTTTTTAACGTGTTACCGGGTGAGATTTACGCATGATGTGCCGCGTAAAGCAACAAAAAAAAGGGTTGCATTTCCATAACTTTCCCATTGAGCAGGACTCACAATGGAGGAGAAATGAAAATGTAATTTGGTTTGCAAAGTTGTTCAGAGTGCATTCCCCCTCCGAGGCACGTTGACAACCCTCCACGCCGCTTGCAGTAACTGATAATGAGGCAGGAGTAAGATATCCAATCGGCCTGTCCGTGCGCCTTCCACGGAGCAGGCGCGTCCGCTATTGCGTCTTTGGCGTTGGCTGATGAATTTGCAAACATGAACAGAGCGTTTTCTCTTCACTGACTCGAAACGCCGCTGCCACTTGTGGGAAGAGGATGCAGCAGAACATGTGGCATCATGTCAGTGTCTGTGGCCAAAGCTCTGAGGTGTTAATCTGGCCACATCTTCCTTACCACCATAAGAGCCCTGCAGGCTGCACGCACGCACGCACACACACTGATGGGCACCATCATGCCTTATTCCCACAGCAATCTGTCTGGCTCTTTGGATTTATTTAGGCTCTCGTGGTTCAGCCAGCCTGCTTGGAAATGAGGCTCTGCACAGACCTGCACCGCCGCTCCAGACTGAACAATGCGATGGGATATCAGGCTTTAAAATACAGCCACAAGTGGAGAGCCAGTGAAAATCAGCATCACACAAACAAATATTACATCTGTAAATTACTCTGATATGCTGTCCAAACAGTAACTACTGCAGTGTGTGTGTGTGTGTGTGTGTGTGTGTGTGTGTGTGTGTGTGTGTGTGTGTGTGGAGAGAGGATGCATGTTATGGTTCAAGGAAGTGACATAAGCACAGAGGGAAGAAAGGGCACTGGGCCAATTGGAGAGGCAAAAAAAATAAAGTTGTTCTGACTCCAGCAGAACACGAGCGAGATTCAAGGACAACAGGACGGGATCGAGGCCGGGAGGTCAGTCCAGTACGAGGAGACATCATGAATCCTGCGCTGGAAATAGTGTAGAGATTGGAAATATCGACTGCAAAGCCGCAGCTCGCACAGATCCTCCAGATTTGAGGTAATGTGCTGGAGAATACGAGCATATTTTATGATTTTTCTACCCCCCCTCTTCTCTCTGTATCTTCGTTTTTCTTGCCTACTTAAGTGAAAACCATTGCGAGGCAGGCATGTTGTTGCGAGAACGTTCCCTTATCTCCAAGAAGCAGCAGAACTCGCAATCTGTTGATCTTCCCCTGGTGCCTGTGTCACATCCTTAAACCCTGTTAAAAAAAGCCGTGCATCCTTTCCTTGTTCAACACAGGGCCCTCTGCATGCTTGAGCTTCCCATCACCACCTCCTCCCATCCCATCCCCCGATTAGAGGCCGTCAGCATCTTGCTCAGTGTGACTGACTGCAGTGGCTGTGTGGATGGAGTGCTGGAGTGATCATTAGCTGCCTTCCCTGCTTCTTTTTTTTTTTGTCGTCAGATAATGATGAATTCGGTGCTGAACTCTCAACCCTGCGCCCGTATACCCTCATTAGCTTCCTTTTGGTCTTGATGCCGCTATCAGCTGTCGTAGCTTCCTCCTGTATCACCTCCACATTTCTCAGCCACCTCTCAGATGATGGGGGAAAACGAGAATCCTCCGGCTGGAGCGTCTTGTGTGGTCACGTCTTTCGAGGGTTTAAATCCTGCATGAGCACGACGAAATCTGCTTTACTCTGCCACTAAAAAATACCTGTAAACTGTGCCTCAGCTACACGGTGCCACTGTGATGTTAAGGATGCTTCCAAGAGGAGATGAGGGTGATTTAATATTTAAAAAACCAATCGTGTATCCTCCACACTTCTTTCCACACCCAGGAAGTCTGGCTTAGCCTTGTAATTATGCAGATAATTCCGCCAGGATGTAAATGTGTCATCGCAGTCGGCCCAGATGCCCGTTTCTGTGCGTCTGCTGTTCTGTTTCCAGCTTTTCTCTTTGCAGCCGTGGAACCCTGACATGGTAGTGAAATTATATCAGAGCCATCAGCCTGAAGGCCCCGGAAGGAGGTTAAGACAAGTAGTGGCACAAATATTACTTTCCTTAGACCCCGAGGGTTTACAATAAAAACAAGGGATGACGACGGCAAAGAAGATTTTTTGCAGTGCTCGGCGATGACATAGCTGTTGCTCATGACTTGTCCCCCTCAAGTTGAATTAGGAAAGGCCAGCAGTCACAAACCGCGCTGTAACGATGGCTGCGGACGACAGCAGTGATGAGTCAGCTGGAGCAGTACTCTCTGATGTGCTGTAGTTTCAGGCCGTGGGCTTTTCTTTGCTTAATTCTAATTGCGCCTTGCTCTTCTGTGGCGTACGGCCCCGTCAGGTACCACTACGTCTTGTTGCCTTTCCCCGGTATACTTACGAGTGCAGGACATCTTCCATATTCCAGGTCCCTCGCACCAATAAGACATGAGTATATTGCTTGAGGGGACTCTTCAAGCACTCCGGCACTCGCCCCTGTAATCTCAGCCCGCGCACTTTTCCAGTGCTCTTAGCTGCTCTGATTGGTCGTATGGGAGCTGTCAGCATGCCTTCATCTTTTCTCCTGTGGATTTATCTTTTCTGAAAGCTGGGAGCATACACCTCCCGGAGGTAGCTCTGGATTTAGAGAGCTGAACCTCCTTTATAAATCCTGTATTCACCCAAGACTGAGGGTCTCATGAGGAGTGTGTGTGCCACTGCTTATAAAACAGGCCTTAATGTACCCGGGCAGATTGTTACTCACACTGAATGAACACAGACTCAGCACTCAAGTAAATGTACTAATCCTGCTCTTCTGAGATTATCTTCCTTTTGAGGAGTTTTAGGCTGGGGAAGGAAAAAAAGAAAATCACTTTCTACTCCCCGAGAATCTTATTCTGCAAAGTCTGATATTTAACGTTTATTATTTTTTTTCTAGGATGTCAGGAATCGCCATGACATGTTCATTTAGCTCCGACAGTCACCCAGCTGTCAAATATAATTCATTTTTCTTTAACCCTGCGTCATGCTCCAGCTGAAGCATGAGGCAAAGCACATTACGCTTATTGATGAGCCACTTCTCCTTACGTACAGTTTTCCACTGAGGGATATTTGTATGTGCAGCAGCAGCAGCAGCAGCAGCAGTGTTACAGCCACAGCTATTGAATGTCTGATGAAGAGCAGTGTTTACCTCTACAGTTTCCCTCCATGCCTGCAGGACTTCCTGCAGTCGATGCCTCGGGCTCTCTCTCCATTTCTCTGAAGCCAGTGTGTGTTTCTCCTCACACACTATAAACACACAGGCGTACAGCCTACATCATTATTTCTCCACAGTCCTGTCAGTTCCTCTGTCTCGTCCGGCCTTTGATTACCGAGATGGTAAAAGCCGCTGGTGTCGTCGCCACTAACACGTCGGGGACACCGGGTCCTGCTCCACGTGTGATACCGTTCACGCCACGCCACGCTTCTGCTGAAAGGCTTTGGTGCGATCGCCAGGTTTATTCCCTCATATTTGCCTTTCACCAGAAACTAGGGAGCTCATTTAGTTGATATAAAGACATACTGCCGACCTGCGTTTGCCAGGGGGACAATGTCAATTCTGGTGGGAGAGCAGAGGAGAGGGGGAGACGGGCATGTTTCTGTGCCTTCCAGCCATTGGAACATGCTCCGACTGTGAAAGGCCACGTCCATTGTTGGGTAACATAATCCACCAGGGAGGCTTTCGGCCAGACACTGGGGAGAACTGCCGATACACACTCCCTCTCTCCGTCTCTCCTTCAGTACTGATGCATATCCTCTTCCGTGCTGGAAGCAGCTGCTGAATGCTAAGCAATTTTCAAGTGTTGCTGAACTTGTGTGTGCAGGGTGATGGCACACAGCCCTTTATTGCCAATTCTGAACACAAGCTCTCTGCTTGTTTTAAACAGTCTCATCGATAGCCGTATATTCTGCTATCGCCCAGACGCGAGGAGCTGGACGGGGAAATACAGATGCACAAATACCTCCTCTGGGGAACCGTCATCCAGGAGATAACTCTCTCTGGACGGTTATAATGAAGTGAAGTGGTTGCGTGTGGTCACCTGCAGAACTGCTACCGACCATAATGTGTCTGCAGCAGCTGATTTGTGGTTTAATGGCGGCTCGCGATGGATTTTACATGCTCATGCTTCAGTATCAGATGGCTCGCAGTCTCATAAGCACAGACATTAGTTCCCATCATGGAGGCAGATACAGGCGCTGCACATGGGCTCAGGCTGCACACACACATGCAAAACAGCACAATGCACCTGTAGCAGATAAGCACTTGATCTACCTGCTTCTAGCTGGCCGACTTTTTAGTCAATCGACGGGAAATTAAGTGGCAGATATTGCAAGTTGTTTCTCCTTTGGGAATTAATAACAACAACTTTTAGCTCTTTTTAATAATAATCAATAATTAAAATAAGCAATAGCATATTAGCAATTCAGAATTGATTTTATCGACCAAGTAGCTTCACTTACAGTCCAAAGACATGTCACTATCTCTGTTTGTGTGCATGCAGGGACAAAGCAAACAGAAAGATTGACGAGTGTGCCGTTGTTATGTAAAAGTCAACTGGTCAAGAAGATGGAGACGCACACACAGATTAGATTGCTGTGTTTCTACAGTGTGTGTATATATAGATATTACTTGTTCCATAGTAACAAGTACTGTAAGATCACAAAGTGCACGTTATTAAAAGACTTCACCCAGATTTCAGATTAAACCCGAACTCAGGATGGTTCGTTTGAGGCACAGTCTCATATAAAAAGTTCTTCCACTTCTATTTCTAACTTCATCACCACTAAATTACATCAAAAGTCAAATGGCAGTCGCCCTCTATAAAAATGATTTTTCCATAAAACGCTAAGTGAAGTCTCTTGTTCCTTCAGCTATAATTCTTGTTGAAATACGATGCAATGATAGCATCTTTCTCGCATATGTGAAAAGCGCGTATCCATTATAAAGCAATCCCGGCTCAGAAATGGCAACATGCAAATGTAGGGAATAACACCCCCCCCCCCCCCCCCCCCCCTATAATTACTAACCTCCATTTCTAGCTAGATCTAACATGTCACTGGAAAGCTGCGGCTGATGCTAATGCCTTTGTAGCAGTGTGTTAGATCGTGTAAACAGATGCTGATTAACATGCAGACTGGAGCTCGAGGAAAAGTCTCGATGGCTCGTCAGCTTTTCAGAGGATTTTGAAAAGATATTTTCGTCTTGACAGGAGACGTCAGTGATTATAGTATCAACAGAACAGGATAAACTGATCCTGAATAACGTGAATTGTAAGAAGAACACATTTGACACCAAAATTTACATTTTTTGACCAATTATTAGGTGATTTTTACATCCAAAGACAAAAACATCTCGCATCATAAACTGTTTTGTATTAAACTTGTGACTTTTATGGGCCTGATAACTGTCTAGACAGTTTAACAGCTCCTGATGTCATCGTGTCACATTTTAAAAAGAGGTTTTTAATGTGTGTCCTGCTCGGATGAATTACGTTTTTCGCGGCGAATGATCAAACCTTGGCGGCCGAGTCGTGGATGATCAGTGGAACAGGAAACGGCCACGTTCAGTGTCATGTCAACCCGTTTAACCTTCCGCAGAGCACCGGTGTCGCAGCCCGCGATGGCAAATTAACGTGACATTTTCACCGTCCGCCGACGCTGATGAGGGACTTTGCAATCCAGCCCAGATGCCGGAGAACTCCCTTAATGGTAGTTTGGTTCAAGCCCGTTTGGCATTTATGAACGTGAATGATAATGTGAAATGAGAGAGGGACATCCAGTAATTTGTCAGGGGGTCAGTGAATTTTAATCCCTCCATTACTTGGGGAAAGTGCCCTTGGCCGTTACAAACTGGAGTTCAAAGAAGTGTCACTTTAAGTTGCTGGGAGCTTGTTATTCAAGACTCAAGCGAGTTACAAGGTGGAAAATGTCAGTGTTTCTGGGGTTTAACGCTGCTTTTTAGTAAAATAAAAAAAATACCCTTAACTTTAACCCTCTGAAAGTGGATGTCTCAGATTGGTGTTTTTCGCATGATCCTGTTCAAATTAATCGAAAATAAAAAATATAAAAGAACATTCATTCTTTTTACTCCAGAAAGCCAAGGTCCAGGTCTTGTACATAATCACGTTGTAAACTTGTGATGACGTCATTCTGTTTTGTGCGATGGAAAACGCGTTGATGACGCACAGCGGTGCAGGAGAGCGGTGGGAGAGGAGCTGAGAAATAATGGCACATCTCAAAAACTAAAACAAATATGCAAATGGAGTGTTAAGAAGTATTTTGTTCATGTTTTGTTATTTGTTAATACAGGTGTGTAACATTAGAAAAAAGTTTAGTAGCACCATTCAACTACTGTAAAGTTTCTCCAAGGTTATAGTTTTATTCCGTTTTAACCATCAGAAACTCTTTTATGTCTTTATTTTCCCCAGTTTAACCATGAGCATTCTCACTGAGGACTAAAAATCCACATTCCTCTTTTCTCTTTCGTTTAATTGCACATTTCGGAGCTGGCAGTGCGGCTGGTTCGTCTTGTTCCATTGCCCTCTGCAATAATTAAAATCAATCTGCTGTCAAAAAAAAGATAATGTCCCATTTTCGCGGATGCGGTTTTGATGAAGTGTCGTGATCGGCGTTAACCTCTGTGATAAACAGTTTCTAAGGAAGCCGCCGCATGTTCTGCTGCCTCAGTTTGCGTCAGCGGGAGATACTGGTCGGATACATGCTACAGGGAAGTCCACAGTAAACTGGGAGGCTGACATTAATGAGATGAAATGACAAACTAATCCGGGATTCAAGGCTGCAGAGTTTCTTCTGAACCTCTTGTGCATATGAATGTAACTTGGATCCCACAAAGGAATAACAGACTCTGCCACTAACAATGAAAAATACTGTATGGAGAGAAAATGTAAATACGGTAAAAAGCTATGAATATTAATGCTGACCAGTAATATCAAACAGAACAACCCATGGAACTCTTAAGGACCATAAGGGTTTATTATTTGATTTCATGAGGTCTGGTCTGGTGGAGCTGTGAAGGCAGCTCTTCTCGTGACCTCCCAGCATCCCTCCCTGCAGCAGCTGCCCCGGCCCCCTCTCAGTGGCTGTGACAGGAAGAGGAGGACGATGGTGAATCAGGGAAATGACGAAGATCTCCCCAGCACTGACTCCTCCGTGAGTCGCCCGGGCACGGTCACTGCAGCGCGAGCGCACGTTGTCACGGTTACATTCGGCCACGGTGAGTGTGGTTCCACAAGCGCCGGCACATGTCTCTGATGCACAGGGCTAGGTTTTCATAGGTTTCTCTAGGGAGACTCTTCAATCTGCTATTATTGTTGCTTAATTGAACTATGTCTTCACTTTTCTACATAAGCTGCTGCTGCTTAAACCACAGAATACACCGTTGTTGGCTTCAGCGTGTCATGTGCCCGTCAGTGTCTCCGTCCAGACCTTCACGTGACCCAACTTTGAGGAAAGCCTTAGTGAGCATTGCTGTCTATTTAAAGCCAGGAGATTTATTTAAGAGGCCGTTACACAAGATAAGCTGCGAAAGGTAGAGCTCTAAATGGAACAGAAGAGCCTATTTGTAAATGTCCGCAAGTGGCTGGCTTTAAGTGCCTGGCTGAGAGATGAATGGAGAAGATACGGACAAGAGGGTCATTTCAACAATGGGCATTTTGAAAGGGAGATATTTTGCGATGACAAGTCTTTAATTGATCTCATCACTTTTGAATAGCCTATATATATAATATGGGGGGTTTTACTGAGCCCATGTAAACGCTGACACCAGCCTGTCAGTTCAGGGGAAGTAATGGTTAGAAGGAAGTGGCCTGAATGTCGGGAGCCGGAATTCTGATGCATCGGCGGCTGAATTTTCTCCCTCCTCAGCTTTACATGCACAGTACACAGGCTTACTTTGATCCTCGAGCATAAAAGCCCGCGAGGAACGGTCGTAGGCAGCGCTGGCAGAGCGGCGAGGAGGGTTGACACAGTTGTTTTGGTTCCAAAATGGCGTCGGAGGAAGCTGAAACCTCCTTCAAACCCTTGACTTTAATTGACGGAGAGCCACTCGAGCGCACCGAGGAAACCCTGCAGAGAACTTCTCATGTAGTGAAATGTTGAACTGCTCGTCGTCCCTCTGTGGCAGCGCTCATGTCTCGCTCCTCCCGCCGCGAGAGAAGAGAAGCCATTGTGTTTTTAAAAAGTCAAACGGAGACAAGAGGCGTAGATATGTCTCTCACTGCTTAGATATGTCCACAGTACACATGCATACAACATGCACTAATCTTGATATGGTTGCATGATCCATAGGATTAGTGTGGATTAGCAAAGCTGACCAATTTCACATGACGGCAACGGTAATCTCTTTAACTAATATTCGTAATCGTGTTGGGAAAATATTTATTCCCGCTGCATCATGTCCGACCTGACACTTGAATAATTGATAAAGGAAAGGAGGCGGCTGGGGGGGGGGGGCCCAGATGTAATCATAACACGCGCTGGAGTTTTATATAGGGCCCGTGTACTGTGGAATGTCCATGTGAGGGAAAGGCAGGATCCTAAAACTCTTGCCAGATTTCATTTCACGCTCAGCAGAGCGCAGCCTCGGAGACGGTGACATTTACATGGCCCTCTATACCACCGCCAGTCGCTGCAGGCCCAAGGCACTGGCTAAATCAGGCACAAGGGCCAATGACTGAGGAGGCAGCGCGAGCGGGAGAACAAGGAGGAGACGGCTAATGTGCTGAGCGGAAGAAACACACAGAGCACACAAGCTTATGCTGAAAAGACTGTACAACGTCACGGCCGTCGTTAGTGAGAGGGCAGCTGTCAGGAGGAAGAGAGGAATGGGAGTAAGGCAGATCATTTATCATCTTGTATTATCACAAGATACTACACCACAGCTTCTGGAGTCGAGCAGCATCGGAGCAAAATTCCTTTGCAGATGATTGTTGCAGCACAAACACATCACAACAGTTTATTTAGGGAAATTCCACAATACAAACAGTTCTGTCTGTGCAGCAGCAGTGTTTGTTGGGGGGAGGAGATCATCGTTCAGCCAGTAAGACCAGCTTTTCCAGGGATTATCTGCACCAAAGACCAACTGGTCATCTCCCAACCAAAAGGTCACCGGGCTAGTTTGAATGCTAGTTAACCGCCCGTGCCCGACTGCAAGATACTCGCTCTATCCCTCGCTAATCTGATTGGGTCCCTCACCGCCAGTGGCTTACCGCCTCGCAACAGTCAGCACGAGTAGGTCAGTCCTCGCTGAGCCCCCACATCGGCTCTGTGCTGTTTGATGGCGTTTCCCCCCTGAGACGTTTCCCAGTAGGTTTAAATAAACACGCAGAGCAGCTGCACACACTGAAATGTTCCTGGCTGCATTGAAAGGAAACCCTTTGGCAATAGGGGAATGTTTCTTCCACTGAAATCATTGCAGGCTGCTGTCACAGGTTTTCGCAGTAAAGCTCCTGAAATCACACAAAGACATAAGGCGTCATATTTAATAACTGCACAGAGCAACTTGGGCTTCATCTCCTCGGGCTGTACCCTCAGAGGATATTCTGCTGTGGAGCCAGTTTGGCTCAAATTCTCCTTCACCTTTTGGTCTCCAAATCCTGGCTTGTTTTCTTGATTTGTTCTCTGGCAAGTCCTTTACTATGATATTTTGTCCCAGGTGGTGTGAAACTATGGAGCTCTGTGTGTGTAAACACTTCAGTCAGTGTTTTGTGGGAGACTGGAGCCTAATCAACTCAGAAATCTGTGGACTCGTACATGACAGAAGCCTTTTATTGTCCAAAGACATGTTTTATTCAAGTCAAAGCATATTTCGGTAAAAATTTCACTGATTTCCTGCAGTGAAATCAGACGTAGACGGTGAAGAGGCAGATGGACGAGATGATGGCGTTGGCTCCAGAGCAGGTGGAGGTCAGCGGTCTCAACTGGTGCGTTCGTCACGGCGCAGTGAATCAATGCGGCTGTCGAGCAGATGAGCCGGCACCACTTGTCCATTACAAGGTGGTAAATCTAGCTATGATGCTTACTAACTGCCATAATGAGGTGGTAACCAAGTTATGGAACCATCAGGGAGCATGTGTCCCGGCAGGGCGGCGAGGGAAGGAGAGCGCGGGGAGGATGCCGCGTGACAGATGGTGACCGAATGTGTGAATGAGTGAAAGCTTTGGTGCTGGTGTCTCAGGGTTGTTTTTGCACAGAGAGATGAACCAACCTGCTGAAATAAGGTAGAAGAACCTTGAAATTGTTGTTAGTTATTGTTTCTTTCTGGTTATAACTGTGCGCAGGGTTCATTTCCAGGGATTTTATTATCTACGTTTCAATTATTTATCAGTAGCCATTGGAATTGTCATTGTTTTTATCCTATAAAAGTGAGTCATCTATCATATTTGAAAACCGATTGTATCCACGTCAAATATATTTTCATTATCTCCCACAATCTGTTTATGTTCTTTACCTCTTTTCAATTCTCAGCCACGTTTCACAGCAACAATTCATCAGGAACAATAATTCAAATGGAACTGAACCAAATGTTGTGTTTGCATTAATTCCTGGATTATCTCTCGGTTCTACGGAGACGATCATTTGTCAAATTAAGTCGATGGGGGATTATACAAGCCAGGGAAACAAATAGACTGTTATCAGCATTGTTTTTAGCATCTCGGGATTTCAGACAGGTCTGGAACAGAGAGCCTGTGAAACCCATCGCTGAAGTGGGGTAAAATACACGCGGCTCCTTGTGCGGCGTTTTCTAAGCTTGGCCGTAAATCACCATGTTGCGTGTTGGCTGCGAGGGAGGAAAATAAAAAAGGGAGAGAGAGAGTGAGGGCAGGGGCGGGAGGGGGGTGAATCTGTGGTACAAATCCAAAACATGAGCGGTGCCAAGGTGGCTGGCATGGACGAGCTGGGAGGCAGAGAGAAGATGAGAGGGACAAACCTTCTCCTCAATGTAATAAGCAGCATGAATGGATGGTGACGGACAGAACCCTATTTGTGGCCAATCATCTGGATTGCACCTCTGTGTGATGTTCCATTTTAGTTTTTTTTGTACAGCTCCCACAGTCGGAGGTATTAGGAGCTTTCCTTTCAAAAGAGGTAATTTTCCTCCATCTATTTTCGCACATTACCCCAAAATCAACTTCCATACACACTTAGAAAAATGGCTCGAACTACATAACAGGCCTGGATAAGTAAGTTGAGCTAATTTATGTGCATCAGGCACAGTCACTCGCTGTTACTCATATCGACACCCACAGGAGGAAGACAAAATTGGCCACATCCATTTTTTTTTCTTTTTTCTTGCGTGAGCACCTTCTAAGTCAGAGAAAAAAATTGCAAATGTTAAAAAATGACTGTGGGTGGTGTCGATTAGTCACAGACAGAAATGCATTGAGTGTAGTTTTGATTTACTTTTTACGTTGGTGTTTTTAAGAGAAGGAAATGGAAATTTAGGTCCATCTTGCACTTTGTTTTTGCTGAGTGGCCTTGGCAAAGCTCTTTTTGTGTGTCGACTTTTTATAATAACTAGTGCAGTGCTTGTTCTGAACCTGCCTGTTTGGAATGGGCTGTTTTCTTGGCCTGTGTTCGTGCTCCGGAGCGACTTCAGGATTATTCCTTGTCATTAATGAGTCCTCCTCAAAAGGTTTCACAATATGCTGTCACTTTTTATAGTTTATGTTCTGTTTGCAGAGCTTTTGTTGTGAACTTTGTGTTCATCCTACCTGGTTTGTCTGCAATGAAGATTTTAAAGTGAATGTTTTTCATGAAATGAAAGGATTAGGTTTGAATGATTTACTTAACTGGCATTTTTTCATATGCATGCTGGCTATTTCAGAGCTCTGTTATGTAATTAACAAGTTCAGAACAAGTTCAAGAGCTCTTGACTCTTTGAAGAGCAATTGCTAAAGAGGAAGTGATTCTATGAATTTTGTTGCCATGACGGAGAGCAGCACCGGCGACACCTGTCAATGTAAAAATAGTTTGTAGACTCAAGGTCTGAAACCTGCACTTTAGCAGCCACCTCCGTCCGTGTCGCTTCCATTCCGGCTCGTCTCTTCTCTTCACCTCCACACCCACTTTTTGGTGACAGAGAGGTTTATTGTCTAGATTTATTACTAATTCAATTAGCGTGGAGGTAAAAGGTCACCGGCGCTGAGATCGTTGCACATGTGCGATGGAGAGAGTTCTTTGCTAATTGAGCACAAAATGGACAGCTGGAGGTCGGGCATCAGTCCGGCCCTGGAGGCCTGACGGATGAGCTCGGCCGTGGAATTAGCCGGCTTCTCGTCCCGTTATTGGTCACCACTTTTTTTGGGGTCATCAGTTCCGCCCGTGTTCTCGCTGAGCCTTTTCAGGGACATGCCATTTTTAGCATAGATAATCTAGATATACATAATAAAAGTGGTCTTGGATTGAATTCAGGACAGCAGATTTGCAGGGAGATCAAAATATGTTTTTGGCAGAAACTAAGTGATGGTGTGCGTGTGTGTGTGTGTGTGTGTGTGTGTGTGTGTGTGTGTGTGTGTGTGTGTGTGTGTGTGTGTGTGTGTGTGTATGTGTTACAGAGAGAAAGAGAGAAAGATGAATGAGTGTTCCTAACTGAGAGCGAGCTAGTGCAGCTAAAGGAAGCGACTTCAGCACCACGGTCAGCGTCTCATGCTTCATGCATTTCATAATGCTCTTTTATCTGTATCGCTACACTCCATCTGTTACCACACACACACACACACACACACACACACACACACACACACACACACACACACACACACACACACACACATGCACACACACACACACACACATGCACATGCACACACACAGATTCAAAAGCAACTGTGTGTTTATAGATTAATGAACATGGCAGTGCAGCAAAGATCTGAGGAGCAGAGGTTCTGTGACCAGCTCACCAAACACAAGTTTGCAGCCTGGGAAAGGAACAGAGCTTCATTTAGCTTTAGTTTTTGCTTTAACTGCTGAATTCCACCGCTCGCTTTGACTCCACCCAGATTCATAACAACACATTTGCAGCAAACACTGACACAAGCTCCTTGAACTACATTTTTGTTTCATGTTACTGCTTTATTTCTGCAGAAATAGCACAAAATGCAGTTTATTTAATTACTCACACATACTATATAGATCTTATCTTGATGTCTAAGAGTTCGTAACCCTTGATATAAAAGGCTGTTCTTCTTATCTGAACCTCTTGTATGTCTTGGTTCGCTGTGTTGTTGCAACATTTATTTTTAAAAGTGATGCCTGTTTGAGTTTGTGTGATTTTCACCCTCAACTCCTGCATAGGTGCTCCCTGACATTTGCATAGATGAGATGTAAATGATCAAGCCACTCACGCCTGACAGTGCCGCGAGGATGTGGCGGCTCGTCTTCCCACATGAATATTCATTTCCATCACCGCTTTCACTCCACTGAACTCCCCACTGAGTCTGGATAAGATGATTCTGAAATGGGTTTTACTTTCCAAAGTGTCTCGGAAGTCCTTGTGCTGTGTTTGTATTCGCACACATCCGAAAGAAGAGCGGAGTGGAAAATGCAAACAGGCACCAGTTTTCTCACTCGTTTGAGATCAGAGAGCAAATCGATTAATGGCATTGTCCCCTTTTGGAATGAGACACATCCAGCGCATCATGGACGGCGAGCGAGCCTTTTGTAGCGCAATTAGCAAGTTGTCGAGAAGACGTCTCAGTTTTTCTTCTCCGCTCTCCGCGCTGCCAGGAAGAGAGACAGCGAAAGACTGCGTGTCGAAAGCATGAAATACTGGCATCTGCGAGGACACCCAAATCTCCTTGGCGGCTCTGGCAGTGGGAGAGACGGGTGCAGAGGCAGCAGAAAATGGCTTAGTCAGGGTCATCACCAACCAATAGCTTTGGATAGCTGTGACAAGCCAGGGCATTTTCTCAGGCTTCAATAAGCTAAGTAAGAAAAGATCTTAGTGACACCATGTTGCCAACAGACACTTTTCTTACGGTCTTTATCTGCCATAGATAAAGACCCTTTTTGTAGTGTTGAATGTGACGCTGATGGAGGCTTTCAGTGCTGCAGCAGCTGCTACAGCAACAGATCTGCTGTGATGTCAGCTGCATCAGTAACCAAAAGGGGGAAAGTAACTGTTGTGTTGTTTATATAATTTGGTTTCATTACAGTGCCCCCTTGTGGAAATATATCTGTGCGAAACATAGACTGTACATAAAGATAGACGACATGGTGGTATTCCGAAATGTGGTGGCACCTCTACCTGGAATATTTTAGCTTTATTTTTGTAAAGCAGGGAGGAAGAGACGTGTCGTCCATCTTCATATAGAGTCTGTGTGGAGAATGCAGCTCTGAAGAGACGACAAACTGTCACATGCCACAAAACGAGTCTCAGAATGCGAACTCCAGTCCGTGTGAGCTTCTTGCCTGACGTCTTCTTCACATGTTCACGCTGGGATACAGCTTGATAAACAAGAAAACCAATAAAAAGCTAATTAGCTCATTAGATGAGTATCAGTATTCTTCAGTTTAGACGGTGTCGTACTCTGCAGTTTGTTAATGCTCAGCTGTCTACACGTGTACCAGCTGTCCACTCAGAGGCTCTTACTTCATTACTAGACAGATAAATATATTTATCAAATCACTTTAACTTGATTTTTGGTACATTTCCGTGTTTACATCCCTTCTACCCACTAACATGTCACCATCAACCCTGTTGTTTCCCATCTTATGTGAAAAGCCACAGCAGGGCGCCTCTATCTCTGCGTGGCTGAAGTCACGAACAGCCCTGTTTTGCTGCTGCACAGCAGAATCATCCTTTGCATGTTTGCTCTTTTCTGCATCAGTATATTTTACCACAGATGCATATGTTGAAGTTCAGTGGCCGGCACAACAACACACGCTCGCTCTGTGTTGACAGACACGCGAGTCGAGTCTCTGAAGCTGCCGTGAGTTTGTTTAGCCTGATGAAACCCAGTTAAACTCACTCTCTTCATCTTTTAACTGACTTTTCGTTTGTGACATCGTGGTGGTGTCACCTATTGGGCGCAATTCTCCTGATTTAATTTTAAGTTGTTGTTTTTTGTTTTTTTTTGCTTCATATGCAGGACGCCACAAACAAAATGTACCGACGTATCGTTGTAATTTATGCAGTCACTTAAAACAAAGTGCTTCTGCTCCACGTGCACCATTAAAGCGTTAGTCAGTTACGTTTGACACATCTGAACACTTTAAAGTTACACTTTCATTTTTACAACGTTTTGAAAGCACGTGCAGTCGAGGTTGATGAACTGTAATTAATTTGTCACTTTTACACCCAACTGCGATAAATGGCAGGTTTCCTTCCTGTTGAAAATCAGTCATTTCCTGTCCTTAAAACGTCAGCGTTACATTTTACACTCGTGTGTCCACATGTCAGAAAACCCGACGTCGTCTTCACTGCACAGTTTGATGAAACATTTTTTTTGCATTTCGGTCGCAAGCCACACTTCAAACTCTTGGAGCGAACCCTGTAGAAATTCCCCCGAGGCATTTAGACTCGTAATTAAGCTGCCAAACATTAATTACCACACTTTAATTGTCATGATAGATAAACATTTAATAAGTTTGTCGAGTGTTTACACAGCAAATCAAGACACTGATGTGTGTGAGTGATCAACGCAGCTTTGTGTCTCCTATGTTCACACTCTGAATGCATCACCGCGCTCATCAGAAACTGTAACCATCTAGCGTTTTTTTCACAGTGACCCGCGAAAACTCTGCCCGCAGCAATATACAGCTTGAGTAATAGGATAGCTGGTAATCAATGTGTGTCTATTGATTTATACACGGGCCCAATACAAACTAGACCACACCGTAGTGATGCGTCAACACACTCTGATTGCCCCAAAGCAAACATCGATAGGAATGATTAACTGGCCGCCGTGTGTGAGTACAGGGAAGACTGGTACATGTGCCACAGTGTGGGCCAGCTGAGGTATTGTTGTGTGTAGCTAGTTGTAGCTAGTGTGTAGCTAACACACCGCAACTTAAGAAAATGGAGAAAGCATCGTGATGAGGATGACAACAAAAACTGGGGCGTCTCCAGGGGACACCACCGGGACAGATTATTGCCATTCACCCATTCACACATACATTTATACATCTATGAGCAATTTGGGGTTCAGTGGGAAGAATGGGAATCAAACCGCCGACCTACCAGGTTTGAAGACGACAACTCGCACTTCAGCTCTGTATTTGTCTTCCTGTTCGTGTCTCTACTTTAAGAATCGCTGAAGGTCGTGTTTGATTTTGTGTACGTTGTTAAATGTTGCCGTGGCTCTGTGTTCCTACAAGAGTTTATATTAAGCCAGTGCTTAAAGTAATCCCCCCCACACATATGCTCCCGTGGCTTTGTGTTTGTATGTATTTATGGTGCATGCGAGTGGGCACGTACACAAACATGCTCCGTGCCAGCTTTAGGTTGACGCTCCGGCTGTGAGCGCGGTGCGGTTGGCTTCTGGTCCCCTGGCATCACATTCCCCTCAGTCCTCAGGTGGTGACACTTACTATAGGTCCTGGCTGATGATGTAACCGCGGCGCTCGCTCTGCCAACTACAACAAACACTCAACACGATCAGACTCTTAACTCTGCTCTGGCACAGCTGAGCGTTTTGCACAGAGGACAGTATAGACGGGGGCTCTCTTCAAAGTTGAAGTGCAGTCAATTGCATTTGCTGGGATATTATTAGAAGATGCATGTCATCTTCTTCTCTCCATCTTCCTCAGACACACTCCTCACTCACTCCTCCAGACATCAACCCCAGCCTCCGTAGGCAATACTGCGGTTATCTTGGTGCCCGTCTGGAGCACCGAGACATTTCCTGGTGGCCTGAGGTTCATTTAGTTCAGCTTGACCAGCGACGAGTTGTCAGGCCTCTTGCATTGAGTGTGACTCTTCGCTCGCCAGTGCACGATGGCTACCTCGCCCCAACTACTGCACCTCGCAGGCGTGTGTGTGTGTGTGTGTGTCGTGTGTGTCCGTGTGTGTCCGTGTGTGTCCAAACGGTTACTGCTGCACTGCTGCTGCTGCCAGGCATGTCTTTCTAAATTGATTTTGTCCATCATTGTATTTTTGAACCAAATGAATTACTCTGATCCCCAGCACATAGCCGAGCAACCTGATGTTGTACACGAGGGTGTCCTGCGACGTAGTCAAATTCCCAGCCTTAGTTATTGTTTCAGTCCAGCCCTGTGTGTAGGTGTGTGTGTGTGTTTTTTGCACACACACTAAGGGTGTGTAGATTTCTGTCGTAAGCCTTATTTTGTTCAGCATATGTAATCCCCTTAAATTCCCCACTGATAGTCTGAATACCTTCACTTCAGATTAACTGAGGTAGAGATCAAGGAGAGCTCTCCTCACCAGGATGTGGAACAGCACAGAGACGGACCTCTAGTAAAAACCAGTTCCATGAAGGACACAGCGATGGATTTAGGTAGTTCATGATATCAGCACTAAATCTGTGCGGAACATAAAATGCATATGGTCTGTGATGTAATGTACATAATCCTTCTTTGCAGTCATACACACGTTCAGGAACACACGGCTGTTATGCTTCTAACCACAGGCATCTGTTTAGCATTCATGCATGCATGCACTCACATATAATACCTACATACTGATTTATTGTCTCATAGCGACAGTAAAATCTTCATAGAAACACATGAATGTCTTATAGGCCTCATAAACAGGAATCTTTCTCTTTAAAGGACCCGAGCTTCGTTCCTGATGATGGTTCTCTCCAGTAGGCCCCTCTTCTCGTTTAAGTGCATTCCCACGCTGCATTAATCGTGTAACCCATTGTGGACAAATTACACACGAGGTAACAAGTTAATGGAAGATAGCATATCCCGCGTACACACTGATTTAATGACTTTATATGCTCCTTATGGGATCACCTGAGCTAGTGTCAGCCAGATGGAGGGGTGAGTGTTAAGTCTGCGTATCAGTCTCCGCATGCAAAACGGATGTTTATGTTGTTTCCTCTGCCCGTGTTTGTATGGAAGACATGTTTTATTTATCTGCTTAGATTGTTGGATGCAACAAATTGTTAGGGAGCTGTCAGCGCTGTGAATCCCCCCCCCCCTCCAAAAAAACGAGAGCTAGAGAGAGGAGGGTTTTAGCCTAATGAGGCTGTGCAAGAGTGGAGCATTAGAATTACGCAGACACTTCCCATGTCTTCTGAAGTCTCCGCAGGATTATCACAACCCTGCAGCATGTGAATTAAATGTAGACTGTAGAGGTGGATTTGGTTCAGAGGAACATTAAAAACAAACTCAGCGACGCTGACATGCAAATGAAAAACAACAGAATAAAAGGAGGCTATTACAGGGAGTTTGTTTTTTTTCATCATTCACAGGCCGTATTTATTATAACAGCTTTTTGAAAGAGAGAGCTGAACTGTGTCTGCGAGTACATCAGCTGTTTCTGTTCAATAAATAATTCAACTAAAACATCTAAAAAACATTCTGTGAAAAAAATACTAATTTTGCAAAAAAAATGCTCATTCACTTTCTCGGCTGTCTTGCCAAGAAAGCGGATGAGTGTTCCTTTGAGAAGACGGATACCGCTCTCGTGTTTGTGTTGAGCTACAGCCAAGAGGCAGAGGAATAAAAAGCAGGTGGAAACAGATGTCTGGATCTCCAAAAACCAAATCAACTGGTTGGTATTGTTTTTTTTTAACTTCAGGGAGCCGTTTTGGTTTCGCATCCAGTTTGTGAAGCTAATCACCTCCTGGCTCGAGCTCCAAAGTTAACGAGACCCTCCGCCAAGGCCCAACAGTCCCCTTAAATCTAATCAAGCTGCACCAAAGAGCACACTCTCATAAACACCAGCCCCCTAAACAGGCCTGTTGTGGGAAATCACTGGATATGTCAAAATCTCGAAATGTTAAAGAAGGTGCAAAGCTAATTCCTGGAGGTGTTCTTTCTTGGCCAATATCCCACCAAAGCTGCTTTCACTCATGTCCTGGACTCCGGACATTCTCCAGACCATCTCCTGCTGCGTTCTTCATATGTGAAAGAGAAGATGTACGGACACAATTTCTCCAGACATTGAGGTCTGAAGCGGCTTCGATTTAAAGTTTCTGCATAATCCTGCGGACAAACAAACAAAAAAACGGACACAGGGTGAAAACAAAACCATATTTCTCTGCGTTGACCTATTTCTTAGAGTTTAAATTAACCCGCAATAATAGAATAATAAAAAACAATATTACTCTCGTAAACAAAACGTTAACGTCCTTTCCCCTCCACTCAGAGTATGAGCTGCAGCCCGTGTTGACTCAGCCTGTGTACTCGGTACAGTAAACAGTACAGTAGCAGCCGGGGATGGCGATTGTCCAGCGGTGCATTGGAGCAGAATTACATTAAGGTTTAAGTGAATTGGATAAAATGCAAGAAGTGAGTTGTATGACTATTACGAAGTGGGAGCATGAACACGGTGCCTGAGGCCAAATGAGCCACTGTACAAGGACGTGTGCCGAGCAGTGCAGAGTTATGCAGACAGGGTTGCGTAATAAGGACTGTTTTTCACAGCCAGAGAACAGACACCTATGTTTCATTAATCTTCCTGCTTGACGGAGGGTGATGTGCACTTTTAAACCTTCGCCGCTCTCTTATCCAATCAACGCTGACACACCTCTCCACCTCAGCCTCATCTCCCTAATGTGCTCGTAACTCTCATCATTACCACATCCTGATTACTCTCATATCATCAAACTGTTTAGTGAGGCTGTTTCAACACGGCCTTAAAAAACACATTTCAGAGCTGACTTCCCTTTTCCTCTGGTGGAGCCGGAGAAGCTGCAAAGCTTTAATTCACTGATTCCCCTTGACTGTTGTTTTCTTTCATGAGAAGAAACGGTTGTAAAACGGTTTAAGAGAAGCGTTTTGTGAGATTACAATGATTTGAAGATTTTATAAGCACAAACCCTTCTTAAATTTTGAACATTTGTTTTATATTTTTTTTAATTTTCATAGTTCTGGTTTGATTCCAGATTGTTCTAACCTACATTTCCACCAAACTTGTTCAAGGTGGTGGTTGGTGGGTTCTGTGAGTGGGGTGGGGTTGGCTGGTTGGTTGGTTGGTTGGTTGATTTGTAGATTTGTTTGTGCCGATAGGGTAAATTCAGTTTCACTGCACATTCACCCCCACAGCAACAGACTAACACCTAACAAACACTACACATCATTAGACAATAACAACAGATAGAAACAAGGACATCTCATTAACACCAAACATTGACTGACGGTAAAGAGCTGGGTTATCGACAGCATGTGTCAATACTTGCCGCTAGGAGTGCAGGTACCAGGCTTTTGCCAAAGCGAGCCCTGTTGACGCCTATCGTCCCATCCTTGTCCCATCATGTATTTATTCCCGTCCAGTTTTTTGAACTGGCGTAGATGTCTTTCTTTAGTGTTCAGAAAAGGAAGGAGTGTGTCTCACGACCACAGACAATACATGTATAAACAGTTATTTTCCTGTCACGGCAGCGTATTTGAATATGTTCGGGTTTTAAAGGTTAATTCATCGTGATGAGGGAAAGCCGGGCGCCATCAGAAACAAGATGAATGTAGCAGCAGAGCATTTTCTGCTTTATTAGACTGTTTTCAGCCGACGGTGACAGGAACGCTGTCTCAGGAAAATATAATTACGTGCTGCTAAGTACGTGAGCCAAAGAAAACTGTAGCTTTACTGTAAGCGCTTCAGTTCAGGTCCTGTCTCCACCCCTCTGTGCCATGTCGTTCAAAAACAAAGCAGCCTGTGCTTCTATTATACAATCACCGGGTTTTTATTTTTATCATCTGGATGTCTCTCTGGATTTCCACACAGTCCTCAATTTGTCTCCAACATGTTCTCTCTCTCTCTCTCTCTCTCATTCTTTTTCCAAATCTATTTGTTCATTTGTTGGTCCTCTGAGCTGAAAGATGCATCTGTCCCCTCGGCTGCAGCTCGTCCAAGTGGCCGTCTGGATGCTCGCTCAGTCCCACTTACACTCGCTGTGGATTACAGCCGGCTGGTTCCCTCTCTGCTCCTCCACTCTCCATGTGAGGGTTTAACGGTGTATGTGATGATGTGTTCAGCTCTGTAGCCAGAGCTCAGCACACTTTGCAGGCTCAGTAATGGGAAATCTGCTTCCTTCCGATTGGTAAACTTGTGCGAGACTCGTCTTTGTCTTTTTTTTCATTACGCACACACACACACACACACACACACACACACACACACACACACACACACACACACACACACACACACACATTTCCTTTAATTTATTCAGAACCACTGAAACCTTGAGTTGCGTAACCTTCAAAAACATTTTCTAGCCCCGAAAAAATATCTTGTGCTTCCCAAGAGGATGTTGTGGTTATGCAAGCAGTTTTATGAACTCGCAGGATTTAGTGTTTTCCAAATATCCACTCTGTCTCAATATAAGTTTAAAGGGAAAAATGGAGCATAGAAGACTTTGTCACAGTTCAATAAACAGCTCCTGGCAATGAGGCCCATTTTATTGTGAGATGGTGTGTTGCTGTTTTTCTTGTAGATAATCATCGGGCAAAGACAGCTTACTATTCATTTTCACTTCTTTCAGGACGTGGATGCATTAGCAACTAAAAGTAAGAAAAGGGACACTTTTCTCTTTCTCCTCAACATGAATGGTTCCTTTGTGTGATTTACCAATTACCCGAACGCATCAATCACTGACGCGCTTTTGGTCTTTCTTATGATTCAGATTTGTTGATTGGGAAAAACATGGAAACATAATCCATCCAAATCTTGTGTCATAAGAATTAAAAAAACAAATAAAACACTGTAGATGTAAAATGTATCTTTATTTTATATCAAAATACCTGGATTTTCATAATCTCCATTGCCTCAGCTGTTGTAAACGAGCACTATCGGGTCCAGTATATCTCTGCTTCACTTCACAAAAACCAAGCTTGCAAAATAAAGTCAGGCTGTAATAAAATCCTTTCAAGGCAGAATAAAGATCTGTTATCTTTACTTCTTTAAGTGACAGGAGGACTGAATGAACGGGCTTCTGTAACATCCACTTCCACCTTTAATATTAAAACACTGTTTGGGATAAAGATAGTGACATTTTATTGTCAATGAATCCTTTAAAACGGCCGAAACAAACTTCAAATTGATTCTACGGATCTGTCCATCTCGTACAGTCTGTGCCTGAGGTCGACAAATAGACGAATAAAAGCACATCAACGTGCAAAGTATCGAGAGGTAGACAAACACATTGTTGATTTTGATCTTTGCACCGGATATATTGACAATACGACCAATGTAGAGAAACAGTATTGACGGCTCGCCAGCCATAAATGTTTAACGTCAATTTAGTCCATGAAAATGCTGTCGATCAACTTTTTGACCTTTTCAGCATTTTCTACAACCACACGTCCCACAGTTTGAGGAGCTGTATCCTCCAGCGCCCGAAACTGTGAAGGAGACGTGCAAAAAACGGAGGAGTTTGAATTTTACTGTTTATCACACTCTTGTCTCTTTCCCACCTCGTCTCCTCCTCTGGGCAATTCATCCACCCTCAGCTCTGTGCTCGTCTACATCAGGATTATAACGTTCGCTGGTGATGTGACAGACGGGAGCTGATGGCTTATTTTTCTTAATATGCAGTAACACTTATTAGGACGCTGCGAAACGAGGAAAGGGAAGCGATGACAGAAAGATAGAAGGGATGAAGAATTGAGGCCAATCGGGGTGAAAGAAAAAGTATCATCAACCATCTCGCTCATCATCGTCCTCCCATTTCCTCCTCCCAGCTGGACGCCATTTATCATCTCTTCAAGCTGCTGTAGAACATTGAGCTATGGGGCCGATACAATGAAAGGCTTTACGTCTGACCCACAATCGATGTCGCCTTGAATGCCAAGAGCTTTGTCTGTACCAAGGAAGAAGGGAGGGGGGGGAAGAAATAGCTGCAGTCTCCAGTTTGTCTGGCCTGTGTCCAGGACTTTCAATCAATCCTTTCACGGTGAGAACTCAGAAAGAAATTGAATTAGGTCCTGGGCGTTGAACCACGCTTTCTTAATTGACACAGGATTAGTTCACATTGATTTGGGCTGATTGGAGTCCCTCGCTTGTGTTTCCACTTAATCACCGAGCACACCCTTCTCTTGAACCAGCCATTATTTGCATGTTCCCTTCCCCTTCGGCCATGTCAGTCACAGCCCAAACACGACCATATGAATTTGCATGGAATCGCTGGTTGGGGCTGTCGCAGCTTCACTATCACCGTGTGTGCTGCTGTAGCACATATGCAGTCCCAGATTTCTTGGTGTTTTTATCAGAACGGTGTCTCGGTACAGTAGAGCAAAAGGCTGTTACTCTGGCAAAAACAATAAAAATTGCCCTCTGGTTACAGGAGAATGTTCTGATAGAGCGCCGCTGTTTTTCCGACTGAGTGAGAGAAGGAGCCGCGGAGAGATGGAGAGAGAGATTGTCTCCCGGGGAAATAGAGTGTAGACGGGAGAGAAAACACAGATTATGTATGAAAAGAGAACAAAAGAGTGGAAGAGAGCAAGAAAGATCACAAATAAGGTTGTGGCAGCAATATGCTTAGAGAGGGAGCAGTGGGGGGGGGGGGGGGGGGGGTGGCTGATAAGGGAGAGGGTTATGAATGGAAGAGGGACTCATAGGGGTGGAGATGGACTGGAGCTGTGACAAGACTGTGTCTATTAACAGTGCACTCTCTACTTCCGCCTCTCAAAGCCCAGACCTTGAAAGCAAGCATCCACACAGGGTGAGAGTTAGTCACCGGGAAGAAAGGGTATAAGCGAGCGCTGCAGTGAATCACCTGCATTTCTGTTCAAATGTTGGCGGGATCTTCATGGAAGTTGTAATCTAATTTTTGCGAGCAACACACAAGCCAGTTTATGTTCTTGTCATTAAAAGGCTGCCGGCAGACGGAGATAATCTGCCTTTTGGATTAACCGTACCCAAGCAGAGATTGTAGCCAAGTGTAAACAACCAGATGTGTTGTGAGCGTAATTGTTCACGTACTTGCTGTGTACATGTGTGCACTATGCACGTTGTTGTAATGTTCCACCAGGGGGCACACCACTGAACTCAACAACATATAGATTTGCATTCTGTAAATAAAGAAAACATGGAGAGGTCAAGTTTGCGAGTATATGCCCCAACACTGCCCCTACTATTTATGTGGGTATTGCATCTTGCAGACATGTAGCATTAATTCATGAGGTGCACAACTGGAACATGTAGTTAAAAGGAAGCAGATGTTAAGACCATGAATCCTATTTTTTTTATATAATTATCAGGATAATTATCTGATTATTTCTATTTCAAAGGAGGTTCAACCAGTCTATAAATCTAAGGGATCATGGATGTGTTAAGTAAAAATATGAAATATATTGGAGTTATTATCTTAAGTGTATGTTGTCTGTCTATAAGACAGATGGCAATTTAGAAAATCTGGTTATTCCAAAGTGTTCACACTCCTGCTCTTATCAGAGTGGGATTTATACTTGAACCTTCTCTGTGTGATTAAATCATAGCCTATCATCTCTCTGCCCCTCGTACACGCAGTCAAGAGGTGTCCTCCAGTCAGTGACATGATTGGATTTGATTATAGGCTCTCTGACGTGGCTGCTGTTGCACTTTTCTGGTTGGGTAACCTCTCATCGCCAGACCTGTCTCACACGGGAGAAAGGCCGGGGCGAACACACCGATAATTTAGACGGTGGAAAAATGTCAACGGTTTTTAAAACTTCTTAATTTAATCAGAATTGTCAAAGGGAGGTCAAAGGAGCTGACGGGAGCTCGCGGGGGGGGGGGGAATCTTCATCATTACGATACGGCTTGTTAGCCAGGTCAACTGTGAGTCATTACTTGGTTAATGGTGGGAAACGTCTGCGGATTCCGGACGGCAGCGTGAGATCAAGTGGAAGGCATCAGCGAGGCATACAGGAGGGCTTATCTCAGCCATCAGCCGCTATCGAGTCGGGCTGCGAGGTGCGGGGCTGGTAAAGATACAACGTGATTGCCGAGCTTCTTAATGTGCTTCTATCAGTAATATTCATCTCACTTTCAGCCTCAGTAACGTTCGCACAGTCGGACATAATGTGCCATATGGCTCCTTTACTCTTCCGCTACATTCACGCCACAGGACTCCGTGCCGAGTGCCAAAGTTGCCGCTCGTATCTGATGGTTTTGGATGCTGTTCGCATGTGTTCCAACACATAACCCGCTTCCTGCTCTGAAACGAACCGACAGTGATGCCACTGAGACAAATGTGTGTACAGGGCCAATGACCGAAGGAATCACATTTATTTTTGTACCTTCAGTATGCTCCTCTCGCTTTGTGCAAAGGTTGGACATCACTGAAGGAGCTACGACATCGGGCTTCGTCAGCACAAACCCTAAACACTATATTGCTTTCCCTTCATTGCTCTGCCCCGTGTTTCCCTCAGGTTGGGGATTTATTGGTGGTGATCAACTTTGAGCGGAGGGTGTGAAAGGTTTTTCATGTGGAAGCTCCAACATCAGCCACATAAGGTTTCGCAGCACACTGTAGGTAGAGTCAGTTTCTTTACAGTACATACGTATTTATCTCAAAACCCCAAGTTTTCCTTACACCCTTTTTCCTTAAAGCTGATAAGGAATATCTCTGAAAACAAATGAAACCTGCACAACGGCCTTGTCTTGAAGAAGGTCACAGTTCTAGTCTTTGCGACTCCAAGCAAATGCATTTTCATGTAGAGACTTTGAAAATTAAGAAACTAAGACTTGACACAAAATCAACTGCAACTATTGATTTACTAGATTTTGATAATATATCCACATGTTTCAGATTAGAAAGGTAAAGATAAGTGAAGTTAAAGCATCCATTGCAATTTAGCTTGTTTTTCTGAATGGACACAACTTTAGTGTGTCCTGAATTTAGCAGCGTACTGTACAGTGCCACCAATTCTTCTTAAAGGAAGAGGACTTATGAAGCCATGTTCTGCTCATGTTCAGGTCATCATTTGATGTTAAGAAATTGTCCTCATACTGTCCATTGCTGCAGCTCCTCCTTTCAGGAAATGTCGGCCTCCGCTCCGGCCCTGCCTGGCTTGATTAGGGGGGCGTGCCAGAATAGCCGCTGGCCGAGCGTCATGCAAATGCGTGCAGAAGTATCGGCAGGAGTAATGACGAGGTGTGTCAGGAGCAGTGATTTCTGTGGGGGAGAGCAGAGCCCTGCAGACTTTAGGTTTTACATACACAACAAACCATAAAACCCACTTGTGTAAAGAGAAACACTGAAAAAAGCACGATGTGTCTCCTTTAAACGGATTCAAACCTGTCTCCACACGTTCCTCTGCACACACACAGTCAAACACCTGCTTCTTTAATAAATGACGAGCTGTCATCAGTGTGTGGTTCTCACATTACGGCGCTGTGAATTCATTAAGTGTGCCCTTTGGAAGTCTAACCAGCCAGGCGGGGTGCTGTCGAACCCCCGTCCTCTGAATCACGCCCTGCATTTCAATTGCAAAATACTGTACTCATCCCGGTGCCCTTGTAAAATCCCCCACAGCTCGCACTTCACCACACACTCAGACAAACACACACTCGTATATATGATTACACACACAACTCACGTTCGAGTCTCTTTTTTTTTTTGGAGCAGTGCAAAAAGTTGAATCTACCTCAGTCTAATTGGAGGGAGCTGCTAAAACATCTCTTTCGGTTAAACCCTCAGGCCTCAGAGATATTTTTGTCTCCTTCTTGAAATGCTCTCTGCCACTTTCATCCTCTTGAGTGGTTTCTTCGAGGTATTTTTAAAAAAAATTTTGTGTGCGGCAGGGAAGAAAAAAAAGCCATAAGACTGAGACTGACGCATCAGATGGGAACTCTGGTTCGTTTAATCGCCCACGATTTATTCAGAATCCGGAATTATTTTAATCACAGAGATTTGGGTGCATTTTGAATCGGATTAGCGTGTGTTTTTCTGCGGATAGATGAGATTCGCCGAGTTCACGTCTGCCGCTGTGTCTGTGCGTTCCTTCATCCGCTCGGATACATTTTATGTGTTTTTGCTGACTCGGTTCACAATGATGGGATAAAGGCCAAATAGAAAAAGAAAAAAGTCCGGTCTGATTGGGCGACAGCTTGGACTTAGGGTGCGACGGTCTTACTGAGTCATCACAAGTTCATGTGTAAGTGTGCGGAGGGGAGAGAGAGGAGGGGTCAGATGCTCCTGTGGACCGGCGGAGCTAAATCTAAATCCCCCTCTTTTCCGTCAATAATTCTCTGGCTTTTCACAGCCCCTCTAATCCTCTCTCTGACGTGACTCACCTCTTATTTATCAGCGCCTGCAGGCCTCAAACAATCAGGCAAAACGTGCACAAACAGTTGTGTGTGTGTGTGTGTGCACGTGCATGCATGCATGTGCGATCTGTACTCATTGACTAGATAAAGGTCCAAGCCTCTGTGTGTGTTTCTGTGTGTGAGTGTGTTTGTCTTCTTGCAGATAAACAATCGCACGATATCTTCTGAGTTGTTGTTATACGAGCGTGTGCCCCACAAATTCCATCTTTGTCATGAATGAGCATCGAAATCAGATCTGCGGGCGACTGGTGTGAAGTCACGCCGCTGCAGTAAAGCGCGGAGATAATCGCTGCTGAAGTTTGAATAGTGGCTCTGGAATAATGGATCCCTGCTAAACCAGCGTAGAGATTATGCATGATGCTGGCCAGGCAGGCAGCTCTAGCTCCCTGGTGCTGGTGGTGCTGATGCTGCTGACTCAGAGCGAGCGTGGCTGGGACTCGGGGGTGTGGGGGGGGGGTTATTGCAGCAGGGCCACAGGCTCATCCACACATCGTCTGCCAAAACTTCAAAGGGTGCCCAGGCAGACTCTAAATCGCCATATCCTCTGGTCCAGGCTGTGCAGAACCCTTCCCCTCCCCCCTCGGGGGCGCAGGTCAAACTTGGCCTCATCTTTTATGTATCGCTTACGCCATTGATTGCGCCCTAAGAGATTCATGAATACAGACGGGCCTATTTCCGTATCACACTCCAGCACATGGACGTGCTTTACAAGTGGGGAAATTTCCCTCTCGTTCTCTTTCTCTGCGTTTCTGTCTCTGTTCCCATAGTGTTTTTTTTTTTTTCCTTTCCCATCTCATACTTATCTCTGACTCGGCATCGCTCTCCCGACTTATTTTGCATAGCAGGTCACAGTCATTTCCCCCTTTTGACAGACTGCTTCTTTCCCTCTTTTTCATGGTTTTTGTTGCACACCCATGAATAATTCAGATCGCAGATAGTGAGAACAGTGAATGTGACAGGAGCAGTCAGCTAACAGGAAACGTACAGGAGACGGACACTCGAGAGCGATTCTTCAAGTCAAATCTGGACACGTGTGGCGGCTTCAGTCCGTTTTGGTGGAATTAAATAAAAGGCTTTTCTGCTACAACATAAAGACCTTTTACAATCATTGACTCTACACAGACAATAATTAAGGTAAAATTTCTGTTGTAAATCTGAAATGGACATATGGTCGGCTTTCACTCAAAGCCCTGTTTACTTTTTAAAAGCGGTATTAGAATCCCAGCAGTGTGTCTGATGTATTCATTTATGCTCATCCCTTGGTTGTTTACTCATTCATGAATACATATGTTGATCCATTTTTTAACGGGCCTCTCTCTCTCTCTTCCGTACCTGTGTTTAAGTGCTGTGTGCGCTACGCACCCCAGCGGAGTGTGAAATTGAAATCCTCCCCCTGCAGAGGTGCTGTGATTGACGGAGAAGAAAAAGACAGAGGACACGTGAAGTCGCATCTTTGACTCAATCTGTCGTTATTTTGTTACTCGCAGCCTCTAAAGGGTTTCATTGGAATGCACAAAAATTGATATTGCCACAACATGACGAGTTGAATGTGTCACAGCCCGGCTCAAAGATCGTGACAATGGAGGGAGATCACACGAGTGGACTCTTGCTCTTTCAGTTGTTTATTTATCAAATCAAACCACAATCAACAACACAACGTGTGTCCATGAACCAAACAGAAAAGAATGCTGCAGTCAGGAAGGGCCCACCGAGAGCGTCGAGAGCCAGCGTGAACGTGGCGAAGCCTTTTAAAAGGGACAGAGCACACCTGGCCGAGGTGTGCTCTGATTAACACTGACGTCACATCCACCCACAGCTCAGGGGAAAAGAGAACAGGGACACCTAGTGTCCAGGTGAGGGTGGAAGGGGTCGTCACAAATGCCACAGTATTCAGAGAAGCAAATCCCTTGTTGAGAGGTATGAAAGGATCATTTCTCTCTCGACTACTCTCCTCAGACGCCGCGTGACCTTGGAACTATAAGGTTCCGTCTTCAATCTGAGTAGTTGGGAGAGAGGCTTCAAGTCCTCGATGGCAAAACTGAAAGGCAGTGAAGTTCTCTGTTATCATTCAAAATAACCGGCACTGTAGAGAAAAACCTAACACATTTTTAAACTGGGTTGATCTAGATCGGGTGAGTTGCAAATAAAACATTCACGAATAAATTTTTCTGACACTGTCGTGGTGCAGTGCAGTTCCAAGGTGGGAATACTCAGCTCTGATGTTGATTGACTTTCATTGGAAGGGGTATCTAAGCTAGGTGCCCCTTTGCAAACAATTAAAACACTTACAATCAGCTCAGTCTGCGTTTGTGAGTGTTATTTACAACGTGTTTGATGCTAAATTATGTTTTTTTTCCTGATTAGTCCTATTTTTACACTACAAACACTGATTACCGTGACAACTGGAACCTCATTGTACCGAGTTAGAGGGCTACTTTCCAACGCCTTTTAAATTATAGAGCAACCAAAGCATTGAAAGTAAAAATAAACTTGAATGAATAGCAGCAGATGATAAAATGTCAGAATAGGTGGAACCTTGAAACCCTTGAGATCATGAATGAAAAGTTCTGTGGTTATTTTTGTGATTCATTAAGATTCTATTCTAACTTTGCGTTTCCTTCATATTCTAAGACTTTTTAGTTTTTTAGTGGTAGCCCTTCATCCTTGTCATCGGAAAAGAGCCCGGGGCCCCTCTGGAGTATCGGTGCCCTCTTTCTAACCTGTGTGTGTGTGTGTGCGTGTGTGCGTGTGTTCACAACCTGTCCTAACCGAGTCCCTCCTGGAGAGTTTTGGACAGACCACCATCTGCTCCGTGCCCCCACGTTGAACTACCAGCCATCTCGTCTTCATCACCTTCATGGGCTATCAGGATATTGATGCCCTCTCGAAAACTCATTTGCAGAGTGTTGGTTTATTCTCAAAAGCGCAATAATGAATCTAGTCTGAAGGGTTATTACGAGGGATAATTAGTCCGAGCGGGATGTGTCTTACGTAACCTTGCTCATGCGAAGGGGAGGGGGGGGGGGGGGACAATCCTCTACAATACGACGGAGCGTTTTCCTTGTGCTTGAAGAAAATCTGAGCCAAGTGTTGGATATCTGCTCTATAGAGTGAGTCATTGCCCTGAGACAGACACTGATTTCACCCTCTCTCTCAAAACATCTCCAGGACTTGCGAGATACAGCAAATAGGCTTAAAATGAATTTCCTCCCCTCCCCTCCCCTCGTCTTTTCTTTTTTTTTTCTTGCCTGCTATAACCCCCCCCCCCCCCCCATCCCCTCTTTCTCCTTTCATGCTGTTTCCCTGAGATGTTGCTCACCCCCCCCCCAAAAAAGCAGGGTTTATTTGGATTAAAACCAACATGTTGTTGCTGGGATTTAACAAACGGTTCACAGACACTTTAATGTCTTTTAATTCAACCACTCTGGTCAATGACGATCAAAGTTTCCCCCATTTTCTTCTGGGGCCTACTTAAATGCAGGGAAGGGTTTGTGCATTTTCCTCTCTTCCTCAGGTTTGCGCTGTCTGCCGTCCCCCCGGCTTTTCAGCAGTAATTGCATCATTCAAGTGCGGCTGGAGAAAGAGCAGCGGCGCAGCATGAGCACATGGCACACGCACCAGCACATTAGCCACCAGGGCGCCGCTGGAGCCTTTTTGATAACAAGTGATGAATTCATACCCACAAACCCTGTCTTTATTCACTTCAAGGTGGAGAGATGTGCGTGCACGGGGGACGAGGCGCCTGGAATTAAGCGCGGGAGAGAAAGGATGACGGCGGCGAGACAATAAAGACGGTGAGTTACACTTCCACGCTTGCCTCCTCCCCGCTCGCTCATCACACAGCCCACAGCGCCGTTATAAGCAGCTTTGGATGCAAGTTTTATTGACGCACAGGTCAGCGGGCACCTATAAAGCGGGCGTCGCCGATATAAAGTGCAACGTAAACCAGGACCTTGTCATATAGGATTAATATCACCTGCAAACTCGCAATTCACCTTTGACCTTGGACGCATCCTCCCCGCGCGCCGTCTTTTACTGCGCCTTCAGTGGAAACACATCTGTCAAGCTCGACAGCCGACCAGTCGACGGCAGCATAAATGAGACAGAGAGAGAGAGACACAGTCGCTGAGCAGAGAGTGACAGAGGAGCGAGTGGCACAGAAAAGGCGGGGGGGGGGGGGGGTGACAGAAAGACGGGACGAACAGACAAAATGTAATAGGCCGTTGGGATGAAAACCTTTTTTTTTTCTGTGCGATGATAACTGGTGACAGAGCAGATGGCGGTGGCGAGAGAAACGCTTTAGAAAAGAGTGTGAAAGTGCTGAACGTGTGGACTGCGCCGCGCTCAAGTCAAAGCACTCAAGTAATGTTGTGTAAACAGCACAGGGGGGGGGGGGGGGGATTTGGGTTATTTCTGTCACAGGACACGAAAAAACAAACATTAAAACCACCGTTATAATCTGACATTATATCATGGTTTCACTTCCTGCTGTGATCCATCCTGATCGCGAATTTGTATTATTGGTGTCTCATTAAATAGAAAGACAAAATAATCAAGCCAGAGCAGCGACACAGTGATGCAGACGGGACGATCGAGCCCCAGTTTAAGCTTTTCATAAATTACCATTACATCGGAGTATTAGATCCCAAACAATTACAAATCTATCCAGTGGGAGAATAAAACATAAACATTCAATATTATTTCCAATATCATCAGACTTATCAATCCGTATGAATGAAATGATGAATATTCTGACTGCGGCATCATTTAGAAAAAGATTTTGAACCTGTTTCTCAAGTTGAGGCTCATTTTTCAGATTCAAGATATTGGAATAATGATTTGAGAAGGAGTTTGTGCTTTCAAAGAGCAAAAGAGAACCTTTTCTGATGCCCTGGATTATCAAATACACTCTTTCATTATTGGTAAATTTGTGGTAAATGTCGTTAAAAGACCTTTATTCATATTATTACTAAGCCACCCAACACATTAGTATTTATCGCAGTACTTCACAGGAATCTCTCACTAATTTATTACCCCAACTTTTTAATTGATTCAATAATTATAAATAATCTAAACTGTAGAGTATAGTAAGTTTAAGCTCAAAAGGAACCCTGGTCAGTGCAGGTCAATGGACTAATGGATGTGCAACGTGTGTCCGTAAATTCTGAGCTGTAATCCAACAACCGCAGCATCTGCCGCCGAATTGGGATGGAGATAGTGCATTGTCACTGAGCGGTTCATTTCTAAGCGACGCATGGGAGATCCCGTCTCTGGGCTCAGGCTCCTGTAGACGAGCCAGCCCTGAACCCTAAGGCCCGGAGCCCCTGCCAAAAAGCTGGATTCACAGCGAGCACAGCTTTAACGTATCATTGCACCGGCGCGGGGTCATCATCGAAGGCTACTTGAAAAGACGCAGTGTGGTTTACAAACACACTCTAAGCCAATGTGTTGTGCATCCCAGGGGTGCGTGGGGGGGGGGGGGGGGGGGCGGTGGGATAAACAGGTTGATATCTGAGGCTGTATCACAGACTTTCCACTGGGCAGCCACACGCTTCAATTCAATCATTTGTTTTCTTTTCAAATGCGGAAATCGAGACGCTATCTGGTGGGAAACAATATTCCATCCTCCCAACATCAAGCGGATTTGGGTGTGTTTATGGAGATTAGGCAGCGATTGAGTGTGTAATTGGGGACGATCAGATGAGGTCAGTCTTGGCCAGTGGGGAGAGGAGCCACGGAGCTGATACCGGCAATCGCAGCGCAGCAGAGCGGACACCCGGAGTCGGCTGGGGGGAAAGCAGGGGAATGATTAATGAACGAAGAGGTGTTGAAGGTGAGGAAGCGAGGGAGAGAGAGAGAGAGAGAGGAGGGTGTTTGACTGACAGGACATTCAGCTGGACATTATATATGCTACTGCCAGTGTGGACGTGTCCTCAGACCAGTCACTCAAGGTGTTTGTCTGATTAAACAAAAAGAAGCTCGGACTGAGCTAATGTACCGACTTCAGCCCCCCTGGTGGCTGGCTGCAGTAAAGGTCACAAACCCTGCCTCTTCCATGTTAATGGGGGATTTTAATGAGTTGTTTGATGCTATAAAAGCAGCATGATTGACAGCTGAGACTGAATCGCTCCATCCTACTGCTCACAGCACGGCTCCAAATGACGCCATCGGTGCATGATGGCAGTGTTCTTATCCAGGATATTGGCTTCATCTCAGGATAGTGGGAGGAAGTGGAGTCGTGTCTTCCATCTTTATTTCACAGTCTACGGTTGGAACTCGTTTCTGAAATTGCAGGTGAGCAAAGAAGAGGTTTAGTAAGTGCTGCCGCACACTAGAAGGTAATCTGGCTTTTAGGAACCCGATTTGCCCCTTTCGACAATCGCCACTGTGAAGTGAGTGGTGTGACGTCCTGGCCCGAAGCACCTAGTGTGTGTGTTCTGAAGATTATAAGATTCAAAATGGGTTGAATCTGTCATTATGTCTCCCACGTTTCTTTAAAACCAGTCAAGAGTTTGAAACCCTCTCGTGTGCAGCAGCTTTAATCTGACTGACAGAGCTGTGTTACAGTTTGTCGTGATCGTTATTCATTAATATACAAGATTGGGCTTAATAATTGTAATCATAAGAGTTTTTATTTAGAGGTACTAATCATACATTTATTAATACACAGAGGCTTTCAGCAACTCTATAAATGCTTCATCTTTTCAGAATGCTTCTATTATAACCGTGTTAATGAGGTCTTAATATGTATTCATATGGAGCACTGGGAAACATGCGAGAGCTCTCTTATCTCCCAGCATCCCCGTTTCATTAATTCATAAAAGCACATTTGCAAACTTTGATTAAATCCCACTTCTCTTCTTTGCAAAGATTTATTTGAGATTATATCTCTTTCCTGTGAAACGCCTTGACCGCGGTTCCCGTCTCGCTCTTCGTCCACAGGAACCGCTAAACGCGCAAGAGAGTTCATGTTATTTAATGTAATGGGTGTCACCGCAGTTTTCCCGCTAAGTTAGGCCTGTTATCTATTTGTACCTGAGCAAATAATAAAAGGTGGAAGCTAATTTACCGTGCTCAATGAGCGGCACATTTCACAGTTCATTTGGCTGTTCGTGAAACACTAACAGCAAATCACCTCTAACACCCCCCCCCCCCCCCACCCCACCCCCCACCCCACGTTTGTAATTCCAACACTTACAGCGCTGAGGCAACAAGGACAGACACATTTGGATAAAGCACACTGTGAAAGAAAAACAATTTCAATCAAAATCAATATTCAAATTATGCTTTGACCACGTCGCAGTTCAAGTGTCTATGAACATGCTGAATATTTAACCTTGCACCTGAGACAAACCCATTTGGCTTCTTTCCACTTTCAGTATAAACATAAGCTTGTAAAAATTCACTTACTCTTTGAAAATGTGAATAACTTGTACTTGATCTCTGTGGCTCTTTTATTACGAGAGGCCGCGCAGGAGACGTGATGTGATGTATTCTCGGCCGCTCACTTGAATTTATTCTCCTTTCATACACGTGTATTTTCATTTTTTTCCTCTTTTTTAATTTCGCACACAAGGCAACGGCTCCCCGTGGATTTCATACCTCTGCCAAGGCCAAACAATTTCATCTGTTTGAGCTCTTATAATAAAAAAGGAAGCAGTCTGATAAAACTCTTATCAGACTGTCGAAAGAATTCCCCCGAAAAATCTCACAACGTTGAGGAAAGTGAATTCCTCGATCTTCCCCTTTTTAACCCGAAACTTAATGGATCCTTCTCCGACCCATCCCCACGTCGCCATCAGCTTGGATGCACACAGGTTTCACGCTTCTTTGCAAAAGCCTGCTCTCAAATAAACCATCAAACCACCGGGGGGGGGGAGTTTATCTGTGTTTTTATATTTCAACAATATTCATTTGACAATGTTCAGTCTGTTCTTTCCTTTTAATGTCACACACGGACTGTTCGTGGAAATCAGAAACTAAATCGGCACTTTACAGGTTTTTGTAGATGATGATGAAATGGCAGTTTTTCCATGAAGACTAAACCACGAGGGGCCGTACAGGACATGGTAACATATTCTCTGCCTCTCACACGCACACGTACATACTACACATGTGTAGCCCTGGTTTCTGGTCGGGTCACGTCCTCTGGTAACACGCAGGTTAGTCTCACGAATTAGCACCGACACGACAGGATGGGTTTAACAGCCAACTTTTTAATCCCTCAACCGCACGTGTTCAACACCGACCGTTTACAACTGTCCCCATGGAAACACGGGCCGGTAGGAACCAAAAACAGGGAGAATGTAAATAAAAAAAACTAAATACACATTAAAATACATAAAATTGTGTGAAATGTTTAGTTATATAATAAACTTTCACTTACACAACTTAGTATGCAACAGAAATTACTATGAATATATAACATTGGTCTGATCTTATAATTAAAAACAATGTATAGAGTAAAGAGACATGTACAGAGATTTGACTTGCACATATATTCTCAAAGCCTTTAACTGAGAGCTCCTTTGTTTTAGGATATTTGCTGATACAACTGTGTCTATACTGAATCATAAACAAAGAATTAATTAGCTGAAGACATGAACATCAATCTGAATACGTCGCTGCTGCACTAGCTTTGTGGTACATTAGTCAATTTCTCCCTCTGTCACCTCCTTTTATTATTTATGCTGATTTATTATGGATTCCGCCGAACATCTGTCCTGAATGACGCAACGTGTCGACCACGGCGAGTGCATCTGGGAACAGAGTGCGGCCGCTGAGGGAAATGGTCTCAGTAATCCCAGTTTAGCGACAGCACCTCGGTCCTGAGTCTTTGACGGACGTCGGCTCATCCCGGGTTGACAGGAGACATAATTGAGTCCGTTGTGATTACGCAAGCCTTGCTGCCTCCATTTAGTCTAAAAAAAATGTTGTGCCCTGTCTCCGTTTCGCCAAGTTTTGATGTGAGGTCAGCTGGGAGTTCGCCGCTAACCGGCCGGACGCGCGGTGCTCTCCTGGTCCGACACCTGCTCGCTACGCAGGCAGCATGTTTGGTTTGGACTTGAATCTCCCCAGTGTGGGGGGGGGGTGGGCTGGAATTATGCCTCCCAGCTCCTGCGTGAATATGTGTGTATCCATGGGGTTGTATCTGTATTTGTGATGTGCCTGCCTTGTGTATGTGTGTGTGCGTCACATTGGATATGTGTCCACTGGCGCTCATACAAGAAGACAGTGGGTTAGACTCCCCCCCCCCCCCCACCCTCCGCAGCCCCCTTGCTCAGTTGGATCTCACTCCCAGTTCTGTCAGGCGTCTGTTGACATGTCCTCAGTGTGACGTGCCACCCCACGGCGAAGGAGAGGCACAAATCAGCCGGCTCCTTCCTCAGCGTTTTGCCCGAGCACCACCCGGAACCGGCCACCGCGACCTCTGCCCTCACGAGTTAAGCAGATAGCCTCGCATTAGTCTTAGAGATGGAGCCGAGGTAATCTCATGAAAAGGCTTCACTTGGTCTTCAGCTGATTATGTAAAGTGTTTCCCCAAAAGCAACAAACGGCTAAATCTGGTCTCTTCTTGCAGCTCTGTTGACGCCTTTTTTTTTTTTTTACTCCCCTGCAAGCTTAATTATTTTCTGAGCCGAAGGGCGTTATTTCATTACTGATTCATATGCAAATCAGAAATGATTGTTTGGCATCAGGTTTCACCGGCGCTTTCGTTAATACATACATTTAATCTCTATTAGCACATGTTGTCTAATAAAAGTTGGATGAATTGCTTTGCAAAGTGCATTTTGTTGGTGTTTAGACGACAGTAGCTGAACGCATGTTAACTCTGGAGGTCAGCTCTGTTTCCTGACATGTAATTAAGTATAGAATCAGTTCCTGGAAACCACCTGACACTCTGGACGCCTCTGGCAGTGGTTTGACTCTAACGCTGCATGACAATCAAATGCATGTACGGTACCACACTGCTTGTTCCGGCAGTGAATGTGGTTGGATGTTGTTCGTTTGAATAAACAGTATGAAGGCTCTGCAAGTGACGTTTATGGTGAAGATTAATAACAAAATCACTCTTTATAAAGATGGACGACATGACCGTCAAATCCTCTTGATCGCCCCCCGGTGGCAGGCTGCAGTATGTCATAAACCCCACCTCCTCCAGGTTAGTGATTTGGACATGAGCCAAACTAATAAGTACAGAGCGTTAAAGGTGCTATCTTTCACAAATGGAGGAAGTTGCCTCTATAAAGCAAGTTGGCAACAAAAATAAAAATAATTAACTATAATGATATATAATTGCAGTAAAGTTTTAATCAATAGCAATATTACAAAAGTTTAATATATGTCTATCACGCATGTATGTGTATTGATGGTTCCACAGCTCCACACCACGATCACCACTGCGCAGACACAGGCTCCAAATGACGTCGAAAGCACAAGGTGGCGACGCCTGTATACAACATATTTTAGCTTTAATTTTGTACAACAGGAGGAAGTGGAGACGCTTCGTCCATCTTAATTCAGTCCATGCGTGAAACACACTTTTAAGGCAGCTGGATATAAAGTTAAATGGTCCGTGATAAATCACACGTGCTGCTCAAGCAAGTGCGCGACTGGAAACAGCAGATGTGACGAAAACGCCACAGCCACAAGTGCACGGACACAGCAGAAACGCCACCAGGAGGAAGGGGTTTCCAGCCTTTAGCTGCATTAGCAACTTTTTCACATGTGGGTCATGGGTGCAGCTGACGGATGAGGCTGCAGTGTGTTACGTAGAACATGCACAGAGATGCTGCACACACACAGACACACACAGAGCCCGTCTCTTCTGGGTTCAATTTAGTTATCATCGTCACAGCACTATAGCGCTTCCATGAAATGGATTAGTCGTCCCAGATTTCACAGCTCTTCAGCGATAATATAAACATGAAGGTTATTATTCTGTGTGAGCACGGCTGGAAATGTGCACATCCAAACATAGGCGGGTGCTTTTCACCTGATGTTTTTGATTAGCATGTGCGCTGGCAGGCTCAGAATAGCTTCTTGAATGTTGCAGTGTCCCACTTTGAGAGGAATTGTGATAAAATGCGTATTAGGCAAGAGGCTTCATCTTCCTACCACAGAAACACACGCTTCATTTATAATATTTTCTCACTCTAGTGCAAAACCATGAACAACAAATTAATCCCCCATCCACCTTCTCATATTATACACTCACCACGTCATGTATTGAGGGTGTTTGTGTCGTGTCATGAAGGTGATGGGCTGCACGTAGCCTCCAGAATAGCTTCAGTGCTACTTGGCTCAAATTCCCCCGGAGTTGTGGGATTCCACTCCGGGGAACGACACCATTTTTCTGAGAAGATATTCATTAGTTTTTGGTTGATTGTGATGAAAGGTTTTCTCCGAGGTCAGGTTCTGCTTGAAAAGAAGCAGTGCTACTCTGGCATGTAATTTAAATTTGACAACATTGGTGTTAATAACTATTATCATGGCAACAGGAACAGCTCTCACTCATAGGGGAAGGAGAGATGTGATGATGAGGATAACGCCACACACACACACACACACACACACACACAGTTCCAGGGTTTCACTCAATTGTACTGAATATATTCAATAAGTGCAATTGTGCATTTTACTCAATCTTACAATTTCATTTAAATAAGTGTAATTCTGATGTTGGAAAGTTGTAGGTGGATTTAGATAACTTTGAATTGGTGCATGCATCTCCTATAGGTTTATATTTAGGGTCTGTAAATGCCATATATGATAATTTTCATGCAAATAAAACAATGTAATCTCTTGTCCTCTGAGGATCGGAGAATTGTTATCCAGAAAGACACCACTTCCATTAAAAGGGAAATCTGTCTCTGTGACTTGCTCTGTATTGATAATCGGGGATCTTTCTTTCTTAGGGGACCCAAGTATTGATTATCAGTGGCTGTTCCTTTGAAGGGAAAACAAAACACCATAGAAATGCCCCATTACAACAAAACAGAGCCATTAGACTCAATGATTCATTATGTTCACCCTCATTTACTCTCTCTGAATCGTCAGTGTAATACATAACAATACATTTATTGTTTCCATTTTGTTCATCAATCTATTAATTGCTAGAGGTCGATATCACTTCTTAGCCGACCTACTGTGTTACACGGACAACTGGGTAATATTGGGAATATTGGGTGAATTCTGCAGTATTCTTCTGAGAGCTTTGGTATTTTTCTACATTACACCTTTCAAAAGCAATAAGTCGCCCACATCCGTCTTCTGTCATGTGCAGAGTCACAAATCAAAATTTCCATTCTCTTTAAAAAAATGATAAGTCAGGGGTTTGGTCATTTTTCACAATTCTCTGTGATCCCCGTGGAAACAAGAGGATACAAAGCATAAGAAATAGAAACTCCTGTTGCTGTCCACACGTATGATCCCAGAGCGATTGGTCCATATGAGTTCTCATTAGCCGGGGAAAAAACACATTGTTTTCCACCAGAAAATCCATTTGTTTCCATGGTGACGCTGTCCTCCCTTGTCCAATTTCCTCGGCTGCTTTTTATGGATAGCTTTATTGAACTTTATTAAAAAAGAGGAGAGGGAGAATCGAGTCAGTAATTTCTCAGTCTCTGTAATATCGAGGTCTGTGGAGGTTGATCACACGGAAAAGGCTCAATGTGATCTTTTACTCATAGAGCATTTTTATCCTCTAAACCACTTACTGTGGTTTGACTCCCGGGCAATAAATTAACCTCCACAATCAGGAACCCCTCATGTGTGTTTCCACTCTCTCCACCACATTATCTGCTTTGTTTTAACTATACAATTACAAAATTAGCTTTCAATTCAATTGCAAACAACATAATCTGTTCTAAAATGTGTTGTGGAATTGATATTTTTCTGTGAAGCTAACATGTAGTCCGCAAATCCCTCGAGAGAAAGTTTCGTCACCTTGATGCTGCGACTCCACTGCATGATTACTACTCTGGCGCCAAATGGCGTCCAAACTGCAAGATATCTTTTAGCTTTAGATTAGCACAACAGGACGAAAAGGAGATGCATCGTTCATCTTCATACACAGAGTATGACAGATGTGACAGTCAACAGGTCTTTATGTAAAATAGCTTTTGGTGTCACACTTATTTAAGATTAGAGATTAGCCAATTCCTCTGAGAGATCATGGAAGACTTTTATATCTGATCCAACTGTAAGTAAAACAGAAAGGAGCTGTCTCCTTTATCCTTGAATCTTACTGCATGCCTCATGATGGATTCAACCTTAAGCCATACAATAGCAATCTCAGTGGTGCCATGGCCTTTTGTTACGGAGTCAAAGCCAAGTGTCAGATCCATTCAGTTCAATCATTTTCCTTTAAAGGTGGAGGGATTCCTGAATGAGTGCATCCGTTTTATGAGAAACGGGGAAGAAGGCTTTCCCGGCTTGGCTGTTTCACTGTCACAACTTTTCTAATATTTGATTACTGCATTTTAATAATTAAACGTCGACATTAATCCATCATACGAGACGTCACTGGGTTTCAAAAACACACACAAGTAAAACTACAGCGGCTGAAACGTTTCCATCTCATGTCCGTCACTGAAGAATTTGAAATTACACATGACAGACTTGTAATCTTGAGTCGTTTTGGCTGAGCTGAACATAAAAATGCTCTCTCCAAACCCCACAGTCACTGACGTAACTTCAAAATGACCTTCCAATTCCACGCTCTGCTGCATCTTCACAAAGCCGGTACACCTTTTCTTTTTTCCTCTGAGGTCTTTGAACAAGCAGCGAGCGCCTCGGTGACAGCTCTGCCTGAGACAAACAACGCCCCGGCTTCCTCAGGACTTAATGCCTTTAATTTGTTTACCTTGATCAAATAGACCTCATCACTGGAGGAATTTGTCTCCACACTGTGTTCGGCGGCTCCGGAGCTATAACTCCACACGGTCACTCCATTTGTCAGAGAGACCCTGACAGTCAGCCTAATTAGTTTGGTTGTGACAAAGGAGCTGTCTTGTGGAAGCCGGGAACATCAATCCATCCGTGTGGGCATATGTTTTCATAATGCAGCGATACAGTGAGTGGAAATGTGCCGATTAGACGTCGGGTTGAAACTGCATCTATGACACGGACTAATGATCCGTTTGGTCAAAGAAGAGAAGCTTCAGAAATGGGCTGTAAATGTACTCGTCAGATTGTCAGTGTTTGAATTGAGCTTGTTTATATGAGGCCTGGCTCCTTGTCTTGCAGGGTGTTGATTTACAAATATGTGTAAACTAAGATGGTCTCCTCTTCCTCCTATTGTACAAAAATGAAGCCAAAATACCCCAGATATGGGAGCTGCCATCTTGTGCCTTTGAGCCAGATTCTGAAGTAGCAATTGTGGAGTGGAGTCAGGATCTGCAGGCGCTCCACCAGTTGCATCGAGTCTCAGCTGTCGATCGTGATGTTTCAGAACATTTACACAACATCAGTGTGATAAGAATCGTCCATATCCGGAAGAAGAAGAAATGAAAGCATAGTAAGCGTATACATATCCAGCACTGAGCATGAATGAGCCTCATCATGGAGGAGACAGGGTTTATGACCTTTACTGCAGCCAGATGACATGGCTTTTTTTGTTTTCAACAAATGGCTTAATTCACTCCCCATACATGAAATGAATTGAAAGCTGAAAGCAATTTATTTCCATCATTTCACTACGTTTTCTATGACTTCATGTATTTTACTATGCAGATCAAAAGCAATCATTTTCAGCCTTTCTTGAAAATGTTTCCCGGCTGCAGCCAGACAGGACAGTCAGGGGGGGGAGTCATCCATCATTTAAGAGTCATTTTAACAGCCAGACATTAAAGTTGGTGGTTCAGCGTCTCCTGACATCTCTAAAAGCCACTTCGACATAATCCCGGAAACACACAAAAAAATTACCAGTTTCCTCAACGGCTTTTTGGCCCCTGGCTGACTTTAAAATGTTCTTTAACATCGCTCTCTTGGGGATTAGTTATTTTTTTTAAAATGCACCGTTCACACATTCACACACAACCTGAAATCCTCTCTGCCTCTGTTACTGCTTCTCTGCCAGCTGCTCCTGTGTGTGTGTGTGTGTGTGTGATTTATTTTTGAGATATTAAAGCGTCAGATATTCATGTAATTAAATATTAATAGATACGGATGGGTTTTGTCAAAGTGGCTTCACAGAATATCTGAGTAGAGCTTGTGTGTGTTTGTGTTTACGTCTGTGTGAGCACAGCAGAGCTTTTATTACTGTTTTTATGTCACTCAGTATTTCACAGAGAACATTTTTATTTTCCACTATATTGACCTCTTCCGCTCGGAAAAGCATAATTCTAATTATCTTGTTTATTCTGGAACACGCTCCTCAATTATCTTTTTGCTCTTGACCTTTAAAGGGTCATTTCACCCAAATCACAAAACAATTAAAAACCAGACTAAACCAAACCAAGTGTAAGGCTGAAACATGCCAACGTGCAACATTCAGAACTTAGTTGAAAAGTCTGCTGTGGAAGAAATGTGAATGACATTTGCCGCCTGTCTAACCCCCATTTTCTCTCTCCATTTTACACTCGTTCTATCCCGTCAGTGAAGGCACAGAAAAGGGTCTTGAAAAGATGAGAGACAAGAAGGTGCTAAGTTGGTGACTGTTAATACCTCCTGAGAAAATAGACACTGTAAATGCAAATGTCATGCAACAGGCCAGAGAGGAAACACTCATCCAGGGTTGATCGTTTTTTTTTAGATGTCAACTTCAACTGACACAAACAGAACTCCCTTCACCGCTATGGCAGCAAAGGTCTCTGCGGCAGATTGTCTGAAAACCAGAGTAAACAGAACCAGAGATAAATGCAAGGCTCGATACCGCCGGTCCAGGAGTGTAAGAACATCCCAGATCACGAGAGCAGAGATACCGACCCAGAAAAGCACAGAAACTCTTAGAAAGAAAAGAAAACTGAAAGTGACATTTTAGACCATATTGCTCAGCATAACGTTTTCCATCCAGCATGTTGGAAAAGTGGAACGTCGGCCACATCAATCAAATGTGCAAGAAAAGCTGTCAAACCTGTCAGTTTGGAAACAGCAGGTCCAGAAATTAGCATTTTTATTATTTTATTTCCACAGTGAAAACATTCAGTGCTGAGCCATAACCAAGCATGGGGGGGGGGGGTGTGTTCCATAGTTTCACCTCTATATTAGTGTGGGTGGTAATATCATGCAGCAGCCGCGCACTGCAAATGATCACAATCACAACTTCACTTGACCTGAAACCTGGAGGTAAACTGCTGTAGTCTTTCCTCTCTTATACACACAAGCTGCAGCATTTCCACTGAGGTGATTTCACTCCCCACAGAGAGGAGATTGGTAAAGCTCTCAATCTTTGGAGGAATCACTGCCGGGTTGCAGAGAAAAAGAAGAAACCCTTTGTAGCTTTGCAGCTCCGTCTTGCAACCGGCGTTTGACGTCGATAGACCAACTACAACCTGCACGGCGCCTTTTTGTTTTCCCGGTAAGAGAAGCTGCTGCTGACTTCTCACACTAAGGTTAATATTGATTCAGCCATTTCCCGACAAAAATGATATGGGCAAAGAGAGTCAATGTTACTTTTTCTCCCCACCTTTTGTTTATTCGCTTTGCCGAGTCTCTGACCTGAGATTGCGAGCTGATTTCACCGCTGTGAGGCCACGTCCCAGACTGACTAATGTGCTCCATGATGGAGAAGAAGAAAAATCTATTTTCCATTCATCTTTCTCGGTCCCAAAAGAAACGTGGCACCGCAAATAGAAGCGAGCCTGCTGTGCTGATGCAGTGCAGGTGGTAATGGACATTAACATTCATAGCCTGACTTGTTTTATCTGCTCCTGTGCACCTTGCTGTTCAGCACACAATCACTGTAAATGTAATGAAGTCTCAGCGCCTCTTCACACAAGGAGCCAGTTGTTTGGGTTTTCTTCTGTTTTTTTCTTAAATGTGTTTCTTTCACCGGCGTCGTGCTGCATTTGAGTGCTGTAGTTCTCACCGTGGGTCCGTTGTACTGTGGCTCATTCAGACGAAATCCCACGGTGACGACGGACCCTTCGCTGAATCCTGAATCAGGCCAACCAGCGATTGTCCAATCATAGCTTGTTGCAGGCCTGTCGAGCTTTGGATTACCCTGCATGTTGAAGTGGGGATTTGTGTTTATAGAATTTGGAAGGTTTGTCAATTAGATTTTTCCCCCTAGAAAAAGTCACTTTATGGATGTTTGAGTAAAGATAAATTTGTCACAATATGCTCGTTACAGTGTTGAAGCGCAATCAGCAAAAAAAGATGTACCTGCTATCCAATCATTAATATACATGGAACATATATATTAAAGTAGACGGAGTGTTTATCCCCACCGAGGCTCATCAGTCCCCTTAAAAATCTGCATTTCAATTTACTAGATCCTGGTTTTTACTTGGCTCAATTGCACACACTCATAGATATCAGTCTCGTAAACATCCCTTAATTTTCTTCATCAACATCCATGAAAATGTCCCCCCTCACTCCCCTCCCCCCCAGCCTATTAATTGCCCTTTGATAGAAAAACACCAAACCCTGATTGAGATGCCGTTTTTTTAAACGTTTTTTAAATTCTGTATTTATTATTTATTCAGCTTTTACCTTCAGACAAACAATTTTTTAACTCTGAGACCAAATTTTATCTTCCAAGAGCAACATATTTCAAAATGTCAGAGCCGGCGGTAAATTACTGAAGGGCTTGTTGAGATAAGGCTGTTCTCCCCCGGGACGGCGGCTGGTCAGTTATCTCCGGAGCCAGACCGCGAGCTGCTGAGATGATTGGCCGGTCTTCACGTGGCAGGGAACTCCTCAATACTCCAAACCTCCTAACAGGCTTCATCTGGATAGAGTGAGGACGATTTTAAATATTAATGGTGGTGCAAAAAATGAGATGGAATCTTAAATCAGTCTTTCTTTCCCCCTCCTCTGTCTCCATCTTTTATAACTCGCACATTTAACAGTTAAACAATTTATAGAAGCCCAGGATTAACAATGATGGATGTGCCATAACTAATGCCAGCATCACTTTCAGCAGGTAGGCTCTCTCGGCAGTGAGCACAGAGCTGCGCTGCTGTTTTTATGGCATATTTTACAAATTGCATGCGTTTTGTCAAATTGAGCATTTGACAGGACGCACGCTCATTCATGTGAATCGATGTGGCAACATGCCGGGGCTGGCTGCCACAAAAGACTTGTGCAAAAACTAAATCCTGCGTGGCTTATATCCTGCAAAGCAACTCAACGGCTTTTATTTAAACTTTTGAAAGAAAAGAGAGAGAACAACATTTTGATAAAGGAACTGTGATGTGTTTTTACGTCTGATTTATAAATAATTGAATGTACCTAATACTGTTAGCTTCCTTCTTCTAGTTTGATGTCATGCATGTAGACATCAAGTGCATATTTAAAGCTTTTACAGGGTTTTTCAATTAAAGATGCCATCGATGGTCATTGCAGTCAGAAAAATGAGAATCACCTGAAATCAAGAATATATAATTTTTAAAAATTCATTGTAAACCGCTTCATGTGCTTTGTTCAAATGTCTCAACATGCATAACAACAATAAACAACATGCATGGAAACATCAATTACAACCCGAAATTCTTACTTCGGTATCATGACACTTTTCAACATGTCGTATATAAATATTTTGCCACAGCTTCCGAGTTGTGATGTGCTGCGTCCACTTGATTATGTGCTCTTCCCAGTTTGGCTTGACCAGACAGGTAGAGACACAACTGACGCGGCGGAACCAGCAGATCCTCTCCTCCATGTTGATAAACTGCACTTTACAAGCTCGCAGCGTCGGAATTCAGCTCGGACATGCAGCCTGTCAGATACACTACGCATTTGTGTGTCAGTGTGTGTGTGTGTGTGTGTGTGGCTAGCAGGCAGAAAGCCAGCATGACCCAACTTCAGCTTTTCAGCTTTAGTGCGGAGCTGCAGACAGCTGTGCCACAAACACGCTGCTGTGGATCACCGCGAGGGCCTTTTTATTTAGGTCACATTCTGTGCTTCAGCGGCCAACAGAAGGGATCTCCGTCAACTGCAATGAATACCTCTAGTCTGACACAGCCCACTTTTTTCTAAGTGCCCCTGCAAGAAGTGGACACTGTGCGTGCCTGTGTGGTTTGCACTAGTGTGTGCGCTGCTTTGTGTGACTTCACTCCTGTGGCCTCAGCATATTGCAGCTGGGGGAGGGGATTGACCATTATATGTTTTTCCCCCCTCCCCGAACATTACAAGACTCATCTATTGGCTTAGTTCTCTTCCAGATTCTCCACAGACGGGAAATTGCATGAATAATTCCCCCCAATTTTTTAATTAAGTCAGCAGCCGGTTTACTGGAACGTCAAAGAAAATAATAAATCAGTCTCTCCCTGTATTTGTGCACGTAAATACATTCAGCATGCGCCCTACACAGTGTCCTCTAGTTATGTAAAGAACTGACATGATATTTCATCCCGCCGCTCTGTCTCCCTCATTTTCTCTTATCGTCTCTCCCTTCACTTCCTCTCCTCCTCCTTGTTTTCCTCTTTTTATATTTTTACATTTACCACAGTGGCCTTTGGTAGCGCATTATAAATCGCAGTAATGAATTCCCAGTCACCGAGCTGCAGCGCCGAGCGTGGGCTCTTATTAGCTTCACCTCCAGTCCATTGGAAACGGTGTGGGTTCAGCAGCTGTAGCCAGTCGCAGCTCCAGATGGGTGCGGGAGGCAGTTTACGGGCGCTGATGGATGCCATTGTTTTCATGTCACCATGTAAGGGAAAGGTCGTTTATTGCCGGTTGCCTTGACCGGGCCAGGGTTTTACCAGCCAATTAGTTTGGCCTTAGCCGGGAACTATGGAGGGAAAAGCGTTCGATCAGGCTGTGATCATTTGTGGTCTTTGCTAGTGAGGGATGTGCATGCACGTTAAGGAGGTGTACTGTAAAGCAGAAAATACAATAAACGCACTGGATTGAATGTAAGAGGCTGCACGAGGCAGTGTTGGCGAAATCATCTGAGGGATTATGGCTACATCCACACTGCTATGCTACTACCACCGGAGTGTTCAAACACATAAAACAGAGAAGTTGGAAAACGCTCCAGACCCCATTTTAGTTTAAGAACTCAGGAACATATCAGCAGCGAACCTTTGCCACCCGTTCACTTCCAATCTGTGCGAGCGAGGAGGCAAATTAAATATTTTCTTCCTGGGGTGAGGCAAATCACATCGTGGCTCCGAGTGGAGTTCAACTTCGACCCACGTTACTTGCTTCATCATCACGTATGTGTGCCTGTGTCTGGACGGGAAGAAACAATGACGTTCAGAAACTATGACATTTTACTTCTTGATTGGTTACCAGTGGTGAAGGCAAAACATAAACACATACTGTTGGTAACCTGCTCCACCTTGACGTCGGTCCAGGGAAAGAATACCTTCTTTTTATTTGTCACCTACACCTGCAGAGTAGACAATCTGCTTCCTGTTTACACCGGCACACGCATGCCCAGTGTACGTGAATGGACACATGATATGTGTTTTATCACTGATATGGAACTGTAATGCTTGTGTGGACGGAGATTGCTTCAGTTTAAATACAGTTTTAAAATAAGAAAATATGATGGATGTAGCCTGAGACTCTTCAGGATATCACCAATATCACACCACAGTTTTTGCTGGGTCACACTGATGTTGAACAGTTTCACTCGAGCTGGAAACACATTTGAACTCTCCTTGATATCTCGTCTTCGTTTTGTTTTCCTCAATCCCCTGTCACCAAGCGAACAGAGCGGTGGCGGAGGAAGCTGCAGGATAGATATGGATGTCAGGGACCACATGCCAACTGGCTGCTATATTTAGAGTCGCTCTTTCTTTTTAAGTTTTGAAGGACAAAAATAAAAGGTTGGAAGAAAGAATCGGCCCAACAACATCAGGAAATGTCCTCATCTGTGAAATGGTGCCAAAAAGCATCTTCGTCAAATTAAAGCCGAATGAATGCACCACACTGTTTTTTGAGTGTATGCAAATATGAGATATTTATAATTCTCTTCTCTCTCTTCTTGTTTGTTTTGTCTGTTCTTCCTCGTGGCTGTGTGTTTCTCTGCAGAAGTAGTTTTTGGGGCCTGTGCAGACTTCCCGCCGCAGCAGTTGGATGTCGACGCAGCCACGATGACAATGAAAGGCCTGTCCAGCAGCCGCAGTCACCATCACACGGTGACATGTGACCCCTCTTACGACTCCATGACCCTGGGGCACTCGGATCGCCGGCCCTACTTCCTCAACCCTGGCGAGGCTCATTCTGCTGACCACCCTTGCTACACCCAGCGCAACTCCTTCCAGTCCGAGTGCAGCGCCTACCCTGATCTGGCCAGTTGCACCTTCCCTCGCAGACATTACAGCTCCCACCATGAGCTCAAGGAGGAGTGCGGCGCCGTGGTGCCTTATACGGGGCAAGCGGGAAGCGTTAAGGGAAGCGGAGGAAGCAACAACCGCATCTCCTCGAACCTGCTGGAGCAGTTCGAGTGCCAGGCTCCGGTGCGGCACGAAGGCTACCACACGCTGCAGTACAAGCGCACCGCGGTAGAACACCAACGCAGCGACAGCCCCGGTCGGATCCGGCATCTCGTTCACTCTGTCCAGAAGCTTTTCACCAAGTCCCACTCCCTGGAGGGGCCGTCGGGGGGAGGAGGGAGCGGGAGGATGAACGGTAGCAAGTCCAGTCCTGACGACCCTCCCTCGTCCTCCGGCACCCTGAAGCACAGCAAACGCAGTAAGAGCAAGGACCGCTCAAAGTCTGAGCCCAAGATGCGCACCGCCATCTCAGGCTACTGGAGCTCAGACGACACGCTCGACCGAGAGATGTGCCTCTACCACCATCACCACGGGGGCACTAGTGGAGGCCTCCCCTCTGGGGTCATGACTATGGGGCGCCACCCTGACAAATCTCAGTCGCAGTACTTCATGGAGTCCTACAACACTATCAGTGCCCACTCGCTCAAGACGTCACGCAGCAACAACGACGTGAAGTGCTCGACGTGCTCCGGGGGCAGCGGCGGCGGCGGCGGGCTGCCGCTGGTGAGCTCGCTGGACGGCCAGGTGCAGCTGAAGAAGAGCTCGTGGTCTTCTACGCTGACGGTGAGCAGAGCAAGAGAGGTGTACCAGAAAGCCTCAGTCAACCTAGATAAAGCTCTAGTGAAAGCCGAGCAGGGACGCACCTGCCACTTCCTACAGGTAGGACAGTTACCGCATCCCCACCACCAGCATGTCATGCTCCATGCATCATCCGGCGGCAGCTGCTCCTCCATGCCGCTCCTCCATGCCGCTGTGTTCCTGCATGTGTGTGTGTGTCTGTGTGAGTTAGAGAGATGGATCAGGGAGACGCTGGCCCACGTCCCGTCATGTTCCAGTGTGTCTCGCATTATGATCATCGCCCTCATCTTAATCCCTCGTATCGTCATGAACCAAAATCATCACTTGTCATCTGCTCCTCTCTGTGCATGGAAACAGTCACACTCATGAGCAGGTGGATGTTTATGTTCATTACCTCCTGTGCTGCAGAAGTCGCAGGATACTGTGTTTAGCATTCAAACAGGAAGCTGATTTTATATCTATTTTCTGACCGGTCAGGTTCATGTAGCATCACCGCAAACCAGCATTTATGTTTTCTTTACAGTATACAGGCCCAGAATGGCTGAATCAGAAACACCCATCTTATCAGCTATCAGAGAACAAGACTTACATACAGCACAACTCTGAGATCAGAGCGAGAGAGAGAGCGAGCGCATCACGAAAGGAAAGACAAAATGCACCAGTCCCCAAACTCAGTTGTCACACGTACTCAGAAACGCACAAGGACACACACACTCACACACATCAGCCCACATGATCCTGCTTCTCTTGTTCTGTGTTGGAGAAGATAGAAGTGTTTCAGATTGCATACAGGTCCTCTCATCAGGACAAGCTCAAAGTATAAGCCTGAGGGGAGGCATGGAGAGAGTAGAAGGAGAGAGTGAGTGTGTGTGTGTGTGTGTGTGTGTGTGTGTGTGTGTGTGTGTGTGTGTGTGTGTGTGTGTGTGTGTGTGTGTGTGTGTGTGTGTGTGTGTGCGCTGCAGGAAAAGGACCAAAGAGAGCAAATAAAGGCAAAAGCGGACGGTGTGAATGGGAGGGGAAGTAAAAGTCATAAAGCGAGAGTGAGGGAGCATAAAAGACAGAGGAAGTTCTGCGTGGCCGTGCATTTTAACAGGCCCTGAGAGCGGAGCGAGCACATCAAGGAAGGATGTTGCCGTCGCAACATTTCTCCCACTCCAAAAGAGCCATTGCTTCTATTCTAGAGAGACAGATGGAAAAAAACAGGCTTTCAAGGAGAGAAGCCTGACAAGTAAGTTAAATTCTGAAGCCTTACAACAAAGACCCGACACGTTATTTGCTTCCCCCACTTGGATGGGGCTCCTGTAATCCAGCGTTCACACACACACACACACACACACCTCATTTAATCTCATGCATTTAGGCAACATTCACAGGTTAGAACATCTGAGATATTCTCTCCTCCACTGCGAAGGTAATAGGATTAAAAAGCGTGACTTTGTTTAGTTTTTTCCTTTTTTTATGGCTTTTATTACTTCCTCAGTCGCAGTAATTCAATTCTTTTGACGTCATCGCCGACCCAATCTTTCCCGAGATGTTAACACAGTGTGTGGTTGCCCCTGACATCAAGGTCAGCTTGGTTTCCTAGCTACACGCTGCTCTGTTGAATGATTCTCCTGCACTTTCTTCTCGTTCTGTATCTCATTTCTTTTCGCTTCAGAGCTGGTGCCCTAACAGCCACTCACGTCGGGGACTGCAGCGGTTTCGACCGAACAGAACTCCCTTTGTTTCCCCCCCCCCCCCCCCACCCCAACCCACCTCTCTCCATGTCTCTCTCTTGTTTAGATTGGGGACGGGAGATAGTTTTGCCTCCTTTTTTTTATTTTTTACCCTCATTAGTGCGTCTGGAAAGTCAGGAAAGCAGACGGAGGCCGGGCCACTGCAACGTTTTGTCAGAAATAATTAATTCCTTGCATTTGATATGCCGCATGCATCACAGGACAGACAAAAGAAGGCCTCGGGCACTCGCAGGCTCATGGTATGATCAAGGCCGACTGTGCATTGATACTAGTGCCATTTTTTCTTTTAAAGGCATAACGTGCACTGTGTGATACCGGTGTTGTGTCAGAACAGGGCAGGAAAATACTGCAGCCCACAGAGTGTCTTTTTTTATCTTCATGACCTGTAGGACGACCTGTGTTCGCTCCCCTCTTACCTTATCTCACTTCATCTCCACAGGTGCCTCAGGATGACTGGAGCAGCTTCTCTCCGCTGGCGAAGGAAGACGAGATCCCGTGCCGGCGGATGCGCAGCGGCAGCTACATCAAAGCCATGGCGGAGGAAGACAGCGGCGACTCGGACTGCAGCCCCAAGCCCTCGCCCAAGGTCCAGGCACGGCGGGCGAGTTACCTGAAGGCCACGCAGCCGTCTCTCACGGAGATGACCACGCTCAAGTGAGTGTGTGCTGTGGATGAAGTAGTTTCTATATTTATTATTTACTTTTTTTTTATGTCTCTGCATCTGACTTCACCCTCATGCAGCCATGAAACGGTGAAAGACAGGGGGCAGAAGTCTTGTGCTGCAGAGAGCCGGGCTGTGATCGATTAGTGGTCGCTGCTGCTGGTCGCACAAACATGCACACACACCCACGTGTACTGTGTGTGCAAGTGCTGCTGCGCGGGGGCCCACTAATGACCTGAATTTGGCCCCAGGTACACCATCATATAACCCAACTGCAGTGCTGCACACTGGAGATAGAGGACGAGGCAGCTGACATCTTGTTTTTACACTGTGGGGACAAGTCTGTGTTACACCCCGCCATGATTAAAGAATCAGCGTTGTTGTTCCATATGTTTCGGAGCCCACTCTCTGATCTTTCCTTCCTCGTGAAGAGTCGCTCCAGAGAAGCTGTGCGGTTGTTTTTCTACCCTCAGACGAGCGTAACCTCCTTCCTCCTGTTTAAGACATAGTGCACAGATAAAGCTCCTATTTAAGCAGTGGGGATTATTCCTGGCAGACAAACAAGCTCAGAAGGAAAAAATTATGCTCCCTCACTCAACAACAGCAAATTTCCACCATTTAGTTTATTCCTGGCCTAGATTGTATTGTGTCATTTTTGATATCTCACCGAGAACAGACATCTTTATTAATAGGTTCATCTCCTCGTCTTTCTGCCCCTCCGTCCATGGTCGTCGCGCTCAGGACATTTATATGGAGTAGAAGAAAAGCGACAGATGGAAGAAAGAGGAGAGGGTTAAAGAGGATATTAGACAGAGCTGACGGAGAAGAAGAGGTTAAGGAATCATTAAGATAAAGTGCGTTGAAGATGAAGAATAATGGGAAGAGGAGAGATAAGAAAAAGATGAATCTAGATTCTGCAGCAGGAATCAGCAGAGGGCTTCACACAGCCTGTATTCCTGACTGACAGAGGAGCATGTGTTCATTAATGTCACTTGTTCCATGGATGGACACCCTGGGACAGGCTGACCTCCCCCCCATAGGTGGCACTGATTACAGCCTGACTCTGCCATTCACGCTGCCACAATAGAAATCACTTGGTGCTGCCTATAATCAGCCCCGCAGGGAAATCAAGAGCCGAAGTGGATAGAGACGATGCTGTAGGTAGATGCTTCTTTGACTTTATTCTTCCATCACAGACTCCCGGTGGCTGATGCGGAGGATTCACACAAATCTCCGAGGCTCAGGATATACGTTGTGATTTCTTTTTTTGGGCTTCACAGATGAAACCTTTTCATCTCAGTCATCAAGCGAGTGTGGTGCCCCAGAAAAAAAAAATTGGGATGTGCTGTGTGGGGAGAATCGAGAAGAGACAAAAAATAAACATGAAACACGCACCAAGACCGAAAACAGGAGTTGTAAAACATTTGCTGTGATATCAATACAATAGTGTGAAAAGTTATCAATAGATTGGATGTTGGAAATATATATTTTCTATTTAAAAACAATTCTGTACCAAGCCACAGTTATTTGATTTAAAGATATATGTAACAAATCTTCATTGAAATGTCTAAAAATTATGTTTGTCTCATAACATGAATAAAACTTCAATACCTTTGTATCCGTGAACATGATTTGAGCGTGAGTTAGATTTCATCAGCAGTCGTGGTGAAGACAACAACTCCCATCATCCCTCTCTGCTCCACGACGTCATCAAACCAAAGTCTCCATTTGTCTTTGACATGAGAGTTTGGTTTTTTTTTTTCTCAGTTGTCTTGATAACCACAGGAAAAATCTTTCCCAAACCACAACCAAATCATATTAGTAGCCATTACTTAGCGGCGCAGTGGTACAGTGGTCCGCACCGTCGCCTCACAGCACACTGTGCATGTTCTCCTCATGTCTGTGTGGGTTTTGTCCATTTTGTCAGTTGATGTGGAGCAATTGTATCTGGTTTACACGGTGACATATTGTGAAATAAATAAATGAGATGTTTTTTTTTTCTTACTGCACTATGATTAAATTGCTATTAGCTCATCTGTCGTTCAATTTCCCCCTGTTTGTCTCCACTGTCCTCCCTCTCCTTTCTGCCACCCAAGAAAAAGAATAATCCCGTTTGCTTGGCTGTGGAAACGACGCTCTATTTTTAGGAGGAAATGCATAATTAAAGCAGACCTGACCTGGAGGCAGCAGAGTCAGACTTGTGTGTCTGTGCCTGTATACAGTGTGTGTGTTTTTGTGTGTGTGTGTGTGTGGATGAAATGTCATATGAGAAGGTGAGAGCCGGGGTGTGAAATACACGTTGTACTCTGATTTGACGATAGATTTTCGAATCTGCGTCGTATTCGTCTCTCTCTCGCTGCACTTTGTTCCCTCTGAGTCGGTTTAGTAGGTCACACTGTTTGTCAAGAGGAGCATGAGTCAGCTTTTTTAGCTTTTATTCCCCCTGATTAATGGATTGTTTAGCTCACACCAAACTGCTGCATCACCCAAACACACACACTTCGCACAACCGCACACATGCACGTCGGGCGTGAAGCATGCTGAGAGATCTGATTGGAGGCAGGTGAGAGCTAATGAGACACCTATTCATCTTCCTCGGAGATGGGAGCAATTATGTGTGGGTGTAGGTGTGTGTGTGTGTAGGTGTGTGTGTGTGTGTGTGTGGGTGTGTTTTGTCGATTTGTACGTCGAAAGAAATTCCATCTGTGTGTTCTCACTGTACGCTGCCTCACAAAGTACAAGGTGCTTCAAGGGCAGACTCCCTGAGCTACTGCCAGTGTTTCTCAGTAGTACTGTGCTTGTTGATTAGATAACGGTGTCTCCTGAAGCAATTGTGGATTGATCCATATCTCTGGGTTCGCACACTCTGCCAAGTACTCTGCAAATTCCTTCTCTCACCCTCTTTTTATCACTTAATCTCTCCCTCTCGCTCCCCCGCTCCTTCGTCTCCCTCTCGATTTGTTTCTCGCCGTACAGCCAAGCTCATATATATATATTTTTTCTCTCTCTCTCTCTCTCTCTCTCTCTCTCTCTATCTCTGTTTTTTGTCCTTGCAGGATTTCCACGGAGCACTCGCCCAAGCTGCAGATCCGGAGTCACAGCTATCTGCGGGCGGTGAGTGAGGTTTCCATCAATAGGAGTCTGGACAGCTTGGACCCAGCAGGGCTGCTGGCCTCGCCTAAATTCCGCTCGCGAAACGAGAGCTACATGAGAGCCATGAGCACCATCAGCCAGGTTAGTGGCACCCAGGGGCCCGAGCCTCTCTGCCTTGGCCCTCGCACGCCCCCTGTACCTCTACTGTTATGTCCAACGAGGTCATGCAGGGGGGGGAGGAAATCCCATCCGTAGTCGTCCTCGGGGCTTGAATTAACAGGATTATCAGGTCACCGCCCGGCGAAGAACGACGAAAAACCCCCAATCTCCCCAATTAGCGTGTTCGTCTGCTCGCTGTCATCTGGAGCTCGTGTGATCGCAGGTCCCCTCCTTCACCCTAATGTTCTCCTTCTGCCTCGCCATACGTTAGGAAGCAGAACCACCAGCTTAACATTCTTCAATATGACGTCTGCTGTGTGAGAGATGAAAAACAAGCATTAAGATGCAGCCATGTGAATATTATGAATAACTGAAATATGGATCAACACCAAATAATAATATAATGATAATAAAAATATGAAATAAATAAAAAAGAACATGTTAGGATTACATTTAAAATTAAGTTCAATTAAAAAAAAATGCATAGAAACAGAAAAGACATCTCGTTAAAGGCTGAAGTAAAGAGAGAAGTTTTCTTTTAAAGAACTGAACTAGCTTCTCTGGTGATGAGCGTTTGCCAGGAAACACTCGGCGGTGTGTGATCGTCACGTCTTCAACAGAATATCGGTCATTTTGGTTTTTGAACACAGCTTCACACTCTACATTCTGTGGAGTGACAGGAGAGCTTAGCTTTACCCTCTTTTTTTTTCGCGAGCTCCCTCTCCAAAGCCCAGGGGCAACATTTTGTCTCGTGGACTGAACGATCGGCCCCTTGAGACGTCCTGTCGAGCCCCGGTGCGCAGCAGGCCCAGAGGACGGTGACACGCTGGACCTGGAGTCTACAGAGACACCTCTGGACAAAAAGGTGCTGCTGGGGTCTCTGTCTCACTCACTCACTCTCATGTTGAAAGTACAGAGGCTCAAAATCCGAGGTCCACAATCCTTTCTGACTCCAAGCTCTTCAGCGTAAACTCACACTTGTTTGACCCACAGACTGAATATAAAGATGGACGACACATCTCTAGAATATCCTGGATACGGGCGCCGCCGTCTTGACGTCATCAGAATCTGCCGCAGTCTCAGCTGTCAATCATGAACGTTTCACCCTGTTCTTATAGCACCAAAAAATGTATCCAAACCAAACTCTCCAGAAAAATGTATTTAATGTGAACTTTGAAGTTTTAGTTTGGTCCTTATCCCAGCCAACAGGGGGCGATCAACATGGATCGGCTTTACTTTTGGGGAGCTGTCATGTCGTCCATCTTTACGTACAGTCTCTGGTTTGACAGTTTACTTCACTGACAAACACCCGCACTCTCAGCTCTGGTCCGTGGCTACATCCCATTCCTCTGTTTTGCTCCCCGTGCAGACATTTTGCAAACTTTGATGTAATTGGATCAGAGGCTTCAAGGAATGGAATGGAGCTCCAGGTTTATCTGCCCTCACGCATCCTAATCTCCACACATCCATCTCACAAGCCCCCCCCCCCCCCCCCCCCCCCAGAGTTTTCTAAGTTTTCTTATTCTCCTCCTTTAGACCCTGTTTCGACCATGTTATGAAACACAAGCTGCACTCGCCGATGACGTAGTGAGATTTCCTCGAGTCTCGTCTCAAATCCCAGTAGTCCTAGTTTTGACACTTTCTTCTTCTTACCTTTTAATAACAACACTTGTAGTTTTTTTTCACTCTGCCCTTTTGAAGTTTTTATCCCACAGTGCTTCCTCCCCCTCTGCATTGCTTTTTCTTCGATATACTTCTCTGTTAATTGTGTGCAAAATTCCCCCACGTGGCTTAAAGCTTCACAAGATGGCGTGGAGGTAAAAGTCGGAGCAATCTGAAGCAACATGCACCAAGCTGCCGTGTAGTTGTTGAATCTATTGTAAGTGTTTTTCTATTTCTGAGATTTGAGTGAGTTTTTACATCAAACTCCTGCCTAGTGAAGCTTTAAACTGGGGAATAGCTGTGCAACAGTGAGCAGTTCTAGTCAATAGGCAATTCCCATGTTGCACCTGTGCATTTTTATTTTTCACTTTTGTTTCTCCCTGTGCATGGTCACATATGCTCCTGTGTGTGTGTGGTGTTTTAATCTGGGTGTGTGCGTGCACTTGCCGTATGTCCGCGTGTGCCCCCCCCCCCCCCCCCTCCTCTGCAGGTGAGCGAGGTGGAGGTGAACGGGCAGATCGAGGCGGTGTGTGAGTCGGTGTTCAGTGAGATGGAGTCGCAGGCGGTGGATGCCCTGGACCTGCCCATGGCCGGCTGCTTCCGCATGCGGAGCCACAGCTACGTGCGTGCCATAGAGAAGGGCTGCTCGCAGGAGGAGGAGGAGGCCGGCGTCGCGGCGGGCAACAGGAGGAGCCACTCGCCCCCGCGCACGACCACCACGGTCAGGACCATCCAGAGCAGCACAGGTCGGTGGGAACATGCACTTGTGCTCGTGAACATATGAACATGCATAATCCACAGCGCATTATAAATTAATGTGTGCTGTGTGTTTAATTTATGCAGCATGTGTATAGTGTCAGCAGTGAAAGATAAATAAATTAGAGCTGCAGTTACTGCAAAGGGAGATTTATCCTTATGCATAAAGACTGGACAATGCCAACAAATCATATTTTCTCATTTTTATTTGATTTACCTTGTTAAGCCGCCCTCTGAGTTGTTCCACTTTGCAAACTCTGACCCAAACCCTCTGCCTTTTTTATCCATCTGACCCAGTTTTCCTCTCAGATACAATATGATGAATGCAGAGCTGTGTTGGGGTTTTTTCCCCACATAAGCTTATTCGGGCTGTAAAGCTCAGTGGGTCTTATTTTAGCCCACTTGTGTGCCTCATGGTCTGGAGCGCTTGGCTTTCCAGCATCACTGCATGCAGTATTGATGCTGAGTGGTGCTGGCATCCAGCGCTGGGTGCCTCTGCGTTCCCCGATGCAAATCCAGACGTCATTCCTTTACACCGTGCACGTTGAGTCATCGTCGCCTGACGCACAAAGGCTTTCTCCTCCGTTCCTTTTTAATTATGCCAATTAAACGACAGCGTTTCCCCCAAACCTAGCTGACAAGGCTACAGGCGGCTAATTAAAGACATTTACTGCAAATTGAGAGGATGGCAAAAGTAGTTCAATCAATTCAAAGGGCTTTGAATTGACTCGGAGCAAACGTTTATATAATGCTGTTTAAAATTTGCTTCAACTCACTCTCTTCTTCTTCACGACTATAACATCGGTCTCCAGTTATCCAGTTAGTGAAAGGAGTCAAAATATGAAGTTGCGCCGAATCGTTTTACGATCAAACATCTTATTGACAAGTTCAAGCGAACAATACAATTAAGGGGAGTGGAGAATTGAGTTGATTGTTCTATTGTGCGGTGGTAGTTACTGATCTATAACAGGAGACTGATAAGATCAAGAGAAAGGCCGGTCGGAGCCTCTTCCCCTGAGGAAGGAAGAGATAATGAAAACCATCTATCAGATGAAGCGGTGTAGGGACTTAACTTTGGTTTTCCAGCTCCACTGCTGCTGTGTAGTGCTGCTGCTACACATGGTGCAGGTACTTTCTTTCTCCTGCTCCCATCTGTCTTGTGTCTCTCACATGATGCTGGGCGAAACAGCACAAAATACTGATATTGATATATGCCAGTAATTATCACGATAAACGTCATATTCATTTCTTTCAAGTTTTACACACTACACTCTATTCCTCCTATACATAATGTATATATAGATTAATGATGCATCTCCACTTCAGAGATGAAGCCAAACTGGGTATACTTTGACTTTTTAGTTTGGTCCGTGTCCCATGCGTTAACATGGATGAGGCAGGTTTTATGACCTTTGCTGCCGCCAGCCAGCAGGTGGCAATCAAGACTCTTTGGCTTCACTACAATAGATATGTTGACCTTTATTAATATTGCTAGTGATGAATATTATATTGCAATTATATATTATTATCAAACATAATTATAGTTGTATTTCCCACACTAAGATGTAGGAGCAACTTCCTTCATCTGTGATCATTTGCTATGAATGTAAACACCTTTACTACTCTTCTCAGTTAAAGCGTTAGTGTGTGTGTGTGTGTGTGTGTGTGTGTGTGTGTGTGTGTGTGTGTGTGTGTGTGTGTGTGTGTGTGCTCGTGAGTGTGAGTCACACACATCTGCAGCTGGGGCCTCACAGCTGTTACAGAATTAACGAACATCCGTTTTTTGGGCCCTTGAGTTTGTCGTGTGATGAATGGATGTTGAGAGAGGAGGGATCAGTCTGCTCTGTGTTTGCTGATGATCTGACATTATACTGCTGTGACCAGTCTCCCGGCCGGCCTTCATACCTCGCTGTGATTGGCTGCAGTCTTCTTCCTCTGACCTTTGACCCTCATTTGCTGCTGACCTTATTATATGGTGGATCCGGCTCAAACGAACACGACAGGGCGAGCGGGTCAGCGTGGTGCGTTGTGAGGCTGTTGGTCGTGAAGGTAGGGGATTGATTCAGATTACTGTCATAGTTACGCCGCCGCACAATTCATCACCTCCTTAGATGTTCACCACTGAGTCGTCAGTCTCTGTAATTAATTAGCTCCCTCTCCTTTTTCTCCTCCTGGGGGAAGAGCGTGATTGAAGAGGGGAGGAAGAAAGAGAGACTGGAGGGAGAGGAGGAAGAAGATCTCAGTCCAACTTTATTCTGACCGTTTACCCCTCCACCTTTTTATCCAGTGCACTGTGTGTTCTCACCCTCACACACTGTTCTCGCAGTATGTGAGATACAGGGTCTGCAGGCAGTCGAAGACCCTTTAATTAACACCACTAAACTTTAATTAATATCTCCAGAGGGAAATATTCTCCTATATATGTAATTAACAGCTGTAGTTGGTTCTATAAACTCCAGCTGCTGATTACGATTTTACATACAATTATTAGAATAAGAATAATATTATAGTATTGTAACAGTCTTAATATTGTCTTTCTTCATATAAGTAATTATATGCATCTTGCTCATGATACTTATTTACTCTTAATAAATATTTTGGTTGCAGGACTTTTATTTGTAATTAATCTGCATGTTTTATTTGACTTTGATCTGAATACTACTTCTGAATACTACCCTCATCATAGACACACAAGTGGTTCTGCCCTTACAAACAAATGCAAATAATAAATATAATAAACAAATATTATGACATAGCGATTATGTTGTATATTCTAAATGTCTCATTTGCATCCACACACATAAACAAGTGCATATGCGAAAAGGCTGACCTCATTTATACATATTGTAATAATAAAACTGCATTTGAGCTTTATTTGACTAAAAGATTTTATATTTTTCATTTAGCACTAAATGTCGCTCAAGTGCCTGAAAAGCAAAACAACAACAACAACTTGAAATAGTCAATTTGTACAACAGACATTTTATTTGCAACTATTTTAGTCGATTTTTAAAAGAAAAATCTCCTCACATCCAATATGAGGATTTTCACTGTTTGTTGTCTGTTTCAGTTTCATCATTTCACATAAAACCTTTTGGAGTTTTGGTGATGATGTGAAGACGCCACCTCGGACTCATATAATAGGTACAGGGCTGTATTAACGATGCACAGTATGTTCTGAAAGTCACGCGTCAAACCATGACCCATTTAATTAGCAAATCCCTTTTGATTTCCATTTCACAGTCGTATTCTTCTTTCTCTACCTATTGTCAGTGTTTGTTGATCAAATCCACCGTATGAAAAGTAGAATGTGCAGCGATAGAGAAAAGGACGATGTGACAGGCGGGCGACCATCACGAGTTGCTCAACGATGCGAAACCTTATCAGGTCATAAACACGGGAGCGACTCCTATTGCTACCTCCCGTCCGACATGATGCAGACGTCTTGTAACGTGTTCCCATAATGGAGATGTGCAGTAACATCCCCGTACGCCGCTCGCTCTGCAGTGCTCACTGCGGACGCACAATACCCACGGGGGAAATAATAGCAGCAAATGAACAGGCCGGAACAATATGTGTTATGTAATCTCATATACATTATATAAGAAGATTCTCTCGTGGTAACTACCTGCCAGCAAACAGTCAGAAACACAGAAGCATGCACACACACACACACACACACACACACACTGTACATTTTCCCGGAAATCGACAGGGACATGAGAAGTGAAGAAATGGTTGAGGTGAATATTTCATGATGTTTCTGAAGAATGGTTCAGGTCCCAGCTGGAGAAAAACAGTCCCACACTTATGGTTCTGCTCCGACTTGTCCCCTCGGCAAAACATCACACACACACACACACACACACACACACACACACACACACAGGAGCGACCTATCAGCGTCTCCCTTCAGTTCGCCCACTGCTCTGCTCTAGCCCATTATTATTGATGATCTTTTTAATCCTGAGGAAGGAGGCAGGAGTAAGGGGCCGCACTTTGATCTCGTCTCTTTGAACGCCAAGTGGCTGTGGTCGCTCACACACACACACACACACACACACACACACACACACACACACACACACACACACACACACACACACACACACACACACACACACAGAGCTGTTGCCTTGGATAGGCGTGTTGACCGAGACATCAGCTCCTTTGGATCGGTTTAACAAAATCTGGAGCAGATCCTCTTTCTAAATCTCGGGGAAAATCCATGGCAATCTTTTAATGTGCGGATTTCACTGCCTCTAAGCTCCTGCTCCTCCACCCCACGTCTTCTCCAGTTAACATATTCATCACCTCTTCCTTCTGCTTCGTCGTAGACACGACAGCAGCCTTCTCACAAGGTGATTCCAGCCTGTTGTGTCACTAAGAGACCTTCAATTAGAGTTTACACACACACACACACACACACACACACACACACACACAGATCTTATGTCAAGGACATGTGCCACAGATTCTGTTGTTCTTTCTCTAAACCTCCTTTTCCCTGCCTCACTGACTTGATGTCAATTATCCAGCCTCATTTTCCCAGCATCTGTTTTTCAGAGGTGCAGAGGGATTGGCTGGAGAGAAAATAAAAAAGTGTCCCTTTCTTACCGGCTACAAGACAACGTCTAATTTAGCCCCGAACAGAGACACGGCGCTCAATAAAGCATTCCTTAAGTAAACGTTTGAGGGATGCTCGTGGCTCATTTTGCTGATGGTGACGTCAGACACTCTGTGGAGAACCGCCGCTTCATTTCGTTTTCTGACGCCGCTGTGGGCGCCGTTCTCCATCTGCTCGTACTCTATAATACAGATTTATGCTGTAGAGGTCTTAAAGGTCATTTTGGGGAAATGAGATATGAAAGAAGAGCACAATCCAACAGTTTGATAAGATCTCTGTTTGCAAATGAAGGCGTATAGGGGTTAAATATCTGAGATTCTATTAATAACAATAGGAACATGATTTGTGCATTTATTCAGGTATAAGCTTTACAACAGGGATTATCCGAGAGCCAGTAAAACACAGATTATATAAAACACTGATAACTTCAGGTGTCGGGAAACAGTTGGAAGGAAAGAGTGAGGAGGTGAAGTTTCTAAAGATGCTGCCAGAAGACGTCATATTTCATTTTCACTTAAGATTCACTTAAAGTGTTTTAAATCAGGAGAGACTTCTAGATAAATGAGAATGAGTAAATTAGAATGTAATTTAATTTATTGCGAACAAGAGGAATAGACTGTGGCGCTTAGACCCCAGCAGGAAGTAGAACTCCAAGGAAGCGATCTTATGAATGAGGTGTTTCAGATATGAGAAAGACTGCCCCCCCCTGTTGTCTTGATTGAGTTTAAGGGACTGTTGGGCTTTGGCGGAGGTATGCGCTCTACTGAGTGACATTTTAATTGTATATTTCATTCTGATTACACAAGAAAAACTGAGCATATTGACATATTGACATCAGCAGATTTAAAAACAGAAATGTAACACAGGTGGATGTGATGGATATCAAAACTCAGTTTGTCTATAGTCTGGAAGTCACATTCACATCAGTGTGTTTTTAAATGAACCGCTTCTCCTGTGTATTCCACCTCTTTACAGCAGAAACACAGCCTGTACAACACTGCCCCCGGGGGCTCAGTGGAACACAGCAGCACCTCCCTGCCCTCGTCCTCTTACAGTAGCTGCGAGAGTGGGTGGATGAAAACTATCAGACAGCTTGACCCAATTAACAATCACTGCCATCACTGGCACTTTTCCAATACTTCTGTTCTGAGAAAGCGCGTGAGAATAAATATCTCTGGGTTTCCCACTGTGTTAAACGGAAGTGGCAGGAATACAGAGCGCTGGAGTCTGTTTGAATCAGGATCAGGCCGAGCATCGGACCAGACCCACCCCCACCCCCTCACACCTCCACCAGCCCACGCAGAACTTCCAGGAGCAAGGCTGAAATTTGTTTGTCATATGTCAGGGTGACTCATATGTCATAAAAGAGAAAGAAAATGCTGCTCGGGGCCCCGTGTGTGTTTGGGTTTGTTTGTGTGTGTCTGTGTGTTTTGGGATAATTTGTTTGGAGAGGGTCTCCTCTCCAGGTGGGTTTGAGGAGCAGCGCAGGTGACAGGCCCCTGAGGAAACATCAGGTCTGACAGATTCAGGTCCTGGTGACACTGAGCTGAGTTTCTTTGTTCCTTTTGCTCTGCCAGTTACTGTGGATCTGACCGTCTGCTCGACTGCTGCCAGAGAGATGAGCTCAGAACAGGCTGAAGAACATGAAATCTGACTCAGTTGGTTTCAATTCTACAACATCAAGTAAAAAAGACCCTGGTGTCATTAGTTTGTATGTATTGATCCCCACAAGGTGATCACCCCATTATAACAAACAATAATAAACTATATTAAATAAGCATAGCAATAAGAAAAGCCTGTGCAGTAAATCCTTGCAGCACTGGTGTAAATCCTCATTTCCAAACCACACCACTCTTTGCTGAGCCACAGGGTGGCAGTCTGTAGCCTGGTTAATGAAGCACACTGTCTGTTTGGCAGGATGTGTTTGTGTACATGGGTTTAAATATTAGAGAAGCCTGAGTATTTAATGTAGAAATACACAGTATATCAGTCCATGATACTGTAGTTTTAAATCCTGTTGTCTATTTATATTGGTTCACAGAGAAAGTTCCTAAAGTAAACTTCCACTTGAGACTGATTTATAGAGCCCCGGGCACACAGAGTAGAATCTAAAAATACTTAAATGCAATAGATTTGAATAGTTATTCTTTAATCTATAGATAAAAAGTATTTTTCTTTTCACAAATTTGATTTCTAATTAATTTCTGTAAAAGTTCTGTAAAAGTTTATTTTAATTTATTTTAATATTTATTTCCCTTTCAAAGTTGTTTCCCCTTTTTCTTACAAATAGGATTTTTTATGTATTTATTCTTGCAAATTTATATATATTTTTCAGTTTTTCCTTTTTCTCTTACAAGTCTAATTTATTTCTGTTTTAGTCATTTTTCTTTTTACACGTTTTATTTTCTAACCACATAGATAATATGTTAATAAACTTTATCCAACAGCAGAATATAACTCACAAGGTAAAGTTGTTATTACAGAGGAGTTTCATCATGTCCGTGTCCCACCCACAGCTGATGTTAGTGCAGGGCGGGGTGGAGGGGGGGGATCAAGGCGCGTCCACGTCCTGACATTAGATCCAGTATCAGCGGGACAGAGGAGCACTGGTGTAGCTCGGCTCGGCTCGGCTCGGCTCTGCAGACTCTCGGTCCCCATGCTTCATTGTTGGTTCATGGCTCTGCTCGACATGTGCGACATCTGGATCCGTGCGTGTGAGTACGAGCTGCAGATGTTCCTGTTGTTTGTGTTGGTCAAGCTGCTGCCCAGGCAGGAAGTGAGGAGAGGAGGCCTTCGCAATAAAACACCAAATTTGCAGGGTGTTAGGGCAACAAGAAGCGAGCTGTCAAAAATAAAACGATAAAAGACGTCATATTGGACAAATATGTTTTGTAATAGTTTAACAAAGCTCTCAACTGTGTCTATGGTGGAATATAAGTAACCGACATCCGGTTAGAAAGACTTTTGTTGTGAAAGTTTAAACCGGAAGTAGTTTTTTAAATCCGGATTAGCTTTACATCGCTTTGTGCTTATTCATGCTTCACTAGAAAATGGAAGAATGTCCTACAAAGTAGTTTATGTTAAATAATGACTACATTTATAATGATGGGGGCAATTAAATAAGAACTACAATGATTCATATAAAACACGGAATGTATATGCATTTAAATTTAACATTTCTAAACTAAACGGTTTGATATATATTTTTTAAATGACATAAGATCATTTTTTAAACATGTCTCCCTCTGTGGAATCAAACATGGCAACGAACTGCTATGAAATTGCTATAAAATGAACTTGCTCCGCCCTCTGCTGCTTCTCCTCCCCCCTCACTGGACCAGATCAGGTTAAGATTAAGATGAGGTCAAGTTAAGATAAGACAAAAGATAATAAGATAATCCTTTTATTAGTCCCACAGCTTGGACCTTTGCTGGGTTGCAGCAGCAAAAAGGACAAGGTGAAAAAATAGACATCAGTGGAAGTAATTAGTAAACAGGCAATATCAATGAAGGGAAATATACAATTATAAATAGAATACAAATAATATATATACACTGTGAGCAGAGTATATTACATTTACAGTATTTACAGTATATGGGATTGCGCAGTTAAGTGACTTGAACCTGAGTTGCCTGTAGGTCAGTCCCAGACGTGCTGGTTAAACAGTGTAACAGCTGCAGGAAGGAGCGACCTGTGCTGCTTCTCCTTGGGTGGGAGCTGCTTGTCCATCAGAGATGACAGCTTTGACAAAGCATTAATCCCAGTTCGCTCACAACAACACTGAGATTAATGCTCTCTCCCTTCACCCTCGGCTCACGGTGGCTGAGAAACGCTGAACACCTTCCAGCTTCCCTTCTATTTCAGTCTCATATCTCTGTCTCTGTCGGGTGGGGGGGGCGACAGGTGCATCACACGCCGCCTCCGCCTGGCACAGCATCACGACACATGCTTCTGCTGGGTCCAGTAATTTAGGTCAGACGTAGTGTCGCCTGGAAACCAGAGTTCACCTCCAGACTTCTGTGCTTGTTTAAGCGATCACCCAAAGGGCAGAGGGGGTACGTTGCTCCCTCCACCCTGAGGGCTCATGGGTAAAAGAAACCACCAGTGCCACTCACCAGTTCGAGGCTGATAGGGTGGACGGGGGGGGGGGGGGGGGGGGGCACCAACGCCCGGCTGTGTGACAGACGAGCAGTCTGCGGCCTCGCGTTGCTAACTGACCATCTGTGTTTCAGTGAGTCATGCACGCACCTCGGCCCCCGTGCACGTCACCGATGTCAGCTATGCTCTGTTCCTACTCGGCTTCCAGCTTTCTGCGCTCTATTTCCAGACCAGTTCCGAGACCCTGCTGAGATCGACATACCACAGACACACACGCGTGTTTGTGGATCCAACTAGGCCACCGTCATGTGGGTTTATGTTGGTATCATGTAACTGACAGAGGCGTCCTGAGTGTGAGTTAACACCCTGATCCAGGAAGCTTTTAGTCACCAACACCTAATCATCATGCAAGAAATAAAGCAACTAGGAAGTTGTGAGGACGTTGGTATGCAATCAATTATTATATATAGCATTTTAAATGATATTTAAATGGTGTTTGGCATGAACGTCCATAACCGTCGCACTTTAAAATCAATAACTTTCCTAAAATGTGGTAAAACAGTTTCGACTTCAGCATTTTACGTTTCTTTTGCAATTTTAACCCTTAGTTATAAAATATACTCACATTTTGCAAGTAAATTGTACTTAAACTAAGTTTGTATCTAATTTTGAAAATATTTAAATTAACTAGCTTTTATTTACTTTATATCCAGACATTTCTAAGATAATATATTTACATATTATTTGATATACTTTACAGCACTATTATACTATAGATTTGTTGCATTTTTAACATGAGCTACTTTTGTCAATACGATTGTTTTAACATAAGACTTCTATAAAACATGAAATAACAGATGTTTTTACAGAAACAGCACCTTTTATTCCCCCTTCAACACTGATGTAACAGGTTGCTTTTTACACATACAATCTGGTGGGCAATAAAACATATCTAAATCAGTGCTAGCAACAGTACTGCAGACTTTCATTTGAAACACTTAGTCAGAGTCGAACATTTTCAAATAGGACATGTGACCTTTCTGATGCATTTGACCTCTTAAACAGTTTGATAGGATTATTACATGTGTGGCTGTATGAGGTATTGTTCTGTAGTCAGTAATGAACTGCTCTGGGTGGGGTCAGCAACAAATGCATTTTAGACATTTAAAGAAGGTGCCAGCCTAGATCCTTAGTTTGTTTGTGTTACTGTGTGACTTCAGTGTTTTAGGGACAGTTCAGATTCCCAAAGTCACACAATAACACAAACAAAAAATATGTGATTTCTCCAAACGTGTTTAGTTGGTCTTCTAACTTACTAAAATACCTTTTTTGCTTCCCCCGTCCATGGCACATCATTGCTTAGCTTTCATGCTGTTTCTCCACGTAGCAAATATACTGACTATTGATAAGGACCTCATACAATCACACATAAAATAATACAAACTAACCCTTTAAGGCCTTGCTTGCATATTTTGTAACCGCTGCCATAACAGAAAATACAATCTTTTAGCAACACAAAGTGGCCTCATGCTCAACAGTGTGGCAAAAACGTTTGAACAATTTCAAGAGCTTTCAGAAAATCACTCAGACAGTCAAACGTGTACATCTGCAGAGATTCCATTTTCAATGAAGTATCACTGTAAAGTGCAATAGCTTTGTAAGAAATACACAATAGAAAATGCAGTAAGTTCATTTCCAACAAATTCGGTTCTTAGGCCTTTGAGCAAAAGGTAAACATTTGCAACAGTCATGAAGAACCTGTTTTCCCTTGTGATGGCCGACACGGTCGGGGGTTGCGGCCTTCCTGTGCTGCATTTCCTTCAGATCTTAAAGTCATGATGAGAGAAGTCCTCTTTGTCTTCCTTGCTGAAATGATGTCAAAAACATTTGAAATCAGAACTTAGAAGACTATGGACTGTTTTTAACTGTTGACTATACCAATCAAAAAGTTGTTTTTGATTAGTATAGTATCTTAAATGTCAATTATAGTAAATATCTTATTGAAGAATGCAAATTGATAAAAAGACTAATTTTAAACCACACAAAGGGATATGAGTGGTTTGCCTATAAAGTATTTGTCCGGAGATAAGAGTAAGTCTTTACCTGGTAGTCCTTGATGAGTTCTTCTCTAGACTCTCCAAGTTACTCCATTAAGCAGCGGATGATGACGTCTCTTCTACGTCAGCCACCCTGTCCTTTGTCCGAAAAACCAGTGTCCAATGTTGACCAAATGGTTTGCTGGAGAGGAATCGTTGTGATCCTTCTTAACTCCTCTTTGTTCTAAAACAAAAGGTTAACACACACAACATAATTAACCACCATGCTAAAACAATACAACACTTCTCTCAGTTTGAAATGTTGAGCAGCAACATTAACTGCTGCTTTCATAATTAACATACAGTTTTAACCAATACCTGTTTTAAACAATTTTAATGAATGTTCCAACTTACTAAGATAAATGTAATGAAACAACAATATACATTTTGACAAACAGAAGATAAATGGCTTACACCATTGGGACCCCTTCTTCAGCAACTTAAAACATGTCCACACCAATGAGCTGGTGTGTGTCCAGAAAAGCAGCACATGTGCCAGAATGGTAATAGCTAGCAAGCTAAGCTAATGCTAGCAAAGTAGTCTGTGGCCTGCTCACTTTGCTAGCAAGCTAAGCTAATGCTAGCAAAGTAGTCTGTGGCCTGCTCACTTTGCTAGCAAGCTAAGCTAATGCTAGCAAAGTAGTCGGTGGCCTGCTCACACACTGACTTTAGCAGATGAGCTAACATGAATGTACAAAGTAAATTAAGCATAAAACCTACCCCAGTGGCTTCACATCCACGAACTGTCTCATCAAATGAGGTATAAAACCATCCAGGTGCTGTCTGTCCTCCTGGGTCAGTGCTGTCTGTCCTCCTGGGTCAGGTGCTGTCTGTCCTCCTGGGTCAGGTGCTGTCTGTCCTCCTGGGTCAGTGCTGTCTGTCCTCCTGGGTCAGTGCTGTCTGTCCTCCTGGGTCAGGTGCTGCTGCTCTGGTGTCTCACCTGATGTGTGAAGGGAGCACTAACTGTCCTCTGACGTCACTGGCTGAGCAGGAAGAGGGTTTTTGAATTTCACTCAGTTACCAAAGTAAACTTGACTTCATTGTGTGGGGTCGTGCAGTCAATACAGAAGGGTAGTTAATATTACTTGGCATGAATGCTAACAATTACTTATCAAAATGATGATTCATAATTACTAACAAACTTCAAGTAGCAGATTAAATAACACACAGCATTTTGAAGTAAAAGCCCTTCAATAATATTTTATTGTAGAATTTAAACAAAAAAGCCACGTAAAACATTACAGGGCCAAAAAAATCATTTTTCTCAGCGTATTCAGCTTATGTGCTCGTACTCTAAAGTCATTTTTGTTTCTCCGGTGGAATCACATTATTTCTGCTGCACCTACTTTACCCTGTGGCATCATTAGTTTCCCTCAGTTTCATTCACAAATCGTATCAAGCTCATAAGCAGCAGCTAAAAACTCATCCTGAAAAAAAAAAAACAGTTCTCAGGGGCACCGTTACTGAAGAGCCAGCTGTTTTAAAGGCATTGGCATTTAAAGCGGTTGTGCTATAAAATGTTCCAGGAGTGACTGTTCCCTGCAGGCAGGATCATCTCCAAGAGGAGAGTTTCTGTTTGCTATATTTAGTCTGGTGCGTCTCATGAAAAAAACAAAAGACAGGGAACACGTTGAGTAAGATTTCACCTCCTGCTTTCACTTCCCTTTATTCTTTTCATTCTGATTCGCTGTATGTTATTAAGTCTTTGGGGAAACATCTGACGCATCAGCCCTCATTACAAAGAGTAAAACGAGAACAAGCGAGTGAACAGTCAAAACACAACATCATCTTCCAAACAACGGGGGATAATTACTTCCGACAAGCGGATTTGTTTGTCTGACTAACAGCGGGATTATGCAAAACCTACAGAAATGATTTTCATGACGTTTTGTGGATTGGGGGGGGGAGGGGGCATGACCCAAGGAATAAGCCATTTCATTTTAAAGTGGATCGGAACAAACGGCGGATGCAGGACTATTTTCTCCTGTCTTTAACACGGAGAGACGGGGCCTCTTCTGACATTTCCCTACATTTCTCAACAGTAATACATGAATCTTTGTGGGGGAAAAATCAGGCATATAGTATTAATATACACAGAATGTATTTCCAAGGTCTGACCTGAGACGATGATGCAGTTGATGGGTTATTGGAGCTGTTTTGAACTGGTTTGCTTCAAAGGAAGTGAGTGATTTTGGGGCTGAAGAAATCAAGTATTGCCACGTTACGTTCCCAAGTGATCACGGTCAGTTATCCAGTCGTATTTCCTCTCACTTCAGGTGCTAAGACTTCAGCAGCCCCCTCGTTCTTTAATAGCGTCTTTGAAGAAGTAATTATCATGTTATCACCTTAAAGATAAGCTGATGAAACACTCGCTAAGGGAGAGACACACACTTATACTCTGCAGGTGAAGGTTTGAGGCATTTACAGTAACTTCAAAATTACTTTTTCTTCATAATTGTCCACATTTTTAAAACTCAGTTTCTAATTTGACCTTATTAAACAGATGATTGTGTGGTTCCCAGTCTGAGGAACCACAGGAAACCAAGTAAATCTCAATATTATGGAGATGGCCCAACACATCCGCTTTTCTAATTCTGGACTGGACTAAAGATAAGAATAGAATAGAATAATATTTCGATACTGGTACAAATACCATAATATTAATGAAAACAGATGTGTTGTTATTTCATACAACATTCTTTAGCTATAAACAAATTTATTGCCAATTTTTCACTGTCTCACATTCCAATAAATAATTCATAATTCAGAGATCTTAGTTTTCCCCACTAGAGGGAGCTGCACCTCTACTTATAGAACAACGCCTGACAGTGTTTCACCTCTGTGATTGGTCCCCCTGTCACCCTCACATCCTTTGATCACTCTCTACCGTTTTCTCACCGTTGCTCTTAGCAACGCTCGCAGTGCGTCTGTGTTTGTGTGACGGACAAAAGGAGGAGGTGAGCGATCAGTGAGCTGTTCCCCTGAGTCATGACTGACATCCACTCTCTGCTTGACGTGCGTGAGCCAATGAGATCACACAAGGTTCGCTGACAACGTTGTGCAGGAATGTATCTCCATCAATCCCATCCTGCCATGTTCCTCAGCCCCCCCCCCCCCCCACACACACACACACACAGATTTTCTTTCCTATTTCCTGCCCTGGCGTTAATTACAGGGACAGTTAAGCCTTGTCTTAGCAACGTATGCCTGTGCATGTGAAATACACCTGTGTGTCAGCGGATCAAAGTGGCAGCCTCCAAGGTGGAATTATTATTCAAGGTGGGGATGT